>JAUALY010000002.1:16009741-16364741 GCA_030819805.1 Penstemon newberryi var. newberryi | reverse complement strand
TATTGCAATAGAGTAAGAGATATGATACTTAATTCATATCATATCATAAATGTCACATTCTCATACGGCCTAAGACCATATTTAATGACTTGGAGGGGGAATACTCGCTCCCGCTCCCTCTCCCTCTCCCTCTCCCTCTCCCCTAGTTTTTTTAGTTATCTCTAATGACTCATTATATCAAAATCATTTAATTACAAATTTTATTCTTTCCCACTCTCATTACTTATTATTTTGATTATTATTACACCAAAAATAAATTTAAAATTGACATTAATTTAAAGTCAAAAGTACATTAGGGAACATAGAAAAGAAAAAATTACATTAAATATTAAATTAACCCATGTAAGAAAATTCATCATCTCCGTCATAGTCATATTCTTTTTTTACAAAGGTAATTATTTTGAAATAATACACAAATTATAGGAATTTTTTTTAAAAAGATTATTTTTTTTGGTTGATAACTACAACCCCATAATGATTATCATGAAAATATGCATACTGAAAATTATGATGCACCAAAGTAACAAAAGCACCACAAAACTCTACTGAACCTAAGAAGCCTAAGGTTTTCAAATCTTGGGTTGTCAAAGGTGACACTAATCCGCCAGGACCCTCTCAATAAAGGGTACCTAAAACATTTTATTTTGTTTTGTAGGTTAGGATTAGGAGTAGGAATAAAGTAGAGAAGAAATGGTACTTGGACAGTGGATGTTCGAGGCACATGTTTGGTGACAAACATGAACTGACTGATGTTGCTGCCATAGATGGTCCAAATGTAACTTTTTGAGACAGCAAAGAAGGCAAGATTGTTGCGTGTGGAAAGCTTATCAAAGGAATCATTGAGTTATATGACGTCTCATTTGTTAAAGGCGTAAAGTACAATTTGCTGAGCATAAGTCAATTCTGTGACAAAGGTTTTTCAGTTATCTTCTCATCAGATAAGTGCTACGTGGAGCAAATTGGAACAAAGAAGGTTATCTTATCTAGAAGATGACAAGGAAATATCTACATAGTTGATTGGAATTCTGTGGAAAAGAGTTCTAATGTTTGTTTGGTGGCCTCTACACCAAGTGAAGTTAGTTGGCTATGGCACAAAAGAATGAATCATTTGAATTTCAAGACCATCAACAGATTAATCAAGAATGATTTGGTAGAAGGAATTCCAAAGACAGTCATGAGAAAAGACAAGCTTTGTGATGCATGTCAGAAGGGTAAACAAGTTAAATCATCTTTCAAAAGCAAGAAGCACCAATCTTCAACCAGAATTTTGGAGCTACTACATATGGACTTGTTTGGACCTATTGATCCTATCAGCAATGGTGGAAAGAAATGCTGCCTAGCTGTTGTGGATGATTATTCAAGATATACTTGGGTGATATTCATGAAAAAGAAGAGTGAAACCAAGGAACATCTTACTAATATGATGGAGCTGATCCAAAATGAAAAGAGCTTGAAAATATTAAAGATCATATCAGAC
This sequence comes from Penstemon newberryi var. newberryi, assembly GCA_030819805.1. NCBI lineage: Eukaryota > Viridiplantae > Streptophyta > Magnoliopsida > Lamiales > Plantaginaceae > Penstemon > Penstemon newberryi. The sequence goes on along the minus strand of JAUALY010000002.1, from coordinate 16,363,264 downwards.
AGGGGCACTGAGTTTACAAACTCTACTGCTGAAGAGTATTGTAATTCAAGAGGAATCATCATTAAGTACTCTGCTGCCAGAACCCCTCAACAAAATGGAGTTGCTGAAAGGAGAAACATAACTCTGAAAGAAGCTACCAGAACAACGACAGTTGAAGCAAAACTGCCTCAAAGATTTTGGGCAGAAGCCACAAACACATCATGCTACACCCAGAACAGATGCATGATCAACAAAAGTCAAAACAAGACTCCTTATGAACTGTGGAACAACAAGAAACCTAATATTCACTATCTTAGAATATTTGGTTGTAAATGTTTTGTTTTGAATAATGAGAAAAATCATCTTACTGCTTTTGCAGAAAATGCTGATGAAATTGTTTTTGTAGGTTACGCTACTGTTAGTAAAACTTACAGAGTCTTTAACAAAAGAACTTTACTTGTAGAAGAGTCTATTCATGTAGTATTTGATGAACCAAATCAATCTTCTGAAAAGAATCAAAGTACTAATCCTGATTTATCTACTGACACTCCAACAGTAGTGTTGCAAGATCAATCAAGAGGACAACATCCATATTTGCAACCTGATCTCAGATGGCTCAGAGATCACCCACCTGATCTTGTGATTGGTGATCCACTGGATAGAGTAAGAACAAGAAGGTCAACTGCAAATGAATCAATATTTGTAAGTTTTCTTTCACAGATTGAGCCCAAATTAATTGATGAAGCTCTTAGTGACTCTCACTGGATTGAAGCAATGCAAAAAGAGTTAAATCAATTTGAAACAAATGAGGTTTGGTACTTAGTACCTAGACCTACTCATCAAAGAGTCATTGGCAGTAAGTGGGTATTCAGAATTAAGATGAATGAAGATGGTATTGTTACTAGAAATAATGCAAGACTAGTTGCCAAAGATTATTACCAAGAAGAAGACATTGATTTTGATGAGACATTTGCACCTGTAGCTAGGCTTGAAGCAATCATATTATTCCTTGCCTATGCTGCTCACAAGAACTTCACTGTCTATCAGATGGATGTGAAGTCTGCTTTTCTCAATGGAGAATTGCAAGAAGAAGTGTATGTTGAACAACCTCTAGGATTTGAAGTATATCAACAAGGAGACAAATTGTATCGTCTGAAGAAAGCCCTGTATGGACTAAAGCAAGCACCAAGAGCATGCATGGTATGATACCTTATCTGATTTTCTTTTAATTAAAGGATTTCGCAAAGGTAAAGTAGACAAGACCTTGTTCACTATTGAATGGGATAATCATATATTGTTAGTTCAAATATATGTGGACGATATTATTTTTGATTCAACTAACCAACAGATGTGTAAGAAATTCTCTAAGCTGATGCAGAATAAGTTTGAAATGAGCATGATGGGAGAACTTAATTACTTTCTTGGATTACAAGTGAAACTGCTACCTGATGACATATTTATTAATTAAGCAAAATACACAAAAGATCTGTTCAATAAATTTGGTATGGAGACTAGCTCATCTGTTGCTATTCCAATGTCTACTGGACTTCGCCTTGATAAGGATGAAAATGAAAAATCAGTGGACATCACCAAATATAGAGGCATAATTGAGTCACTGATGTAACTCACTGCCAGTTGACCATATATTATGTACTATGTTGGGGTTTGTGCGAGATTTCAATCAAATTCAAAGGAATCTCATCTCTTAGCTGCTAAAATAATATTAAGGTATCTCAAAGGCACTCAAGAATTGGGATTGTGGTATCCAAGGGAATCAAGATTTGAACTTATTGCATATTCAGATTCTGACCTTGCTGGCTGCAAGATTGATAGAAAAAGTACTACATGTACCTGTCAATTTTTAGACAGTCGTCTGATCTCATGGATGAGTAAGAAACAGACTTCAGTACACATATCTACTGCTGAAGCTGAATACATTGCTGCTGGAGCATGTTGTGCACAAATACTTTGGTTGAAACATCAACTAGAAGATTACAATCTCAAAATCAGTGGAATCCCTATCTACTGTGACAATACAAGTGCAATCTCACTTACTCAGAATACAACAAGTCATTCTAGGCTAAGCATATTGAGATCAAACATCACTTCATAAGAGACCATGTTGAGAAAGGAAATGTCATCATTGAGTATGTTCATACGGACAATCAGATAGCTGACACTTTCACCAAACCATTAAGTGATGCAAGATTTTCTACTCTAAGAGTGGAATTAAGCTTGTTATATTTGGATTCATAAAATGATGGGGAACCTGTCAGAAGATTATGGTTCATCAGCTAACTAATCTGATAATAACAAGTGTATTCTTCAAGAAGACTGATTCTCAACAGACTAGTTGACTGATAGATTATTGAACTTAGGGGGGAACGTGTAAGACGAGCGATACTTCTGATTAAAAGATGAAATATTCAATGACAGTTAGTTGAAGTTATACTATTGGAAGATTTGTTCTTAATTCTTGAAGACCTTAAGATTATTTATCTTGCTGGATTGACAAAAAGCAAAGGAAGATCACTAGCTATTGACTTTAACTAGTGATATATTGTATCAGACAAGTCATCTGTCAGATAAGTATAATTCTACTCATCTAATTATTTATAAGAGTGCTGTGTTAAAAACTCTTTATCTAAAACACGCTTTTATAAGTATAAGACTAGGGATGTTTCATTTTCCCGGCTAGTCTGACAAAATTTATGAAATTTGAAATCTGTAATTGTCGCACACATGATCGTAACTGACAGATACAGATCTAACGGTTGGCAGATAACACGAAAACCGAAAATTCCCCAACCCTATAAATCCAGATCTGATCAGAAGAGTGACTTTACGCACCCTCAAAATTTCTAACTTGCAAGAACTACTAATCTTCTCTGTTTTCTTGTGAGAATTTTTTTTTCCGCTTGCACTCTACACTAATTCCTACATATATCATGGGTTCCAAAGCTACTGCTAATGCTGAAGGAAAGTACCTAAATTACGAGATGTATCACACCACTGGTACAAAGCTCCTGAAGGAGATTATGGAGAAATTCAAAGCCTCGTCTCTCGTGAACTACATGAAAGCACATGAAACCATGGTGTTCAGCCCAGAGGTAGATGAATTTTATGCAAGCGCAAAAGTTGATTTCGAGAAGCTGGAAATCAAGGCCAAAGTTGGAGGAAATGATGTCTGCATCACTCCAGCTATTCTAAGTGGAAAATATGGCTTGAAAAACGAAGAAGCCACTGATTTATCATTGTTGGCTACTCCTTTGGAAAAGGATTTCTGAAAAATTGCTGCCAAGAAGGGTGAAATTCTCACCTGTTCAGTCAAGAAGACTCAACTGATTGATGAATTTTAGAGGATGGCTGACCCGTTTGCCAAAATCATAGAAAATTGCACCAGTCTCAAGAGCAAATGAAACGTCATAAACTTGATCAAAGACCTGAGCTTAGAGTTGGTGGTGGTTACGAGGGTGGGGTGGGTTTTTTTTTCTAGAAATTATAATTATTTATCAATAATATATAATTTTATTATTTTAATAAATATTAAATAGATTAATACTATTATATAAATTATAGATATAAAAAATATATGTTTTTTAATTTTTTTTAGATTTATATGAGAGTATCATTTGATTTATTAATATTGTTTATAAATTCAAATTAGTTAAATAAATATGTAAATATAATAAGTAAAATTTCTAAATTGGTCCGCACGTGGTCTTATTCGAGCCAATTTTAAAATTGGACAACAATGTGGACTAAAATCGTCAGTATATTTGAAGATGTGAGGTTATTTTGCCAGCCTGAAATATTATGGGGTAGAATTGTTAGTCAGCATAAGTAAGGGCATCAATTTTGCGATAATCCAAATTGATTTAACTGCCACGTCACCCACTTAAAGGTGATATATAATGGCGGTACAAAACGTGAGTTATATGTTAAATTATGATACCAAATGTGTCGGCCTGAATTTTTATAGTACCACAAGTGAGAATCGATATAAAATTTGGTACCACAAGTACAATTCTCTCTCTCCACAAATAAAAGAACAAGAGAGTAGTAGCTCCTGAATTTCGAACCATGGACCTTCATCATAACGTACTTACAAAAAATTAATACTATGGATAGATAAAATATTTGAGTAGGGATGTAGACTCTACTAAACCCCGTATGGTTCCGTCACTGAGGGCATGCTTAAGGGGAGGGGGAGTTGGTGAGAGAGGGGAAAAATTAAGTGATCTCCATTGATGAGGGGGGAAGGGGAAGGGGAAAGAGGTGGGTGGGGAGGTCTTTCTCCCACCTCCTGGAAGGGTGGGGAGGCGGATGGCTGGACCTCGCCACCCATGTGGTTCCGTACTAAGGTCAGAGACTCCACTATAAGGCGCAAAATATAGAGTATAATAGAAGCACAGTAAGCAAACCAAGTAGGACCACGAAGCTCGAATTTATTAGTAGTGGAACCCACTAGTGCGTTCGCAAGTAGAAAATTAAAAATCCCAAAGTCACCCCAAGAAGGACGAAGCATAGCAAGGTTCGCAAGCCACACCGTTGTGAAGCAAAGAAGAACCTTCACTTGATCGAAAGACTTTAATTTGAAGTAATGTTGACAAAGAATTGCGCCCAACACCTCAACTGCAAATGCAACGAGCTTTCCCATAGTTTTGAATTTGATTGTGAAATTATGTTGATGCTCGACACATAAAGTTGATGGCAAGAAATTCCAGCTGACATAATAAGCAGAGAAAAAAACAAGTAAAAATATCAGTTCTCCTCCTATTTTTTGGGTGAAGATCAGATCTAATTCTGAATCATTAGATGATGGTGATGATGTCTGAATCCATAAGTTCAAAGCAACAATAGGAGGTCCACAAACACCAATGGGACAGTATTCACGAATTAACTTCCTTCGGTCGCTGAGATTAATTGCAAAACCATTAGGTTCACTAGTACTCAAAGAAATATAGTATCCAAAATAGAATAGTGTGCAGATATAAGGACATAGCCAAGCAAGAAAAGAAGGTTTGTAGTAGCTTAACCAATAGATGTATGATAGAGCGGCAAAGGTTGTATAGATAATTATACAAGAAGAGTAGAAAAGAATAATATATCTTCCTTTTCTGTAGAATGGAAACTTTGGCAATAGAAGGAATATGAAAGCATAATTGGATAAATGAAAGATGTATAAAGCTGAGAGATTCAACAATAAAGATGTAACCATAACCAAATTCGTAACTGGATATGTGAGGCCCGATTTAACTAAAATATTGAATCCAAGTATCAAGAAAGTGAAGCAAATAAGACCCCAAAATAAGATATACCACCTGGCCGGAACCTGCATTGTTCTTTGATCGAGAAATGGTTGGATTTTGCTTATAAGGGGTTATATATAAGATTGACATTTTATGCTGATGAAATGCTTTACAAATTAATTACTTTTTTGCTCAAATTGATTGATTGATTAATTTGGGTTACGCATTAACAGAATTGGTCAAAATGTAGCAAATTATTAATAATGGTCTTATTACGTATTGATAGAAATTAGAAATGGATATCCACTATATAAAATTGGTGATGGTTTCATTTATATCTTCAACTCGTAAAATTGTTTAACTCGTTGTCAACATCAATCTAAACAATGTTTAGACTACAGCTTGTGCGAAACTCGAATTTTGATTAATCTATATATTCAAATCTAATCTAATCTAATATATTTTTGTTATTTTAACTATGTGTAGCTAATCTAGTCGTTAGGAAAGTTAACTATATGTTTTGATTCGATTATTTATGATTACAAGAAAAATGCACGTACGTTGCACGTGTCTAGCTAATTTCATCGATATTTTTTGTAAATTGAGTAAAATTAGCTTTATTATAAAATAGCACATATATATGATTGATATCCTATTTACTTTTTTATGAAATTTACTTTTGATTAGATTTTTTTTTTAAAAGATGGGTTTAACTTATCGTAATCAACTATAAAATAATAAATGATTTAGTCATGCTATCTTATAAAACTTGTTCTGAAATAAGATCATAAGATTATTATTTAGTGCATTCCATAATATTAGTTTTATTTTAAGAGTTCTATTTATTTGTTTGAAAGACTCCACATCATTGCATGCATCTTTGAATTCTTATTTAATCAATATAAAATTATTAAATAAAGTATTAGAATATTTTTTACAACAAAATACAATAATTAATATTATATGTCTTCATAAATGTCATATACGTAATGATAATAAACTTATAATGTGAATGTGACATCAAAGATAGTACAATAATAACAATTATTGTGTTGATGTATATACTAAGGGCCCATTCAAATATGTATATACTAAGGGCCCATTCAATACTTTTATTTTATGGAAACAAGAAAAATAAAACTTGTATCAATTGTATAATTTTGGTATAAATATCACAATTGATGCAAATGATTGTCTATTTAGGATAAAATGTCAAAATGTACATATAATTTGCCAAAAAATAATAATAATAAATTACTATGAATATTTTTGTGATTGAACTCGATTTTTTTTTCACACTTGATTGTTGTGCATTGAAAATGACCATTTTATCTCTCCACTGACGATATTTAGGAGTTTTTTTATCAAAGGAAAATACATTATGGTGGAAAATGCCAAATAACAACTCAAGACCAGCATATTAAATGCAGATTGGAAAATAAATACTTGCAAGACTCTACATATATATTACCGGGAAATTCTTATCCAAATTGGATTCGGCCGAATCCAAAGTAACTTCATGACAAGTGCAATATACTTTCTTTGGGATTGAATGAAACTTCTAGGATTATGACAAATTACAAAACAAGTGCAATACACTTATCATGTGATTGGATGAGTTTAATCTAGCCAAATCTGAATAAGTTCCTTGTATTTGTATTTACGGAACTTATTGGAACATTTATCCCTCCAATTCAATCACCTCCACATGGACTGCTTTAGTTGAACAAAATACAGAGGTCTAATTAGGATGTTTATGGATGTGTTTGGCTCGACTAAGGCACAATGAAGCTGAGATATCTAATTAAATTGGGCCGAGTTTGACACAAGTTAAACATGTCAAACTCTAACAACCCAACTTAAAAGTTCACTAATTTAAATTAGACAATATAATATAGTAGTATTGTTTTAAACTTTGTAAAATCATTAATTTATCACTTCTCCTCCATTTTCTCCCCCAAATTTATATCTCAAATTTAAATAAGCAGTTCATTTTATTTTACTAGTTAACATCTTATTTTAAACATTTTGCAAAAAGTATTTAAATCAATTTTTCTAAATCAAAACGAAGTCAAATCGACCCATATTTTCCCTAAGCTAGTTTTCACTCGACTAAATATGGAAAAAGAGAATCTTAGAGAATCATTTGGAAAGATAATAAAAACAAAGTTTAGTGCTAATTACGATATGAAAATTACATTAATATGCAGTATTAGGTAAAACATTGCAAAACTAAAAATAAAAAAAAATAAAAAAATAAAATTACACAGTATTACACAAAATTCACAACATCCCTAAACTAACTCCACCGGAATCATAACCTCATTAGTCCTAAACGGCGGTAGAGTCCACGGCGGATTATACCTCGCCAACACAAAATCACCCACCACCTTATACCCATCTCTCTCCACCCACTCCTTCAATTTCTTCACCTTCTCCGCCACCACTTCTTCACGCGCCACCCAACTGAACTTCACTACTCCGTACGTCACCTCCCCTTCCTCCCTTATCACCACCCTCTCATCCACCGGCTTCGGCGCGTCCTCCGCCTTAACAAACTCCGACGGCAGTATAAACCCCATCGTCACCAGATCTCTGCCGTCTCCGCCGCTTTTGGTAACCACCGGCGTAGTCATGGCTATCTTCTCCGACGACGCCGTTTTGGTAATCACAGGAGACGTCATTGCGATTTTTTCAGGTTTTGTGTTTTGGGGTTTGCCGAAAACCCCTATGTACTTGGCGAGGATTCGGAAACCCGCGTCTTTATCCGAATTGAATTCGGCCGGGTCGTAGGTTATTTCGGCGATGACGGATGGGGGATACTTTCGGATTTCGTATTCATTTGTGGAGTGGATGACTTCGTATTTCCGGGTTTCGACCCGAATTTTTCCGAATACCATACCCATTTTGGGATATTTTTTTCTTATGCTGAAAAATAATAAAATGTGTAATTGGAGGCTTTGATTACGTGTTGGTAAGATTAATAATAAATAAGCTGTGGAATTTGGGGTTTTATAGGGTAGTGAGTGAAGGTTTTGAATTCATGTGAGCTTCTTGGAAATTCGGGATTTGGATTTTTTTTTGCTTGGGGAAGGAGAAAGAATAGTCATATTTTGTGTCCATTGCAAAACTAATGGCGAGGAGATAAGGGAGAAATTTGTGGAACCAATTGTGCCACGACTATGCCAATTTAACCGCCTACTAACACTTGTTTTGTGCATCATCTACGATATAATTTTGATGATAGCATACGGATTAATGAGTTTCTAGTTTTGATGATACATCAATTTGTAATATGAACAATTAATATGTGTCAATGCATTTATATTAAGTTTTGACAATGTGAAGCTATGTGTTTTACTGACCACTAAGGCTATCTCCAATCGAGTCGAGGAGACAAGTAACACTCCCCCGTACCCTCTGGGAGAGAGCAGGCAACTGTTGGATGCACGCGTACGTTGCATGCACGTGTCCAGGCCAATGGGTGGGCACCCTTTATTTTTTTTTTATTTTTAGTTTTAATTTAAAAAAATAATTTAAATGTGTGTAAAAAATATGTAAATATTTTGTAATACTTATTTAATTATGCTTTAATGTTTTCTTTAAAAAAAAAACTTAACCTTGATTTAGTGTTTCTCCTTCATGTTTTATACTAAAAGAAGATCACTCGAACACTATTTTCAAATCAATGTGAGATAACAACTTAATTCTCCTTCTTTATGGATTAAGTTTTTCCCACATTTTTTTGGAGATAGTGTTTGAGTGGTCTTCTAATAATATAAATATATTAATTATATATATATATGTGTGTAAAAAAATTATTGTTCACTTTTATTTTTAAACATATATATATATATATATATGTGTGTGTGTGTGTGTGTGTGTGTGTGTGTGTGTTTGTGTATAAAAACTACGACTTAATTTTAAGATAATATAGTATGAATATAAAAAATACGACTTAATTAGGCTTATTATTATTGCAACTTAATTTAAAAATACATCAATTAAACAACTTAACAAATACGGTTACAAATAAACACCTAATTCGAAAATGTCCCGTGTGTTGTCCACAAGTGTTCGACTAGATCTTTTTTCAATTAGCTATTCGAAAATTATTATTATTATTATAACATTTTTCTATTGTTATTGTTAAGTGAGAGTGGAGAAAGTTTGAAATTGAAGTAATGTATTAGATCGTTGGTTCGGTTGGAGATGATAGACTAGGCAATGCAGACAAGCAGATAGACAGGATGGGGAAGTTGCCTGCTTCGCCTGGAGATGCCCTCACGATATTAAGGCAGTTGTCTTCTCTTGTTGTCTCAAATAAGAGCCCTAATCCGGATGACTTCTGAACAGACTTCATTAAAAAATGCATACGTGAGGGGCTCTTATCCAATCGTCCATCAAAAAAAAATTTTTTTTTTAGATTCAGTATTATTGTTGCGGTTGCTTAATATAATTACCCTCATTTCGGAAAAAGACAGCTAACAAAGTGGATAAGTTCTGGGCTATTAGCCTTTGCTCGTACAAAGTTATTTCAAAGAGTATTTGGTCAAACTCATGGTGGTTAAGCCAAGTGGTAACAACATGCGACCCTAAAATGCGAAATCCAACTTCGAATCCTACTGAAGACATCACATTGGGGAGGTCTTGTACACTATGCGCTATTCGGTCCAAGCAATAAATACATAGTTTAGTAAATAAAAATTAATAAAATAATTGGTGAACAAAATCAAGGTTATTCTTGATAGAGTTATTTCCCCAAACCTGTCGACCCTTTTTTTTTTTTTAATCTACTAAACCGTATCATTGTAGCCTCGAACCGAAGAGTACATTGGGTATAGACCCCCCCCCCCCCCCCCCAGTGTGGTGTCTCCAATAGAATTCTAACTTGAGAATCAATCGGCTTTTGTTGAAGGTAGAAATATCCAAGAAAGCAAAAGAAATTATGCATTACCTCTACAATTAAAGAGGAATTTAGTAAATGAATCACAATTGCTAACTTTGATTCTTCATGCCCTAATATCAACACATAGAACATCTCGCTGCTTAAAAAACTATGAAACCCTAACATTAAAAACACAACCCTTTTTTCTCTCCCCCTTAGATTTGCGATTTGTTTGACCTAGTTTCACAAAGAAAAATAAAGTGATAAATCTTGATTGAAAATCATTCACAAATGCCCACAAACACATTTGCTTCTGGTGATTATGTGAAACTAGGTCAAACAAAATTACAAATCCAAGGTAAAGAAAGAAAGAAGGGTTGTACTAATGTTAGGGCTTCATTCATTTAAGTAAACAAGAAATTTAGGGTGAATTACTTTTGAGCTAAAGACATAATAAATAATATAAGCAAAATACCAAAACTAACTTTTAAAAAATCTTCAAAATAGGCGTAGAACAAGATGTGCCATAATTATTTTAGGGTTGACTAATATCCCTTAATGGCATCTCCAATCATACGGGTGGGGGTGGGGTTGGGGGTGGGGACCATAGGACTTGAGCTCGACGTGGAGCTGGGGTGAAATATGAGCTCCCCGGGTGCTTACGCATTGCACATGCACCACCCGGAGTGGATTTTAAAAATGGCCTTTTGGAAAGTTTAATTTTCAAAACTGACCTTCAGGGGCTTTTTCCTGTAGAGATGGTATTTGCATTAATATTCTTTATTTCTGTAAATTGTATTTTAGTACCCTCTAGTTTGTTACTTATTTTCTATATGATATATCAATTTTTGCTTATGTAATTCATATTCATAATCAGTTTTTAGTCTTTCTAATATTTTTATTTTGAAGTCTAATATTCCTGGTATACAAGGATGAACCTCTAAAAATTGTATATTAGCTAATTTATCTTCATAAATTTCAATTTCTTCACTAATTTTTTGTAATTTATTTTGTATTCTCTGTATTTTCTCCATTTTCGTTACTCGGCTCTGATACCAAAAATTGGTCAGAGGCAGCGGATGTTTGCTCTTGATGATAATTACATATCATACATGAATTTTTTGCTTCTTTTATTCTTTTTTCTATAATTTCTTTATTCATCCCATATATTTTAGTACTAATGGTTGTTGTTCTTAAATATTCTAACCTTTCTTTGTAATGGTTAATTAAATTTGATATTTCTTTGCATTTATTTTCGGGATGATTATTCATAATTTTTCTTTTAAGAATTTAGTTAAATCTAATACCTCTTTTTCTAACCGGGTATATTCACTTTCTTCTTTTATTGAATTTGTAGGTTTTTCTAATAATAATTGTTTTACATAAGGTTGTCTAAAAATGACTGGGCTTCTATGTTGATTACTAGTTTCTCCTAATGTTATTTCTTTCATAGGTAGTTTCTTTATTTGTGCTATTCCTTCAAATAATTTATCTAAATAGATTGATTCCTGATCTAGAAAATTTATACTATGATGACTATTTGTTAATGCATATTCGACCATATATGTTAAACTAAATAGTTGATCTCCTTCTTCCATTAATTCTTTTCGAGCAAATTTATATCCTAGACATATACTGTTATCTAAATTCTTTGTTGATAATGGGATTGCATATTTAATTCCTAGATTAAATTTTAAAGTTTTATATGCTAAATTTCCCATTGTTATTCCTAAAACTGATTCGTTGGTTTCTTTAATTCTTCTGTCATAAGCTATTAAAGCTATTGGTGAATCAATTCCTTCTTTAAAAGTAGATTTAATTAATACTTGTATAGTAGCAATTTGTATATATCCTATTTTATCTCTATCTTCTTTATTACGAATTTTTAGTATTCTAGATACTATTTGTTCACTATCTATTAATGGAATTACAATAGTTCCTCTAGTGCTTTTTATATCTATAGGTATTTCTTGGGTAAATAATCCGTGATAAATAATATTTTTTCTTTTTAACTTTTCGAATATTGATGTACTAAAATGTTGTCCTTCTTTTAAATCTAATTTTGCCTTTTTAGTTTTTTCTATTTTGTGTTCAATAATTGATTGAGCTGGGTATAATCCAAATGTTTCTTCTTGCTCTAATATTTGAATATGTTCATCCATTAAAGATTTTTATTTATTTCGTAATATGGTAGTTTAATTCTAGGGATTTCTATATCGTTTATCTTTATGTGTTTAGAATTTATTTGATAACTTATATTTTCTAAAAAATCTGTTCCTAATAAAATATCTGCTCCTATATTACTTTCGTCTATATAAATAGATAACTTAAAGTTTAGTTCTTCATGAAACATTAACTCTATGTAAGTTTGTTTACTACATTGTTTTGTTCCATTTATAGTTTCTATTTCTATAATTGGTGCTTCGGCAATAATTGTTGTATATTTTGGATGAACATGTGAGAATGATGCTCCTGTATCAATAAGAATAGATACTATGTGTTCTCTATTAAGAACTCCTAATATATGATACTGTAAATAATTATTTGTAGAGACTAAATTCAAATTTATAGAACTCATTCTTTGCATAAATTTAAATGTTGAAATAATATGTAAATCATTTGTATAATGCTAATACATTCATATTGTTGATTAAAACATGCCATACCTGAAAAATGGATTGTTTTGATTGCTGCTTGATGCTTTTCCTTGATGGATCTTGCTGATTCTTTTGATAATTTAGAACTGATAGGTGCTTTTGATTAATATCTTAATTGTATATGGATAAATTTTCCCTATTCAGAACTTATAAAAGCTCAAGGAAAGATTCGAGAGAGAAAATAAACAGACGTTTATTCTTATTTTTCAAACTCTGATTAAAATGTACATAAGGGATACATATTTATAGATGAACAGACTAAGTTTTGTCCACACAATACAAACCGTGTGAAGGGATAAGAGTCCCTACACATTTATTGAAAGAAAAGGACATAAAGTAAAAGTCTACATTATTTAGATCTACTATTTACATCTTTTTCTGCCGACACTCAGGTCTACTGTTTTACATCTTTGTTGTTTTCTGCCGACACTCTTAATCTTCTATAATTGGTCCTTCATTTTCTTCTGGTCCTTCATTTTCCTCCTTGTTACAGTAACTGCATACGTGTCCTTTGAATGGCTTTATCTGAAGGCATAGCTTTTGTTTTTCTTCTTCAGTGAGCTTATCAAAAACTCCTTTTACCTTCATTAACGTGTCTTCAAAATCCAGAAAAATGTCAAATTCTTCTGGCTTAAATTTGTCCTTAAAATGCGAATATATCATGATAGACTGATTCTTATAATTAATTTTATACTTCGATTCGTCAGTCATTCTTTGCAATTGTGCTAATATCCCAAATAATAACTGATAATTAATCTCTGAGATGTCTTCTTTTTCCTGAATTGGTTCATCTCTTAATGGATACTGTCCATTTGATATACCCATATTTACTAATGAATAAGATGGTACTCGGACTTCTCCTAATTCATTAAAAAATGGATACGAACCATGAATTCTTAAATAAACTTCTCTGTCTTTTCCAAAGTGTTTTCTATAATTGTTCACCGTTTTTGTTATTCCAATGCTTAATTCTTGAATGATATTGTTTCCTTCTTCAATATATATGGTATCCAATAACCCATAATGAAAAAATTTATAAACCATTAACGGGCTAGCTCCACTCGTGACGACTGCTTTTAGGCTGTATGCCTTAATTGTCGGATAGAAGAACTTATTTAAATCTTCTTCTTTCCAATTTTTAATTAAGTTAAAATGATACTGGAAATCATCAAAACTTAATGTCTTCATCTGAATGTGTCCTTGTCTTGTTGGTACTTGGGATAATTTTGAGATTTTTCCCAATACCTGCATTTTTGTTAGTTCTTTTGGTGGCTCAACCAATACTTTTTTGAAAGTTTGGTTTGTTTTTTTATTTTCAGCAACTGCTTGTTTAGCTTCTTCCAGTGTGCTATATGATTTGTAGATGATTCCTTTTTTCCCTTGAGTATGCATAGCTGCCTTGTGCCATTCGTCAAAAATAGCATTATGCATTGGTCCGTTAAATATTACATAATGTGTTTTACGCTTACTTGATGATTCTGCTGGTGCTTCTTCTTTTTTGTTTGTCGATGATTCTTCTTGTGTGTCCACCACGCTTAGCTTGCTAAACTCTGATGGCTGATATGTGGGGTCAAACATTTGAATTGCCCTTTCGATGTTTTGTAGCTCCAAAAGTTTTGCTTCAATGTTTCCTTTAATCTGCTTACATTGATTCTTCAAAGTTGCTATTGCGCCGTCCATGATTCCTTTAATTTTTAACCTGAAGCAAATTCTCTGGTTAATGTATCTGCAATAATATTATTGCTACTTTTTATATATTTTATCTTTGCTGGATATCTGCTTAATTCAAGTTGCCATCGAATTAACCGTCCTTGGTTATAATTGGCCTGTAGTTTGTATCTAATGAATCCAGTCAGATATGTTGAATCAATTCTAAGCTCAAATTCTTTAGGTAACAGGTCAATCCTCCATTTTTTGAATGTTCGTAAACATGCTAATGTTTCTTTCTCATGGATGGGATATCTCTTTTCGGCTTCTGAAAAAGTTCCAGAAATATATCTACATAATGTTTCTTTTGATTTATTAGACAATAGATCATTTATGTTAGACATAAATGAGGTATCCTCTAAATTTTCACCATTTAAGGTTTTTGAATACTTCAATTCTTTGTTTTTATCTTCCTGATTAACAGGTATTGACATAAATTCCTTTAAATTTTCATCATTTAAATACTTCAAAGTTTTATTTGTTCCTGCTTGATTAATAGGTTTCTTAAAAACCATATCTTCTTTTTTAATACATTTCATACATCCTGACCATATTTCATCTGAAGCATCTGTTTCGACTATTATAAAGTCATCGTTAGTTGGGTTATATAATCTTGGTAAATTTTTTGTTTCTCTCTTTATTTTTTCTACAATTTTACTATCTTCTTGTTCCCAAAACCATTGCTTTTTTGTACTAATTTTTTCTTGCAATTTTTTCTTTTCTTTTGCAAAATTGTTTAAATATCCCAGTTCGGATATATAATTTAAACAACCAAGAAAACGTTGTAGTTGCTTTCTATCTTCTAATTTATTTGGAAACATATGTAATTTTTCTAAGACATGTTTTTGTAGTTCTATTTCCCCATTTGATTTTATGGTAGGACCTAGAAAATCAATTTCTTGTCTGCAAATTTGTGCTTTTTTCTTACTTAAAACCAATCATTTTTATTTGCATCGCTTTAAAACAAGTAAGACTTTTTTCAAATGATCTTCTTTATTTGTATTGCTAAAAATTAATATGTCGTCAATGTAAACTAAACAAAAATCTTCAAAACCTTCAAGATTTTTGCTCATATATCTTTGAAATATACCTGGTGCTTGCTTTAAACCAAATGGTAATACATTCCATTCATAATGCTTTTCTGGGGGACAAGTAAATGCAGTTAGTGGCTTAGTTTCTTCATGTAATCGTAATTGGTAATATCCAGATTTAGCATCTAAGGAACTAAACCATTTCATTCCTCTAACCTTTTCTATAATGGAATCTCTTCTTGGTAATTTATGTGCATCACCGATGGTTGCATCATTCATCTTTTTATAATTTATGACCATTCGTCTTTTTCCACGTTTTATTTCATTATGGTTTTCTACGTAAAAGGCTGGTGCAGCATGCCTACTTTTACTATCTCTTATCAATTTTTTATCTAGTAATTCCTTACAATCTTTCATAAATTCTTCAATATCTCTTTTAGAATAGGGTATTCTATTCGGTACATTTACCTCTTGATTTTTATCTTTTAATTCTATTATTACTAACTCTTCATTAGTGTTTATTTTAATGTCTAAGGGATCCTCTGAACAAGTTTGTTGTAGCAAATTTTCTACTTCTCTTTCTATCTGACTTTTACTATTTTCTTGTAAAGTAAATAACGTATTTTTTAATAAATTCATAATTTGAATCCTTATTCTAGAAAAATTGTCTATGATAGGGATCTTTATTTTCTCTTCCTTTTGATTTAGTTTTTTAATATATGGTGCTTTAATTTCTATTTCTTCTAACCATTGTGTAAATGGATAATAAAGTCTTAGAAAATTATTTCCTAATATTATATCAAATCCTGATTCTTGTCTATAAAGGGAGGGTATTATGAAATCATATTTCTTTTTATGTTTACTCTCAATTTTTATTTGATTAAAATAACTTACTAGATTAATTTTATGAGTACTTCCATCTGCAATCAATATTTTAATTGGTCGCTCAGTTTCTCTCCAAATTAATCCTTTAACTTGTTTTGAAGCAAAACTAATACTAGCTCCTGTGTCAATATATGCTGAATAATAATATCCTTTTATTTCTACTTTTATAAATGTTGAATTTGGATTTCTTCTATTCTGAGTCTGATGTTTCATATTCGCTTTCTGTTTGTAACATATAAAAGTCTTCTAAATCTGATATATCTGATTCTATTGGTTCTAAATTTTTTAATTCTGCTATTTTTAATATTTCTCTTTTTTGATTATCTTTCTTTTTTGGGCATTCATTTGCATAATGTCCTTCTTCTTTGCATAGCCAACATCTACATTTTTTCTTTCCTTCTGGGCAATATTTTCTAGGTTGTTTTCTTCTAAGAAAATCTTTTTGGTTTTCTTTTAAACATTTCCTTATATCTTTTAAATGGTTTCTTTTTCCACTTATATTTTTTGTATTTTTTCTTATAATACTTCTTTGATCCCTCACATCCATAGTGTTGTGGGATGTCTGGATTATTACTGCAACACATTTTATTATAAGGTTTAATTACTTTTATCTCATTTATTTCTGTACATTTTTCAGCTATATACTCTCTTCCTATTAAAATTACTCCTCCTAAAGTGTCAGCAATACTTCCTTTTTCAATTCCTGCTTTGAATCTATCTAAACAGGACTTATTTATTGGATATGGTAATTTTGATAGGAATATTCTTCTCATTTGGTCTTGATCAGGTTGTTCTAACATATAATAATATTTAGAAAATTCACATACATAACTTTCGTATTCGCACATATTACATATTTTTATGTTATCTAGATGCCATAAAGCCTTTTGCCTAATTCTTTCAGTTGATTCTTTTCTATATTCGTTTGCGTCTAGACCTACAAATTCTTTCCAAATTTTGCTTACAATTTTCCAGAGAAAATCTTCTGAACTTGTAGATGTATCTTTTAGTATTTCCTTTTCTAGAGAAGTAAATTCAGATAAATAATTAAATACATTTCCTTTAGTTTTATATAAAATTAAATTCCAAATTGTGTCTTTCGTAGCAGTTTTGAATATTTCATCTGTTTGTAATAATAAGCTAATTTGATTCGACCAATCCTGGATTACTGATTCATTACTTTTAACACAATCTATATCTAGAACTCCTTGAGTTACTTTTTGATAGTGTGGTATATATTCATCTGGTATCTTTTTATATTTTCCATATCTATTCCGATAGTAACCATTATTTTCTCTATTATTTTCAAAATGTATTCCTTCCCATTCATGCCATTTAGTATCATTTAATTTTCTTTTCCTTATATCAGGTTTTATATCCGGCATTTCTTCTTCTTTAGTTCCACTATTTTCACCTTTTTCCATATATGCAGGTATTGAATCATCTGATTCGTAACCAAATATTACTTCTTCATTTTCTATTTTCTCTACAAACTCAATTTGTTCTTCTTTTTGTTCGTCTTGTATTATTTTTAACTGATCTATCATTCTTCTTATTTCTTCTATTTGTTCTTCCATTATTTTAATAAATTTCTTGGTGGTTGTAACTCTCTAGGTGAAATAAATATTTGTTCTTGCTTATTTATTGGAACTAGATCTTTGCTATATTTTTTAATTTCTTCTAATTCGTAAATTAGATTTTTAATTTTTTCTTTAGGTATATTTTCGTTAATTTTATTATAGAATTCGTCAAAAATATTATAAATATCTTCCTTTTTTATTATTTTATTTATTATAATTAATTGTTCTCTTAAATCGACAATTTCTTCGGTTATTCCTATTAATTGTTTTTGTAAATCGGCTATTTCTTCCGTCATTCCCATTAAATAATTAATTATTGATTTGTTTTCTCTTTTTAGATTGTCAGGGGGCTTCTTATGCAAATAGGGTTTATTTGGGAATATTGCACAAGGTCATTTTTAGAATTTTGGTTTGTGGAAAGGTCATTCTTCACAATTACTCCACCACCCGATGCATCTCTTTTTTTTTTTTTTTTTTTTAATGTTTTGGCCATGAATTGACTACTTTCATTTCATTGTTTTCCATTTAAATTTTTTTTTCATATTTTTCTAAATAAATTTTTATATTGAAATTTTATGTCATTTTTAATAAATCGCAATTAAATTAAATCATCAACATTATCTCAAAGTATAATTTTGAAATCTTTGATATTAAATTTAATTAGGAAACCTTATGATAGAAGACGAATAGACAGGGGGACCAAGGCTTTCAAGCCCCCACCCCCAGGATTGGAGATGCTCTAAGGCCATCTCCAACCCCGGCCCAAATGCACAGGCCATTCAGGGCTGTGCATTTACACAGCCCAGGCCACGGCCCTCATGAAGGGACGCGCTGTACATTGCACCAGGTGGTGCCACTTGGCGCCACCTGGTGCATTTACATTTCTTTTTATTTTTTATTAAATTAAAAAAAATTAATAATAAAAAAATATTAATAAAAAAAATTAAAGATTGAAAAATTAGCTACGAATTTAACAATACCTTGTTTAATTTAATTAACTAGAAATGGAAGATACATTTAATTATAAAAGTTGTGTAAGGTTTAATAACAATTTATTTTAAATTAAAGATGTAACTTTATTAGTTTTAATTTTGAATATATAAATTTGCCTATAAAAGTAAAATTTATTTAACCACATTTAACCGTATTATTATTATTATTATTATAGATAATATTGGAGAGAGTGTGGAAGTTTTTTTTTTAATTAATTGGAGGAGATAGCCCTGTGGGTTGGAGACGGTGCTCAGGGGGGTGCAGATTCACCCGGGTGGAGATTGACACCCCTGGGCTGTGAAAAGCCCTCCGAGTTGGAGATGCCTAAAGGCAAACCTAATGGAAGGAGGGGGTGATGGTTGTGGTTGTGGTTGTGGTTGTAGAAATTAATGGGATGTGGTGGGGTGGAATGGGGTGGGAGAAGGAGGAGGGGAAGGGTAGTTTGGGAGGTAGCTGGAGCTCCCTAGATAGGCGCGTCAATGCGCCTACCAGTCGTCTGGGAGCGTGGGTACCACTTGACGTCCCCTGATTTAAATATTATTATTATTTTTATTTTTTAATTAGTATTATTAATTAATAGTATAGTATATTTGTGTTTCAGAATATAATTTCTTGGTCAAATTTTTTTGTTCAATTTTTATTGTTCATATTTTTTTTGACATTTTTAATTTATTAAATTAAAATTTTAATTTCTTTTAAAAAAATGACAATTAAAACTAAATCATTTAATTAGAATATAGATGATTATATATTTAAACAATATGATTTTTCAATTTAATTGAAAATATATTTTAAACATTTAGACAAAAAAATTCATATTCATACTTTATTTATAATATTTTTTGTAAACATATTTTTGTGATGAAATTTTTGTTAATATATTTATCACATTAATTCACCAGCATAAATTTTAATAATTTGCAATGAAAAATAATTGAAACAATAGGATTTAATCTATGAAGCACGGATACTTAAAAAAATTTCAAAATGCTGAGTCGGACTCTCCCGGACGAGGACACGCGCGCGACACGGCGGGGATACGCGTCGGACACGCCACGTGGCGTGTCTGAGAAAATAAAATAAGAATTAATTCGAATACTTGAGTCCGACTCGGTCCGACTCGGTCAACTGCTGAGTCGACACGGTCATGGACTCGGCGGGGGCTTTTTGCAATTTTTGAAAAAATATTGGATTAAAAATGAAAATTCCTGAGGGCTTTCTGCAATTTTTGACAAAATTTTGGGTTAAAAATGGAAATTCCCAACTTAAATAATGAAACCCAACTAGTCTTCTCTTCTGTCTTCTGTCTTCTCTTCTACGCATTACACAGCCCCACGACCGTCCACACAATAAATCAAAAAACCCCAAATTTTAGTATGAATTGAAGTATGAACCCTAGACGGCCATAGATAGTTCAATCAAGAATCAAGAATTTTCTCTCTTCCAAATTCCAATTCAAAGGTAAGTTCTTATACTCTCGACTCTTTCTCTCTAGTCTCTACCTTTTTGTGCTAC
Organism: Penstemon newberryi var. newberryi; assembly: GCA_030819805.1. NCBI lineage: Eukaryota > Viridiplantae > Streptophyta > Magnoliopsida > Lamiales > Plantaginaceae > Penstemon > Penstemon newberryi. The sequence goes on along the minus strand of JAUALY010000002.1, from coordinate 16,342,777 downwards.
TGCTAGAGTTCCGGTGAGATTGAGGGTTGGGGGTTTGAAACTGATGAAATGGAAATTTTTAGTGAGGTGCCGTGCAGTATGGTGGTTGATAGCTTGAGTGAAGATGATATATTATAATATTAATATTGTTAGAATTAGAAACAGTACATGTAGCATTGGGTTTAGACTTTAATTTGTTCAATTAATCTGTCTATGCTCTGATCACTAGATTTTTTTTATTTTTTTTCAGTTATAGTAGATTGTTTCATGCTTGTTTGTTGTATGATTGATTAATGCATTTTATACTTTAGAATAGTTGATGAAAAAATGAATTTAGTTAAACTTAAATGTCTATTTGTATTGGTATCCAAATACAATGCTCTAGTTTCCTTTTCTAGCATTAATTAATTTTTCTCTATGTTGTTATGAAGTTAATGAAGATCTCAATGATGATCTTGTTGTGTAATTGGACTAATAGTTATGTACTTGGAGTGATTATTTTGCTTATGAGACTTGTTTTTTGATGTTATTTGCATATGAGACTTGTTTTGAATCATTTACTATGTACTTGGAGTGAATGTAGACATCTTTCTTGATCTTTTATTTTGATTTTGTGTTATGAAAATTAGAATGAATGTTTATTTATTGACTTTGATGCTAAGATATTTTATTTTTATATAAACTATATAGATTTTTTTTTTTTAAAATATACGTATCCAAGACGTGTCGTATCTTTAAGATTTTTTAGAAAACGAGTCGCCGAATCCGAATCGTGTCGAGTCCGAGTAGCCGAGTCCGTGTCCGTGCAACGTAGGATTTAATTTGAAATAAAATAAGAACAAACAAGTTAACATACACTTAAGCAAGAAAACACTTAAACAAAATAAAAACAATCAAGTGGACAAACACTTTAGCAAGATAACACCTAAACAAAATACGAATTAATTTGAAATACATTTCACAAACACATTTTATCCATGTGATCCATATCTTGCGCGCACATGGGCCATTAAGTCTTTTTGAATTCTACCATTCATTTCCATCGATCGTATTGTGTTATGACGCGACATATAATCATCCAATATTTATTTTCTTAATACTGGATTTTCGATATCAACCTTTCCCGCATCATAAATTTTAGCACGGACCCTACAAGATGTTCTTAAGTTTTTATCATCGTTGTAATCATCACGTTCATCCTCCACAATCATATTATGAAGTTTTACACAAGACAAAATAATATTGGACAAGTCCTCTGTATGCCATCCTCTTCCGGGTTGTTTAAAATTTAGAACCGAGCTTGAAGAATTCCGAAAGCTCGTTCAACATCTTTTCGATATTATTCTTATCTAAAACGATGGTTATTGTTGATGGGTTCTGGGGTTCCTAAATAATTGGATCAACGTTCCCTATTTATGATAGATACCATCAACAAGGTCGTATGGCATGTAATATTTGTTGCCATTCACCAGATAATCAACACCTGGGACGTTTCCAGAAGTGAGTTTGTTGAACAAAGGTGAACGACCAAGGACAATTATATCGTTCATTGATCCAGGTACGCCATAAAAGGCATATCATATCCAATAATCATGTGAAACTACTACTTCAAGAACAATAGTAGGTTTGTTGGTTCTTCCCGAATAGCTCCCTTGCCAAGCTGTTGGACAATTTTTTCAATTCCAATGCATGCAATCTAAGGAACCAATCATCCCTGGGAATTCACGCCTTTCAGCTTTGTCCATAAGTCTGACCAGATCCGCAAGCGTTGGGGCACAAAGGTACACGTCTTTGTACGATGTTAAAATGGTATGCATAAGCTAATAAACATATAGCAATCGTTACCTTTAATATGGGAATCAACTGTGTATGCATAAGCTAATAAACACATATCAATCGTTACCTTTAATATGAGTGAATAACCCTGGTCGCTTTACGACAAAAATATTTTGTCGAAGTATAGGTTTTTCTCGCTCACAGTCCACAAGAATGCAAAGGAATAGGGGACAGACGTTTCATGAAAACGGCATCAAAAATCCTCATTTGAGTACAACGGTCTGTCCGCGAAGTAATCTATCATTAGTGTTCTATGCCGCTGATGGTGGTTCCTATTCCTAAATTCACGCCCGAGATTAGAACCACGATATGCTGATACTTCATTACTTTGAACTAAGGCAATAGAAACAAAATGTTATTGATACTCCTCAAATAATTCAGCAAATTCTTTGTCAAATTAATTTTGTTCTTCTACATCTTTATTACATTTGAGCATAAAAAATTATTTTGGCTCGAACTTGAACTATCACCATCATGAAATCAATTGCGAGATGTTTTCAATTTGAAATTTGTATTTGTTCAGAAGAGATGAATGTTAAATAAGGTTATGATATCAAAGTACACGTTTAAATAAAGAAATTCAGCTTATGTATGGAGATTTTCTTGCTTACGTGGCCGCTTACACTTCATTGATCATATTTGATCATATATTATACAATATAAATATCAAATCGTGGAGAAAAATTAACGTGCTAAAAAAGCTGAAAATATTTGATCAGACATTCTGCAAACAAAATACCAAATTATGGAGAAAAATTAAAGTTCTGGATATTTGATCTTCCATATCTCTACAAAGTTGGTAATCAAGTCATGTCCAATCAAGATACAGATATATTTTTCAACTTGATAGGGGTAAAGTTAATAATACTTCAAACTAAAGTTGATTGATGTAGTATAATATATCTCTGCCAGTGTTAATAATTGGAGAATCTTATAAAGTCATAGTTCACAATTCATAATTAAAAGATAAACCATAAATATATTCGACAATGTTGTTCAATTATAAAATTTAATAATTAAAATAAACTTGGTTCCAGAACTTTGTAATATCTCAAAAAATTATAAATTGCATTTGACAATGTCACGAAATCAGATATCAACTTTTTCAGAACTCTAATTTTTCCCCATAATTTGATATTTAAATTGCAGAACATTTTATCAAATATCATTAACTTTTTTCAAAACTTTAATTTTCCTACACAATTTGGTACTTAGATTGCAGAATATTTGACCAAATGTTATCAACCAAGTACCAAATTGTGAATTGTGGAGGAAAATTTAAGATCTGAAAATATTTGATCAAACATTCTGCAATTCAAATATCAAACTATGAAGAAAAAATTAAAATACTACAAGAGTTGATATTTAATCCCGTGACATTGACAGAGATTCATTTTTTACTTTTTTGAGATATTTAGCAAATTTTGCAATCAAGTTTATTTTCATTATTAAACAACATTGGCAAATAAATTTTTATCATCTTTTAACTATAAATATATTATTGAACTTTATTTTGAAGTATTAACATTTACCCCTATCAAATTCAAAAATATCCCTGGATCTCCAGAGTTATCCGCTTGTCCCAGCGTTGGATTTGCCCCAAGGGTAGGCCCAAATCATCTATAATCAGTCAATAGGCTACTTAATTGTGTAACTTTTGAAATTCTCATACTTGACAATAAAGATGCTATAAAATGATGTGTTAATACTATACATATACTACCACATGACCCAAAAAATATCGGTTGCACGAACATTCCACAAAAGCTACTCAATTGAATCAATCTGATCCCTCGATGGCTACATGATAACCTATAAAAGATTCTCGATGTTACCCTTAGAACATCCCTAATGTATCAAGGGCCGAGTGGGAGGATGAAAAAAAATGTAAAGGGGGTGTTGAATGGAGTAGTGATAGGCAAAACACATCCGCCGCCCAATGGATGAGGCAATGCGCTTAACGTATAACAACTCGCAAGGGATGGAACAAATCATTGTTGCCTTGCCTCATCCTTTAAGCGGTGGATGCGGACCGCCCACCTCCCCTCCAATCAAATCCCCCTTCCCCTCCCCTTACTGGTGGAGATGGCCTTAAGGGATGGCTAAATTGACCTATCTCAGCTGCTCAGCCAACTGATTCAGTGATATCACCTCCATCACACAACTTAAATCTCATTGCATACCACTTCTTACCTCTACAAACTCAATTCTAATATATGTCTATAATACAAAAAAACTACCAATCCAATAAGCATTTTCCATTTCCAAATATTCCAATAAATCCATTGCAAGGAAGATTATAGTCTTCTTAATGAGAATTATACAAGATTAGTAAAAATTGAGAATTATAGCCATTTGAAATTGACAGGAATTACTAAATTAGAAAAAAGACATCCATTAACATTTAAATTTGACAGGATCCAGTCTGAGAGCATTCTATTTGTCTATCTCAAGTCCATGATATCTTAAGCATCATAAATTATAGAAAGGCTTCTTCAAATTTCAAACTTTCAGTTGACCAGAAATGGAGATAAGTAGGAACAATTAAGATACATGTAGGCCAATTATCTAGCACCAATTAAACTATAAAGAAAATGTGAATCTGATTTACGAACAAACAAGAAAAAAAAGTAAAGTAAGCTAATTAAACACATATACCTTCTAATTTAATTGCATTAGAAGCAGGATGATGTAACTGGTCCGTACAAAACATATAACAGCAGCTAGCAAATGTACCACCAAACAAATTCCTTAGTAATATTAATTTCAAAAAAATTAACAAAAATAGGAAAATATATTAGTACTGAATAAATTTCGGATCTCAGAAAAAGATTAACTTTTGTCATCAAAATTCTTGAAAAAGAAAATACAGACAGACAGCGTGTATTTTTGACATCATTGATCCAACATTTAACTAAATAATATTATGATTTTAAGGAAAAATGAAAATAGGTTTAAGCATCTCAGAAATAATATTCCCCGTGGGTTTTCTTCACTATCAATCAAAGTGCAAGGATAACAATTTAGTTATAGCTCATCATTGATGCTCATACTCCAATCAGAAAAAAATGCAAAAGGCACAAAATAAATCAATTAAGTATCAAAGTAAATTATTGGATCTCAGGAAGTAAAAAGTTATCCTCATTTCCGAATTGGAAATATCAGATAGATAACGCAGTTTTTGTTTATACATCACTGATCCAGCTAAAACTAACTGAGAAATATAGGACACATAGAACGTCAAGATTATACTCTGAAATAAAAAAAAGAGAGACCAAAACCTTATTCAGATCTGAAAATGATAGGATGAAAAATTGGGGAGAAATTTGGCCATGAGTCCTAAGCTTGAAAATTGAGATTATAAAGGGGGCACATGGCAAACCCTAGCGTCATCGGTTGAAGTTGAATGAATTTTAACTTTTAAGGAATATATTTGGGCCTCGTTAGTTAATTGGGCCAGGGAGAATCCAATGTGTTTTTGCTACAAATCGAAGGTTATCAAACCGTGTCTCATATTGCTTTTCTTTCTTTTACGGTTTTATATTGCGTATCGTTTTTTTTTCTTATCGGATCGTATTGAGATAAATATACAATTAATTGTTATAATATAAATTATATTTTCCACATAATAAAAGAATTACAAGACATAAAAATTAACATTTCAAAGTCAAACACATCATTTCAAAATAAACCAAGTTACAAGTTTGAATTTTTAAGTCATAATATAAAATGAAACAATTGTTTTCACGAAATAAAATCTAAGTATACAAACTAAATTGAAGAAAAACTTATAAACTAAATTGAATAAAATCAATGTATATAAACCAAGTATAAAATCAAACAATAGTTTCACGAAATAAAACCGAAGTATATAAAGTAAATTGAATAAAACCAAAGTACATAAACCAAAGTGTAAAATCAAACAATAGTTTTCACGAGTTTGGGTTTATTGAGTTATTAATTTATGATTTTGGTAGAGATTTGAAGAAAAATTGAAGAAATAAATCAAGATTGGAGAACCATGGTTTGAGAGGCAGGGGTGTTTAATGTACGGTTTTTAATACTTGTTCAAATACAATTCAATATTTGCGGGTTTTTAATACTCTAGTCCAAACCCAACCCAACAAGTCTTGAAATCGCATTTTGCGGTCCATTCGGGTTGAGACTGAATTTGCGGTATCTACATTCTTAACTTTAATGTATTTTTGTTATTTGATAAATTAAATGTAAATGCACTAACTAATTGCAATTTTTTATTTTTATAAATAAATTTCGTAAACTTTCATAGAAATTGTAATGAAAACTAAAAACAATCCCGGTTACTAGACTAACAAGTTTTCATTATACAAATATAAAATTGAAAAAGAATTTTCCAGATTATCGACAATAGAGAAAAGTACCTTAATAATTGAACTTGATGTTGGTGGTTAACGCCCCAATGAAATTTTGCTTGATAATTTTTTTTTTGTTGCTTTACCGTATGTTATTTTATCTTTTCTATTCTTGATTTGGCTCCTTTTAGGTTTTTTTTTTTTTTACTTGGAGTTGGAAGGTTATGGAAAGCCGTAGGGTTTTCTTTATTTTATTTTATTTTGTTTGTATAGTTGGACTTTGGTCTATGAAACACGACTATACTACCTGTTTTATTTTCCTTTTCTCCTTGCATAACTTCCTGAAGTATTTCCCATACAATCGGACCCGAATTTTACTCTTAACAACTCCTATGTTCGAAGCAAGAAAAAAGTAGAGTATTATATAACCTGCTGATACTTCGAGTAAGAGGTAACAAATTCCCAAAAAATAAGAGCTATCAACTTGCATATTATAAGAGTTCTACATAGTAACAATCAGGAGAGTAAATACACCACAAAAGCTCTAAAACAAATGTCCAGAAACTTTGTGCGTAATCCGCCATTGAATTCTCATGTGCAATTAAAGTGAACAGCCCAAAAAGGTTGTCTCAAGGATATATGTAACAAGACATCAAAAAGGAAATCTGAGGCATACATGTATATAGTAATTATAAAAAGGAATAACTAAAGAAATTAGCAATTTCATCATGATACTAGAGAAATTATTCGGAAGATTTTGTTGTTAGTAACAAGAAAACTAGAGCTATATCTTCCAAACTTGAAGCTGTATTTTAATGATCACACCAAAAAGAATATATGGGAAAACTACATTTGAATGATTGATCATTAAACTACAGCATCACATTAAACCAGAAAATCCAACTATCCAAGTACAAAAAATGGAGAGGATTTACAAACAAAAAACACCCAACTTCTTATATGCAATTCAAATACCTAAACCTTACCATCTTCGATGGTTTTATCGACTACAACAACATTGAACTTTTTGTACTCACACTCCTTGGATTGCACATCAAATTCCTCCGGCACCACAGGACGCCTATTCCCGAAAATAGCCCAAACAAACAACGCAAAGAAGGCTCCCAATGCACCAGATCCAGTGCCAAAAATCAACGCAGTAAGAATCCTCAAATAACAATCACTTCCCTTGGGAACATTTAACTCGTCTCCCTTCTCCACAAAATTCTCTGGATCCATGGGTTCTGAGTGTATCCAATGTGGGACAATTCTTGAACTAAAACTCCAAGAATATAGATTACTCTTCTGCGAAGAATCTCCACTCGATGAACTAAATCCCACAATAACATTCTCCTCTTTCCACATTTTTGACAAATCAATCGGGTAAGAAAGTAATGGATTAACTGGCCTAATGTCACCCAACTTACTTAACCTCACCTCGAGTCTCTTACTACTTGCTTCATAATCAATCCAAGCTTGTAACTTTTCTCCGCTATTTAGCACCAAATCGATCGATGAAGCATTGCTCACTTTAAAAGACACGGGACTTTCAACATCAACACCAATATGATTACCATTCACATCATTATACTTTTCGTCCCTAAAAGTATGAAATTCAACAGCAAGAAACCTAACTTCTTTATCACCCAACAATCCCATTGAGCCATTATCAAATTGATTAAAAGGAAAGCTAATAGGAAGCATGACAAAAGCCAACCCATCCCCATTTTCACTAGACAAAGAAAACACAAAAGAATTTGAAAAGGACACCATATTTCTCGAATTTCCCTCAATTAGATTAATGGGTTTTTTGCAAATAACCCTACCAGAAGTAGAAATCCCTGAACCAGAAATTTGAACTGACATACTATCATTAGCAACCTTAGCATCACCGTACAGAGCAATTTGTGACTCAAAGTTTGATTCTTTACTAAAAATTTTAAAAGAAAATGTCAAGTTTGTATCCGCAGTCATGAATTTCAAGTAAAGATTCAGTAGAAGAAAGACCAATAAGTACCTTGAAGTTAAAAATGAAGCCATATTTGATCTGGGCTTTGAGCTAGAATTTGTACTCTTTTTTGGTCTTTTGTTCTGGGTTTACAATGGTTTCTTGGAAGAGCAAATGTAGTAGTAAATTGAGTACAATTTTTAATGAATTTTTCTAGGGCTTGGGAGGAGATGGGGAAGTTATGGAAAATCTTCGGAATTGGAGGTGGGGGTGGGGGGTTGGGCTCGAAGGTTGTGAAAATTAAATACGATTTACTTGTTTCTGTTACACTTTGATTTACTTTCTTCCTGACCAAGGGAATATAATGATATATATGAGATTCTCTAGCAATATTGTCCTGTTTTCCTGAATTTGCAGTGATGGTCCCTCTCCATTCAAATTTTGGCTCTCTAGTGCTTGTTTGTTTTCGAGTTATGTCATTCAAAATTTTATACCCTTTCCTAAAGTTTTTCTCTTTTTGCACTAGTTTGTTTTACATATACCCAACTTGTCGCATGCATATATCCAAATTATTTAGAAAGGACCTTCGCATACATAGCCTATCGCGTAGTTTTACATTGTTGTTCTTTAAGTGAAATTCGTTACACGATTGTCTCTCAAATCAAAATTTTATTTCAGGATGATCCTATCTGGCGAGATTCCGACGAAAAATCTCGCATGTGCCCTCTATGTGACTTTTATTAAGGTTATTTTAAGAAATCAATAAAAAAAAATATGACATCGACAACCACCCTTCGCTCTCTCCACACAATACCATCGTGACATGAACAAGAACATGCAATTTGACTATGACTAAACAATCACGAGATCAATACGACTACTTAACCATTTAAGTTATAGCCTCACTTAATGGTCGTGACCAAATCTGATCGTATCTTGAAAATGGGTGGGGGTCGATGGGAGATGCATTTTTATAAATTCATTTTTTCCAAAATTAAAAAATGAAATAGTGAAGAAAAGTACACTATAAGTTAATGTATATTAACATAAGGGTAAACGCCACTAATAGTCCTTCTTATCATTAACTTTTTACAAAGTGGTTCCTTTTGTGTGTTTTTTTCCACGTTAGTCCCCACTATGAATTATTTGTTTCGCTTTGATCATTTACAAGGGGTCTTTTACTTATAGTGTTACACTTTAGTCCCTCATAAAATTATTTATTTATCAATTTAGTCCCTCATAAAACTATTTATCAGTTTAGTCCCTCATAACACTATTTTGGCATGCACCTTAGTTCACATTGGACCACCTGAAAATGACCAAAGTAAAATAAATAATTCATAGTGGGAACTAACGTGGGAAATAAAATACAAGATGAACCACTCTGTAAAAAAAAATAATGATAAAGATAATCATTAGTGATGTTTTCCCTTAAACATAATAACCGTCTTATTCTTCACCTTTTAACCTTTACTTCATTAAATAATTAATTAAGCTTTGTGTTGGGAAGAAAAAGAACAAGGTTCATTGGAAGCCCATGTCTAGCTAGGTCACACGAGAGTAGATTACACTACGCATATATACTTTTCGTTATTCACCCGACAATAAACATGAACTTCATCTCTTGGGATGTGGCATTGTGCTTTATTATAATTAATCACCCAACACTTAGTAAATTATTCAAGTAACGAAAAAGAAAAAGATTGTTGAAATGTGAGATATTTTGCTTGAAGGTTCTAGAAAATTAAAGTTAGATCAAGATATTTCATGTATAAGTTAGTGTCTATTTAGTAGAAGAATCTAGAATAATATCAAATCCTAGGTATTTAAGATAGATTTTGACAAATCTAGAAAATGTGGATTTTAGTAGAAAGTATGGATAGTCCTAGATAATCTAGAATGTTCCATAGGCAACTATAAATATGTGTACTACTCAAATGTAAAGTGAGAGAGAAAGGAAGTTAATGAATTTAATAAATACTTCTCCTTCTAAAAAGTTACTCCCCTCCAAATAACTACAAATACAAATAACAAATCAAAAAATCAAGTTGATATCAATTTTATAATTGATTCATCAACCATCACAGACCCAGCAAGTGGTATCAAGAGCTAATTGATCTTAAGGGATTAAGTTCAAAAAATGGGTTCACCAACACTACCAATTTTCAACGGTGAAGACTACGACTATTGGGCGGTAAGAATGAAGGCTTTTCTCGTAGCAAATGAGTTATGGGAAATTGTTGAAAACGGTTATGAAGAACCGAAAAATGAAGGTACTCTTACCGCACCCCAACAAAAGAAGAACAAAGAAAATATAAAAAAAAATATGAAGGCACTTACATTCCTCCAAGCTACCGTAACTAAAGAAATCTTCATCAAGATAGTCGCTACGACTACAGCCAAAGAAGCATGGGAGATTCTTCGAGAAAAATATCAATGTTTGGAGAGCATTTCAATGGCGAAACAAGAAAGAGAAGAGCGAGGAATTAAGCAACGAATCAAGAGTGCATTTGTCTCTCGCCTGCAATATATCAAAGACCAAGTCTATACACTGACGTTGAATTCTGTGCTAAGACTGTTAGAGACAGATTTGGGGCTTGAAAAATTTGCATTGGATGCCCACAAAAAGATTTATTTGCCTCTACTTTGAAAAGATAACGGACGATGATGATGGTTGCACCTTTGAAACTGCAACTAAGAATTTGGATAAAGATGTGGATATAAGTAATCCAAAAGCACCAGTAATGCCTGAACAACAGGAGACAAAGAAGGGTCCGGAAATATCCAACAATAAAGAAGAAAAAATGATGGAATACTTCTCCAAGAGCAAATCATTTGAATCTCCGAAAAAATTCAAATCCGTTACGGATAAATTTGCAAGTTGTCAAATGATACTTACTGAGCCAAGCAATTACGAAGGAACTTCTCAATATGAGAAATGGAATGTTGAAATAAAGGAGGAGATAAAAAAAGAACAACATAAAACAAACGCGGAAACTGATGGGGAGGACCTAAAAACAAGAAGGTGCTTCGTGCAAAAAAGAGTTATAAGACAATAGCAAATCGAAATAGCACAGTCAACAAGCATAAGACCAAGAGGGTTGCAATGAGAAATGCACATAAAATGAGATTCAGCTACAAAGATGCATTTGCACATGTGGTACATCATAATACAATCAAACACTTCCATAATTAAAATTTGAGATACTTAGATATAAGCTTGGATTATCAAGCAAAAATCTCAAGGAGGAGTGTTGAAATGTGAGATATTTTGCTTGAAGGTTCTAGAAAATTAAAGTTAGATCAAGATATTAGTGTCTATTTAGTAGAAGAATCTAGAATAATATCAATAAATCCTAGGTATTTAAGATAGATTTTGACAAATCTAGAAAGGAAAATGATTATATCACAGCCTTAAACTTCACAGCCCATTGTACAGCCCATTTTTTATATTTTTAAAGGTAAATGTGTTACCTACTACTTGTTTAACAGGTTTTCTTCAAATAATCTTTTAATCTATTAACAACCCACTCAACTTTCAAAATTACAAAAGAGCACATAAATTATACAATATTACTCATATAAAAAATAATTCATTACTTTCCAAATGATAATTTATCATTTATCAATATTTGTATATAAAATATCTTAAAAATTACAATAAAAATATAAACTCATAATTTAAAAGCACTTGCAATGCCTATAATTTAGAGTTTATTACATAATGTTTAATTTAGGGTTTGATTTAGAGTTTAGGGTTTAGGGTTTTAGGGTTTAGGTTTAGGGTTTTAGGGTTTTAGGGTTTAGGTTTAGGGTTTAGGGTTTTAGGTTTAGGGTTTAGGGTTTTAGGGTTAGGGTTTTAGGGTTTTATTTTAAAATAATATTTTTAAGTTTTTCTTGGCAAAAGTCGTAGATATGGTTTGAAATTGATGAATTATTTTATAAATAGGGTTTATTTTTGTTTGATCATTAATTATGGGTTTTTTTTGCAATTTTATATTATGGGCTGTGATGTTGGGCTGTGATAATTGGCTGTGATGCTAGCATAGTCCAATCTAGAAAATGTGGATTTTACTAGAAAGTATGGATAGCCCTAAATAATCTAGAATGTTACATAAGCAACTATAAATATGTGTACTACTCAAATATAAAGTGAGAGAGAAAGGAAGTTAATGAATTTAATAAAAACTTCTCCTTCTAAAAAGTTACTCTCCTCCGAATAACTACAAATACAAATAACAAATCAAAAAATCAAGTTGATATCAATTTTATAATTGATTCATCAACCATCACAAACCCAACAAAGATGCTAGCGCGTGCCCTTTTTATTTTTATTTTTTTATGTCTTCTTGATTCATACAACGGATTAATCCATTGTATACTTATTATCTAGTTATCTATCTACATAATATCCGTAGATATTATGTAGATAGATAACTAGATAATAAGTATACAATGGATTAATCCGTTGTATGAATCAAGAAGACACAAACAACACACACTTTATGTACAAAAAATGACAGCTTGATATGTCGACCTCTGCTAGAGAAGAGGACGGATCACTGATTCGTTTAACCAAATCCCTTTTTCGTTTTTTGTATACATTTACTCATGTTCTTACGTAACATGCACGGGCTTAGTTACGAGAAACTATTTAGTATAATCGTTGCATTACGTCATCAAACACATGTGATGCATTCGACCAATAATTTCACATCACTCATGTTATGGAAGGTTTGTTTGATGCTGGAGGCGAGACCACTAGTCTCGCCCTCTAATACAATAATTGACACGCGTCCTCCATGGGACACGTGTCGAAATGTGGTATCGTCCCTAGCAACAAACAATCCGTTTTGGGCAATGTAAACACAATTTTATAATCCTATATTATAGGATAACATGGGGTGACATGGAATCTCACTCCATATGTAATAATTATATTGGTCGGTTGCACCACATGTACTTGATGACTTGATGTAACGATTATACTATATAATTTTTCCCTAGGTAGATATTTAATCAAAATAAAAATCGCATTTTGAGTTCTTTGGCATTACTTCAAAGTTTTCTATAAATTCAGATTATTTGGGAGCAAAGTAACATTAACACGAACAAATATAAAGTAAAAGCACTTCAAACAAAAATGTCAAATTTTGTACATGTAAAAGAAACTATTTTGATCCCTCCTTCCGAACAAACCCCAAATCACATTCTTCACCTTTCAGCTTTAGACTCCCAAACCTTTGTACATTTCACATTTGGCTATTCACTGCTAGAAAAAATGTAAATTACCACCGAAAAATTCCAACCGAACAAAAATCGGTTGGAATTTTCATGAATTCCAACGGAAAAAAAACCGGTCGAAATTAGTTCCGACCGATTTTAAATCGGTGGGAATTTTATTAATTATTCTGACCGATTTTTAAATCGGTCGGAATTTTATTACTTATTCCGATACAATGTTTCTAAAAAAAAAACAGCCGAAAATAATTCCCACCGATGTGAAAATGGGTAGGAATTTTTATAAATATCAACAATGTTTCTAAAAAAATGAAAAAAGTTCCCACCGATTTTAAAATCAGTGAGAATTTTTTTAAATATTCCCACCGATTCAAAATTGGAAGGAATTTTTTGAAAATATCTTAGTTCAATACAATTTTTCTCAAAAAAAAAAAACGAAAAAAATTCCTACCGATTTTGAAATCGGTGGGAAATTTTTAAATTTTCCTCCGCGGAATTTAATTAATTAAAAAAATCAAAATTTATTTATAATTTAAATTCAAAAATTCCGACCAATTAAAAATCGGTCGGAATAACGCTCTATAATAATAAAAAAAAATTACTTGGGGATGCTCATTTCAGCAGCCCCTGAACAAGAAAAAAAAATTCCTCCTCTTTCCCCGCCCCACCACCGCCCTCCAACTCCCTCCCGTCTTCTTCGGCCACCACCACCGTTCAATCTTCCGACCGACCACCACCACCGTCGTTGCAACACTTCTGACCGACCACCTACATATATATATATATACATATATATATAATTTTGATTTATAAATAGTATAAATTGTTGAGTGTTATAGATTTAAATTTTGTTAGTAGAAATTATTAGATTTTGTTGTTATAGTGTGTTTAAAATTAGTATAAATTATTAGATTTTGTTATTATAGTGTGTTTGAAATTAGTATAAATTATTAGATTTTGTTTTTATAGAATGTTTGAAATTAGTATAAATTTTTAGTAGAAATTTTTAAATTTTGTTATTATAGTGTGTTTGAAATTTTTAGATTTTGTTATTAATTATATTGTGTTTAAAATTGTTGAGTGTGCTTGAAAATTGAATTAGATTTTGGTATTAATGTGGGGTTGAATTATAATTTAGGGTTTTTAGTGGGGAAATTTCATATTGAATTATATTTTTTTTTTCAAAAATTCCGACCGATTTAAAATCAGTTTTTAAATCGGTTGGAATGATTCCAACCGATTTAAATCGGTGCGAATTTCGGTCGGAATTTGAACCGGTCGGAATTCGATTATGACCCGGTTTTTTTCAACCGATTTTTGCCATCGAAATTTCGGTAGGAATATTGAATTTTCGACCGATTTTCCCAAAATCGGTGGGAATTTTCTATTTTTATAGTAGTGATTTGTTGGTCTACAAACCAAATAATGGAATTCAAAGAACTACATTCATATAAAATGTGAAGACTGCTTTGGACCGAGCCCTAGTACCTTACTATCCCTTAGCCAGGAGGGTGAGAAATCGGGTCGATGGGCTGGGCCTAGAAGTCGTTTGTCAGGCCCAAGGCGCAACCTTCATAGAAGCAATTTCAGATTCTTGTGTATCCGAATTCGAAACGGCTCCAAAAGCGAAACGCAGTGGAGGAAGTTCTTGTCGTTGCAAGTGGCCGACATTCTTACAAGTGCACCGCCACTTGTAGTGCAACTGACGTGACTTTCTGATGGTGGTGCCACGCTTGCAGTTGGGTTGAACAACTGTTTATGTGATGGTGTTGGAAGTAGCGACTTTCTCAACTCGAGTCAAACTATTGTTGAGTCAGTGGACGCATTGGTCAAGGTTTGTGTTACACAATGTTGACTTTGGTAAGGGGAGGCCTGTTCACGTAGTAGCTGATGGAGCTGCCCGTTGACCTTAAATTCATCATCATAATAGAATTGAAATGTTTCAAATGATTCAAATGAAAGAAAAATAATGTTGACGTTTGAATATTGACTGATGTTGAGATGTTTATTTTTAGTGTAATTTATCTCTACATTCATTCCAAAAAAAAAAATAAAAAAATTAATACGAACAAATTGTGAAAATATTAAAGTTGAATTTTTGGATGGATCACCGTACTTCTAGATTGTTCTATAATTATATGGTGGTGTCTAGACGTTTCTAGAGTAATTGCTAGATAGTTCTAGTATAGCTAGAACCCTAGAAGGCTTAAAAGTTTGTACGACTATGGATCAAAATTTTCATCTTTTCGTCGAAAACATCGAAAAGTTTCTGTTTTTGAATCAAGTGAAACAAAAACAAGATGTAATTCCGAAACTATTTGTTTGCCTTAAACTCTATTATTTTTCTAAATTTAGTAACTTTTTTTACAATTTTTCCTTAGTGTTTCCGAAACATTTTCGAAAAGTCTCGAAAAGTTTCCAATATTTGGCTGACCGAAATATACACTCGAAACGAAATTTTGATCCATGTGTACAACAAGCCACATCAAGTTAAGTCCTCTGATGTACAACACTGTTTTCGGAACCTGATCGAACAATGAACCAATGAGACGACTGGTCACTGATTTTACTGGTTGAATACCACTGGTTGAACTGGTATGACATCATAATGATATAATTAATATATTAATTATAAAATATATGCTATGTGCATAAAAAATTAAACAATTTCCTATAGTTGATTAAACATAAAAAAAAAAATATATATATATATATATATATATATATATATATTTTAATTAAAATCACATAATATTTATCTAACTTATGTTTATTAGAACAACAATGTAAATATGATACTAATTAATAAGTTCATATATATATATATATATATATCATGATTATATTCATTTGAAAATATATAAGTATAAGTTACAAATATACAACAAACTAAGAGGTTAATAATTTAATTAATTTTAGAATATGGTTATATATATATATATATATATATATATATATATATATATATATATATATTAATTTTAAAGTCAAATATTCAAAATTAAGTTTGCATAATATATCGATGTGGCTATCAAATTTTGCAATTATTTATCCTAAATATATAGTTGAAAAAAAATCATTTGATACTCAAGATACATATGTTCAAAGAGGAAAAATTCATAAAAAAATTGTGTTTTAAAACTAAAAATTATTATTTCCATAATGTGTAAGATTAAATTAGTTTGAAGTTAATTATCATAAAATAAACTATAAATAAATTAGGTTACAAAAAATCTATAATTTACAAATTTATTGTCTAGAAAGTTAAAAAAAAATGGGAGTAGCCCAAATGGCTATGATCCATCACTTAATCCAAGAGATCCTACAAAATCTTTCTTTTCTCATTTCGCATTTCCTGCCTAGGTTGTTCGATCTTGGACCTGCAGAGAATGTATCTTATATTCTGCTATAATTATTTTCTTTCACATTAATGGCACCAAAATATTTTAGAGGATAGTATTTTTGGTCGGACATTCACCACTAGAAACGTCTTGAATCTTTGGAAAAGAAAAGTCATCTCAATGACTCAATGTGCTAACGCACACATCAAACATGAACCTAATCATCTCACAACTTATGAATCCAGTTCACGCACTGCTTTAGAGGGCGATCAAAGTATCAAACCAACACCTAAAAAGTACTAGAAATGCCCCTTATTTAAATTTTGTATATGCGTCACATAGTTATTTAACTCTCAATGAATGATTGCCAAATAAATCCAATTAGAGTCCGAGCGACTAAAATTAAATTGTATGATTATCATATGATTGGTGGATTTCTTTCATGTAGACAGCATCCATCATAACCGCCATGGAGGGAAGCTCGCCACGGTGCGATGGGGCAAGAAGCCAATCGAGAAGTTAATTTAAAGACCGAAAATGAGTACTTTTGAGGCCTTACTTATTTGAACTTGATCGACATGGTCAAACAGGAGATCGAAAACCTCAACAGATGATGTCCATTTAAATTCATCACTGAAAGATTTATCAAGAACATAGATCATTTGAATTGTATTATGTTCATAAAAAATGAAAAGCTATCCACAGTTACATTCTATTTCAAGCTAGATACTTCTCTAGTTTCTCCACTTCCTCCACACTTCCAATGTACAATGGAACTCGCTGATGAATCTGCACACAAAAACAATAGTAAAAAGCCAATCCAAAACTCGCTAATGCAAATTTCACGAAAAACTAATTACCTCAGTCGGCTGAATATCGAGAACTCTATGTTGACCATCGGACCCTTTGCCACCAGCTTGTTCGACTATAAAGCTCATAGGTGCACACTCATACAAAAGCCTCAACTTCCCATTCTTACTCTTTTTATCCCTCGGGTAACCATAAATCCCACCATACAACAAAGTTCTATGGAAATCACCAACCAAACTACCTATATACCGAGCGGAATAAGGCTTGCCACTAGGGCCAGGGTCCTTTAGATCATCGATATACTTCTTTAATTTGTCGTCCCATAACTGGTAATTCCCTTCATTAAACGAATATATCTTTCCTGACTTAGGTATTTGGACATTTTCTTGAGTCAGAACAAATTCCCCAAACATTGGATCCAAGGTGAAGGCAAACACACCCTTGCCTATGGTTATAACGAATATTATGGAGCTCGAGTACATACAATACCCTGCTGCAAGAAGGTTGTTTCCGGGTTGACACACGTTCACAACACACCTTTGTTCCGCGCTGCCAAGCTGCAAAAACGCAAAAAAATCATGTCTTTTTCATTTTTTGGAGTGAAATATGCTTTGCCTAATTAGCAAAAAAAACCCTGTATTATTTTTATTACCAAAAAGCCCTCTTGCGCTGTTTTTTATTAGCAAAAAACCCCTCTCAAGCCGGAGTGTAGAATTGAAGAGAAGTGTTGGGAATTTACCTCGGCATCCTCTTCGATGTCTGGAAGGCATTCGTCATTTGGACTGTAAATTCCGAAGATGGAGCCAGTAGAGACGGCTGCGTCAATGTTAGATGATCCATCGAGAGGGTCAAACACGACAATGTAGTTGCCGGAATAACTTTCCTCCACAGCCACAGGTACATCCTCTTCCTCTGATGCTATGATTCCTGTCCTCCCACTCGACCTTAAGCAATTTGAGAACACCTGTTTTACACATTAACAAAACATTTTTTTGTTATAAAGTCCCACATCGAATAACTAAGAAAATAATGAGTGTTTAATGCACATGTGAATGCCACATAGTCTTCACTAGTGCATACAGGCTACTCTATGTGGTGTTCTTCTGGTCTTGATTTCCTCACATTTTCAGTAATTAAATGCCTTCTTCATTAGTTCATTTGGTTAACTTATTTACTCTGTTACATACATTATTATAGGGAAATTTGTTTGGTACCACATGATAGACCACATTGTAACTTTGATACCATTAGACATAAAAATGTAAATTTGATACCATAGTTTAAGTTTTTATTGTAACTTTCATACCAAGTCCAATTTTTCTCTGGAGTCAATGGCAATTTACCACCCTATGATATTCATAATGTTCAATTTACCTCATGTGATTTGAAAAAAAGTACTTTATCCCCCCTATAATTTTATAAAAGTTTCACACCGCCTCTCTGATATTTTAATATGTGGCACTTTATCCCATGTGTGATGATAATGTGCCACCCCCCCCCCCCCCCCCCCCCGGTCCCCCCGCGTATTATGATAAATGTGGCAATTTACCCATCTATGTTGCAAGACACTTTTCACATCACTCTTAATTTCGGCATGTGAATTACACTTTCTGGCTAAAATGGGTAAATTGCTTCTTTATGTTAAATTGAACATTATATATTTCACGGGTAAATATAAGGGTATTTTAATCTTAACACTTAGTATTTATTTGAGACAAGAAACCTCTTTTTTCAATACAGAGTGAGGTGTTTTAAAACAATAAGGTAAATTTCCTATTTTCAATATCGAGTAAATCTCATTTTTGGTCCTCCTTATGGATTAACTTTTACACTTTCGTCCCTCTTATAATTTTTGTAGTAAATTCGTCCATTTTATCAATGTAGTGTAACACATTCGTTCCTCTTATCAAACATTCGTCCTTCTTAAATTTTTCATAGCAGATTCGTCCCTCTTATCAATGTAGTGTAACACATTCGTCCCTCTTAAATTCAAAATACATCACTTAAATCCAGAATATATCCTAAAATGGAAGAAAATTGATGTAATTTGGATTTAAGAGGGACGAATATGTTACATTACATTGATAAGTGGGACGAATCTGCTACAAAAAATTTAAGAGGAAAAAATTTTTGATAGGAGGAACTAATGTGTTATACTACTTTGATAAGAGGACGAATCTGCTATAAAAAAATTAATAGGGACGAAAGTACAAAATTTGACTCATAAGGTGAACCAAAAATGCTATTCAATTTACTTTGTTCGCACTAAGTTATAACATCCAAATAAATCATTTTTTCTCCTTATTTTCTTGGACTATTAATAAAAGTAAATTGAATTGAGTTAAATAAAGGCTAGACTATGAAATAAGTGCATTAATAAAAACCTCATTTGAGACAACATCAAGCTTCTTCTGATCCTCCCCCTGAATATTAACAGCACCTTGAACACCAGTAAGGTTAGAAATACTCGCCCTTTGAACCAAAGAAGCAATCTGTTTACATGCCATTGAAATGCTCGAAAGAACAATTGTAAGCTCTGCATCTATTGTCCCCACTTGTTCTTGCTTCAACAACCAATTCGTCAGCGTCTCGATCTCGTACCCGCTCTTCTTCCTTACCGTCTTCGCCCCCTCCGCCACCGCCATACACACCACTCCGCCTCTCCCCGCCGCCGTCGCATTCAGGTGGCGCCGCCTGTTTGGGCATGGCGCGAGTAGTGTTTGGGAAGGGGGGAAACGGGAGAGGGATTTGGAATTGGAGAAGAGAAGATGAGATGAAGTTGCTGTGGCTGTAGCTGTAGCTCCAACCATGGTGTGTGTGTGTTTTTTTTGTTTTGAATTTTTTTTCTTTTTTTTTTCTGTTAATTGTAATTGTGATCTTATTTGATAATAATTTGTGACTCTGCTTCATTTCTTGATTTTTGTTTTTAATTTAATTTGATGTGGATGATTTTTGGAGGGCTTGTAAGGCTGGTAAAGATTTCTGTAGTGGGTCCCACTTATCCTCGTCTCCAGTAGAAATAGAAAATGCGAATGCAGCTGATGGGATATTCAGAAACGTGATATAAGTGGGCCGAAGTGGTATGGGCCCAATATTGGCAAGATTTAATCCATGAGAGCCCAAGATAGTGATCCATAGAAGCCCAATTATTTACTATATAGCCCAAAAGTCTGGTAAATGTTGATTATAGGGTTCTAATCCGATTAAGGGTGAGTTTGGCCCAGCGGTGGGAGCTCTTAAAAGCACTTCTAGACCTCGATTGTGATTTTTGAAGTGTTTGACCCCAATTATAGAAATTGCTTTTAGTCAATCATGATTTTAATGGTGTTTGGCCCCTAATATCATAATCGCTTTTGAGATCTCCAGAAGCTAAAAATCAACTTATTTCAGAAGCTACTAAAGTGTTACTTTTGCAAAAGCTATTATCCAAAATCAATTATTTTATAATTGAATTTTATCATAATCAATTATTGCCAAAATCTATTTTAGTAAAATTAATTCTTCTATAATTGATTTTCGAACCGCTAGGCCAAACTCACCCTAAATTTAATACTTCCTTCGTTTCATTTTTCTTTATCCCTTTGTATTAAATTTATAGAAATTATAATAATTATTTCGATTAATATATTTCACTAATAAGTTGATAATATTATATAACATCATATAAGTTAATATTTAAAAAGTTTAATACACCACAAATATGAAAATTTAACATAATAAGTCACTTAAAAAATTGAAAAGTTTAACCGGTACAGTAGATAATGTGAAAATATTGTACTACATTATAAATCAAATAACTTTAAAATTATTTGTCGTTCAAATTATTTGAAACTTGAATCGAACTCGACTCAATAAATTAAATAACAATTTCTTTTATGTATAACTATAAGCCGGATTTGACTCTGATTTTAACAATGATAATAAGTTCGATAATAATTCAAATTAAACTTAAGTATCAATTATCAATATATTTTGAATTATAACTAAAACATATTTTTTTAATAAGAACCAGAACTCATGCACTACTCACGCGCGTATGTTTGATCGTGGACAATACAATCTGAGACGTGGGTACCATTTTGTGCATGAGAGGCACTTTATTCTTTTTTGGGAGAATCTTCTTTCTTTTTTTTTTTGATAATTTTTTTGGAGAATCTTCTTCTTTCTTGATTGCTCTGTGATTAAGTAAAAGTATCTTATTTTTTCCGTTTTTGATCCGGTTAGTTTAAAATACAAAATAGATGAAAAATAAATAAAAATAAAAATAGTGGCATTGTTCGGTAATAACGCTAATATAAACTTTAAATATTAATGACGTGAGGGTAATTTTTATAATTAAGTCTTACTACAGGGATAATCATAATTTACCCTAACAAAAATGCGTGAAAGACCCCAATAGTCCAAACTTTTAATATCATCGATTCGGCATTAACAATTGGGTAATTTTTTTTTTTTTTATTTGATCTACTAGACTGTGTATTTACAGCTCGGACCGAAGAGTGCGAAGGGTATAGGTTCTCCCCAGTGTGATGTCTCCAGTAGGATTCGAACTTGAGTCTCGACTCTGGGGATCGCAAGTCACTACCACTTGACCCAACCACCTTGGGTACAATTGGGTAATTTTCTAACTTAATTAATACTAGTACTATGTCGAATCTAACTTAATTGTTTCACTTTTTTTTAAACGGTGAATAAATCGTTACGTAAATCACTATGTCGAATCTATTTTATTGTTATCAAAATACAAATTAAAGATAAACAAATTACAAAGACTATTATTAAACTAGATAAATTCCCATATTAGCGAAAATTGAACTCATTACCTCTTGATTATGGAGTCTCAACTTTAGCCAACAGACTACTGTCTCATCAACATTTAATTTAAAAATATAAAAACACATCAATAGTTATAAAACCAAAAAAAAAAAAAAAACTAATACAATATTACAACCATTTAAATTCAGCTGAAGCCAAATTTAAGAAAATATGTTAAGACAATAACATTTTTTTTTTTGGTTAAAAATATATGTTTAGAGACCTACACTATAACACAAAAGTAAATTATATACGAATACGAGGGAAAATTCTTGTCCAAGCCTGGCTTGCCCAAATCCATCCAACCACCAAGCAAGTGTATTGCACTTGCTTTGTGATTGGTCACTCTCCTGGGAGTTACATCCAATCCCAAAGCAAGTTTATTGCACTTGTCATGTAATTACTTTGGATTCGGTCAAACCCGATCTGAGTTATAATTTCCCCGAATACGAGTGAGAAAGTGTCTTAGTTGTGACCATGTCAAGATTTGGAAGTTTCTAACGTTCAAACATCCGAAGTTCCGAACACGTCTTTAGATTGTTAGGCGTCAACTGGAAATTAACAACACACCACTTTCGTTAATAAAAATCAACGAAAATGATGTCCTAAAAATTTTAGAAAAAAAAAATATGAAAATAACGACCAAAATTAACGTGTGGGCTCCACTTGTTAACAAGTACTAACCCCTATTTTTTTTTTTTTTAAGGGTATTAACCTGTATATGTTGCCAAGATTCATGCAACCAAACAAATTCCCATAAATAAATATTAATTTTTCATACATTAACATACTGTATATAAATAGAAGCCTTCCACTCAGTAATATCATAATATTAATTGATCTTTGCACCATAAAATCTCAAAACCACAAAGCAAAAATTAAAGGAAAGAATGTCTTCTTCAATCAAATTGTCATTGATTCTATTTTGCGCTTGCTCCCTCTTCATCCAAGAAACACTAGGTATGTTTAACTAATCACTATTACCTCATCAAAATTCAATAAATGAGATAATCCATTTTCTTTTACATTTTATCATTTGAGCAACAATCCTTCTTCCATCTTTTTCTCATTTTCCAAAATATTAATAATCTTATCTTTCCTAGTAACATGTCCACATTTAATTTTTACGTGCATGGTAAACATAATACATGTTCATCTAAATATCTATAATGTAATTTTAATTTTTGTCCGACATTAAAATAAAAATTATAAAATTGTAGCTGGTGAGGTGATATGCGAGAATTTGCCCGAGAACTTGTGTTCGTTCGCTATTGCATCATCGGGAGTGAGGTGTGTATTGGAGAACTATAAGAACGAAGAAGGAAACCTCGGATACACATGCAAGTCGTCCGAGGTGGTTGTGGAGAGATTTGCTGGATACATAGAGACTGATAAGTGCGTGAGCGCATGTGGTGTCGATCGTGGATTCGTTGGAATATCTTCGGATGCCTTCCTTGCCCCTGAATTCACTTCCTCCCTCTGCTCCCCGGCTTGCTACCAAGACTGCCCCAACATTGTTGATCTTTACTTTGACCTTGCTGCCGGTGAAGGTAATTAATAATTTAAATTATCATTATTAAAAAATTAATTAAAGTTCATATATTATAATTTACCGGTTAATTAATTATTCCTTGCTTGGTCTAAGGGTATTTCTTAAAGTTTAACCAAAGTATATACTATATACCGTTTTTGTTTATAAAAGGGGTAATGTTCAATTTCGACTATTAATTAGTGTTTATTGTGTTAGCTATTTACCTTCTTGAAATATGTTTAACATACAATCTCTATCTATCTATCAAAAAAGAAGAATGTATATTGTGTTAGCTTTTCACGTGCATAAAATATGACTGATCGACTATATATTTATGTTGAAAGACCATTTTAACCTTAAGCTATATCTCGGTTTTTTTTTTTTTTTTATGAATTTACCTTTTACTATATACTCCCTGTGAAAAAAAATTAAATATGCGGATTACCTCCTTGTGAAATTAAAAAGCGAATGAATAGTGATGATAATTTTTTAACCATTTTATTTAGTATTATATAGGATCATTTTAGTCTTTAACGTAAAAAAGTAACATTTTGAGAAGCTAAGGGAGTAGGGAACATCTTCTTTCTTATTTTTTTTTCCAAAAAAAAATGATTTGATATAAATTATCTATCTCAAATATCATGGGAAGGTAAATTGCTATTAACCCAATATTTATGTAGCCATGTGTTAATTAACTAAGTGTGTAATACAAATGGTACCTGCAGGAGTGTTTTTGCCAACACTTTGCGAGAGACAAAAATCGAGCCCCCACCGTGCCATGTTGGAGCTTTTGAGCAGCAGTGGCGGAAGTGGTGATGCCGCCCCTGCTCCGGTGTCCGATTAAGTTGTCGAAGGTCCCACTCTTGCTCCAGCTCCTTTCCAATCAGTCTCCTTGTTTTCCTTTAGAGTTTTAAAGCTCATACTATATTCTTTTAATTATTTTTAAGGCAATGAAAAAAGAGAAAGGAATAATATAATGATACTATTTAGAGAGTTATTAATATGTACTATATGTTGACGGGAAAGGGGGGAATGTTTGGGTTCATTGTTTTGGATTGGGTTTTGATTCATTGTGTGACATTCAATCTTTTGTATTTGAATTTTATTATTTATTTATAAACATTCAATATTTATTTATTTATTAAATTATGTCAAATTCAACTGAAATGAGCAATTAGCATTTTACATCCCAAAATAGTTATTTTTGAACGTTGCACTCTAGAATTTAAAAAAAATTGCACATTGCATCGATCCTAGAGTTGCATATTTTTTTTTTTTTTGGCAAAATATGCATTGTTTTGCCAGAAAATATATAATTTAAAAGTGCAATATGTCGATATTTTAATTTAAGGTGAAAATTGCTAACATAATAAGTGTATATTTATAAGGTACAAAACGACAACTACTCACGAGAGAATAGTTATAGATGAAATGAACGTGTTGACAAATCATATATGCCGTTCTTGAGTATATATTTAGCTCTCAATACACGTTACAATATTATCCTTTTTAATACGGACGTTCTAGCTTAAAAGCTCTCTAACTTCTTTATCTTTTAAATAAATTAATGCAAAGGATGTTTACTAAAAATTGCATAGTTCCTAAATCATACTCCAATATATAGACCTAAATTGTTGTTTGTGTCGGACCATTACTTCACTTGTGTAAACTTTGATTTTGATAGCATGAATTGAAAAAGAAAGAAAATAATCTATATTATTGATTGTTGAGAGAATACACAATACAAATCTGTTTTTCTAATATAACTCCCGTCTATTCACAAAACTAGTCCAGTATTTATAGTTAATTCCTAACCGACAATAAAAAGGGAAATAATAAAAGCGCAGAAAAAGAAATGCGACTTAAGCTAACTAATTACAACGGTAAAAACTAAACCTAATTGTAAAATTGATTTGGGGGAAACTTATGAACAGGATACGTCTTCTTTATTCTTCACTTCAGGTATTTCATCAATTTCTTCAATAATCTTTTTGCTAGAATGCTCCTTTTCTAATAGCCCTCCTCAAGATGGAGCATAAAGATCCTTTGTGCTCATCTTGGATAAAATGTAAAGAAAAGGCTGACGTGATAATGGTTTGGTGAATATATCTGCTAGCTGCAGAGAAGAACGAATTGGCATGAGGCGGAGGTGGCGTTTCGCGACATGTTCCCAGATGAAATGACAATCAATCTCCACATGTTTGGTGCGTTCATGGAAGACGGGGTTAGTTGCCAAATGAAGAGCAGAGATGTTGTCACAAAATAATGCTGGAATTGAGGTAACTTGATTTAAATCTTTCAATAAGTGAGTCAACCATAGTAATTCACTAGTTGTAGCTGCAAGTGATCTATATTCAGCTTCTACTGATGATCTTGAAACTGTAGGTTGTCGTTTTGACCTCCAAGATATGAGTGAATCTCCTAGAAAAGTACAGTAGTTAGTAGTTGATCTACGTGTAACCAAACAAGATCCCCAATCTGCATCACAAAATGCAGAAAGGGATATATTAGGAGAAGAACTGTAAAATAAACCCTGTCCTGGAGTACCCTTAAGGTATCTCAGTAAATGATAAGCTGCATTCATGTGAGTGTGAGTAGGTTGAGAAAGGAACTGACTAAGCTTATGAACTGTAAAACTGATGTCTGGTCTAGTCAGTGTTAAGTAAATCAACCTACCAATTAATCTTCGATAAGATGAAGCATCAGAGAGTAAATCATTAGGATCATTTGCCAACTTACTGTTCGGATCCATAGGCAAAGGAACAGGTTTAGAAGCTAAGTAACCTGTATCTTCTAGCAATTGTAGAGTATACTGTCTTTGAGAAATTACCAAACCTGTTCTGGAGTATGCAAGTTCAATACCCAAAAAATATCTGAGTTTCCCTAGATCCCTTAATGTAAAAGCCTGACTTAAAAAAGTTTTGACTGAGTTAATAATATTAATATCAGGTGAAGCAAGAATAATATCATCAACATAAACAAGAATAGCAATGAATTGAGAACCTGAGCCTTTAGTATAAAGTGAATAGTCAGATTTAGATTGAATAAAGCCCAGAGAATGTAAAACTGAAGTGAGTTTTGCATTCCACTGTCTACTGGCTTGTTTGAGGCCATAAATGGATTTGGTTAATTTACAAACCTGTTTACCTGTAGAAATGGAAGAAGTAGGTGGATTATAGCCTTGAGGTAAGTCCATATAGACTTCTTCATGAAGCTCTCCATTTAAGAAGGCATTATTGATTTCTAATTGATGTAATGTCCATCCTTTGGCAATAGAAATGGCAAGTAGAATCCTTACAGTGACCATCTTTGCAACAGGGGAAAAGGTGTCATTGTAATCAATTCCCTCTGTTTGTGTAAAGCCCTTAGCTACTAATCTAGCTTTAAATTTGTCTATAGAACCATCAGATTTTCTCTTGGCCTTAAAGACCCATTTACAACCAATAGACCTCTTATTAGGGGGTAAAGTTGTAACAATCCAAGTGTTATTGGTTTCCAAAGCAAGAAGTTCCTCATTTATAGCTTGAGTCCATTCAGGGTGTTTAATTGCCTGTTTATAAGTGGTAGGCTCAGTGATTGAAGATATATTAGCAATAAAAGATCTAAAAGTAGGGGCAATATTGTCATAAGAAAGGACTGAAGAGAGTGGATAAAGAGCAGAACTGTGAGTGATAGAATTACAGTGGAAATCCTGGAGATAAGAAGGAGGGTTGGATGGGCGAGATGATCTCCTTAAATTGGGAGGATGTGAAGATGGAGGGTCAGGAACAGAAATAGGAGAAGGAGGATGATTATCTGGAGAGTAGATAGGTGGTGGATGTGTGTTTGCCTGAATAAGAGGGGATGGATGAGGACCAGTGGGAAGAACTTGAGAGTTAGAAGGATTGGGTTTATGAGAATGAAAGGGGTATATATGTTCATGAAAGATGACATCTCTGGAGAGGAATACTTCCTTAGTTGTATTATCCAATAATTTATATCCCTTAACACCTGGAGCATAACCAATAAAAGTACAGTCCCTAGCCCTTGGCTCAAACTTTCTTCTATGCTCATGCAATGTAGAAGAATAAGTCAAACATCCAAAATTTCTTAAAAAAGAGTAATTCACAGGTTTATGATAAAGGAGAGTATAAGGACAATCATTATGGAGTAAAAGAGATGGTGTCCTATTCATAAGATAGACAGCAGTAAGACTGCATTCAGACCACATTTCAATAGGTAGTTTAGATTGAAATAATAATGATCTAGCAATATTCAAAATATGTTGGTGTTTTCTCTCCACAACTGAATTTTGTTGTGGAGTTTGAACATTTGAAAATTGATGCAAGATACCTAAATCAGAGAAAAGTTTGTCAAAAAGAAGTTCTTTTGCATTATCAGATCTGAAAACCTTGATTGAAGTATTAAACTGAGTCTTAATCATATTTATGAATTTTGGAATGAAAATGTCAGCTTCATGCTTGTTTTGGATTAGGTATATCCAAGTGAACCTAGTGAAATCATCAACAATAGTAATAAAGTATCGAAAACCAGTGTAAGATGGTATATGGTAAGGTCCCCAAATATCACAATGGACCAAATCAAAAGCCTGAGTAGTTCTGTGATTGTCACTTGGGAAGGGCAATCTTTTCTGTTTGGCTAATGGACAAATAGTACAATGATGCATATTATTAGAAGAAGTAATAGGAAAATTCAGTACATGTTTGATAGAATGTAAGCATTGAAAAGAAGGATGGCCTAGCCTAGAGTGCCATGTATCAATAGTAATAACCCTATTACAGCTAGCATGAATAGAACTAGGAGGAGCAGCAACTTCAAGGATGTAAAGACCATTTTGTAGGTTACCATGACCAATCATCTTCAAAGTTTGTTGCTCCTGTATAAGAAAGTGTGTATGCATGAATATGATATTATAGAGAGTGTCCCTCAGAAGAGAGCTGACTGAAAGTAAATTAAATTTGAAAGATGGTACATAAAGAACATTAGTTAAAGTGAGATTAGAGTTGATAGGGACAGTACCAATGAAAAAGACAGTAATAGATGCATTATTAGGTAAAGTTATACTTGTGTGTAATGTGTGTTGAATGAAACTAAAAAATTTTATATCTGTGCAGATGTGATTGGTAGCCCCGGAGTCAAGAATCCAATGATGGGAAGGAAGATCAGAATGTAAAGAAGCAGCAGAAAGGCAGGTACCTGTGTTAGACTGAATATTGAAAAAATTAACTGTAGATGCAACCTGAGATGTGTTTGAAGGTTGAGTAGATAGCTGAGAGTTGAATAAATTGGACAGTTGTTGGTACTGATCTGGAGATAAGTTCTGAATAAATGTTGATAAGCCAGATGTAGGTGTGGTGATATTCATAG
This sequence comes from Penstemon newberryi var. newberryi, assembly GCA_030819805.1. NCBI lineage: Eukaryota > Viridiplantae > Streptophyta > Magnoliopsida > Lamiales > Plantaginaceae > Penstemon > Penstemon newberryi. The sequence continues at coordinate 16,313,578 of JAUALY010000002.1, read as the reverse complement.
TGGGAGAACTGATGTTGGTAGAATTGGACATAGGGGGTCTGTAATTGTTAGGTTTGTAACCAGGAGGAAAACCATGAAGTTTAAAACATGTGTCTACTGTATGACCTGGCATATTACAATGTGTGCAATAGGGTCTCTGTTTGCCTTTATAGTTGGGATTGAATGATGGCCTTTGAGATGGAGTGTAGGGATTGGTTTGAGTGGGAAAAGAGTTTCTGTTAGTGGGAAAGGGAGGTCTGGTGTAAGAGTTGGATGGTGGTCTTTGTAGTTGGGAATTTTGAATGGGATTAGAGGGTTTTATGGCAAAAGCCATAGAGTTCTTGGGGTCTAAACTAGGTGCAGTGTGTAAGAGGGACCTTTGTTTCTCTTCTTGACATATGAGAGCCAGTGCTTTGTTTACTGTGGGGAGTGGCTCCATTAAAAGGATTTGACTCCGAGTAGTAGATAATGATTCATCCAGTCCCAAGAGAAAAATGAATAGATACTCATGCTGAAAATATTCTTCAAGTTTTCCACAAACACAGGCTGGTCTAGAATTCTGGATTTCATCCCAGAATTTCTTGAACTTAGTATAGTAAGTATTGACAGAAAGTTTCTCTTGAGTAAGGCGTAGAAGATCTCTTCGAAGTTGATAAAGATGTGGGCCATTTCTTTGGTGAAATATTTCCTTCAATTCAGCCCATAAGGCAGTGGCCTCTGTATGGTATTGTATGCTAGATTCAATATCTTGCGAAACCGAGTTGAGTAACCAAGAAACAACAATGGTGTTATTTCTGTCCCAATAGTTGATGAGAATAGGATCAGTTGTAGGTTTTGGGATAGATCCATCTACAAAGCCTAATTTGTTCTTGACAGTGAGACTTTTAGTCATGGCTCTACTCCAAGCCTCATAGTTGTCTTCAGTGAGTTGTTTGTTGACAAGTGTTAATCCTGGGCCATCAGCCGGATGTAGATAATAAGGACTAGAGGGGTCCTCTACAGGAGGTCTGGATCGAGAGGAAGGGTTTGTGGTGGTTGAATGAAGATCTGAAGTTTCAGACATGATAAAAATATGGAGATAATGGCAAGAATATGAAGAACAAAAGGATTATATGAGAGTAAAAACGAGGATGAAGGCAAATCTTGATTATGAAAATTGTGCGAGACCTCTGAATAGTATATGAAATCTTGATCGGAAAGATTTGAGTGTGAATGAGAAACAGAAACTTATCTGATAGAATTATGCGATGAAGATGATGATGATTGACACAGAGAAGAAAGAATCGCAGCAGAATGTTTATATATTTTCTACTGATACCATGTAAACTTTGATTTTGATAGCATGAATTGAAAAAGAAAGAAAATAATCTGTATTATTGATTGTTGAGAGAATACACAATACAAATCTGTTTTTCTAATATAACTCCCGTCTATTCACAAAACTAGTCCAGTATTTATAGTTAATTCCTAACCGACAATAAAAAGGGAAATAATAAAAGCGCTGAAAAAGAAATGCGACTTAAGCTAACTAATTACAACGGTAAAAACTAAACCTAATTGTAAATTTGATTTGGGGGAAACTTATGAACAGGATACGTCTTCTTTATTCTTCACTTCAGGTATTTCATCAATTTCTTCAATAATCTTTTTGCTAGAATGCTCCTTTTCTAATAACTTGTGAGTTTTTTTTCTTCCCCAATTCAAATATACTCTTGTGTTATTTGCAGGTATGTACTCAAAATTAACATATATTGGGCCTATTTAGTTAGGTTTTGACTCGGTTTCACTTGATTTTGGTTTCGAAAAATTAGTTAGGGTGATTTCGATGAAACATTTGAAACCCATTGAGTTTTGATGTTGGGATTTAAATTTAAAAAAAAAAATGAAACCCCTATTGTTGGATGTAGGGGTTTTGAGGAAAAAAATAGGTAGTATGTATCAAATGATCAATGTCTTCAATGGAGAATGTAGATGATATTTGTCAAATCATTGTCTTCTATAGATTTGAAAATTATTATGTATAGATATATAAGTTGAAACCTAGACATGTACTCAGACTTCACGTGGAATGATTTTGGCTCAGCCTCGCGAAACTGCGAGACCGAGCCATAACTTAAATAAATAGGCCCATTATTTTTATTAGATATTAAGTCGATGCAAAAATTCAATTGAATATTTAGATCCATGCATCAATCGTATAAATTAGATTTTATTATAGGCGATAAATATTGTCAAAAGCTATATAGCCTATTTGCTAAAAGGAGAATATTTACACTTTTGATACTACATTTTATTTTTACTTTACACATTTGGAATCATGTCTTATAAAAAAATACATTTTATACTACAATTTAATGGTCATTGGCAAATTTAATTTTACCATCAAATATTTGAACCAAAAAAACTATTTTCGACTCATAATATGCATTGTGGACAGTAACTAAATCTACAACTATTCTTCAGTTTGACATGATTTAAAGAATATTCTTAGAGCTTGATGATATATAATTTAATAATGCTTCAAATATTTGAAGCAAAACTAAATTTGTGAAATGCTGTGAAATTTTAGTATCAAATATATTACTTTAAAAAGTTTGGTATCAAATATCTTAAATATATTAACGTGTAGTATGAAACTAGTGTAATTTTCTATTTTCTTATATACTCTATTGAAGCAAAACTAAATTTGTGAAATGCTGTGAAATTTTAGTATCAAATATATTACTTTAAAAAGTTTGGTATCAAATATCTTAAATATATTAACGTGTAGTATGAAACTAGTGTAATTTTCTATTTTCTTATATACTCTCTTTGAAGTCATGGAGAGTAGATTAATTAATTCATTATTGTTTAAACAGTCAAATAACTGTTGCATAGGTTCGGTCATGAGTTATTAGTTGAACAAAAAAAGGGAGCCATTTCTAATCAAATACCATGTGCTACAGTGCTACTGCTACTTCCCATTGACAAATACAATATTTGTAGAGAGTAAAAGCAAAACAAGGGGATATAGTCATTTTTTAAATATATAAGGTGTATTGCTATTTCATTAATTAGTAAACGGGTAAATGCAAAATACTCCCCTGTGTTATGCTAAACCTGCAAGAAACTATCCTGTGAAATTTTTATTGCGCCAAACTTCCTTGTGTTTTAAAAAACCCTGCAAAAAACACCCAATTTGTAAAAAAAAAGGTCATTTTGGATCGACATATTTCAAGAAACCATTTTTAAAATACTTCAAGTTGGTCCCTACAACTTCACTTGATATATTTTAAAAATTATTTCTTGAAATTTTTCGATCCAAAACGACCTATTTTTTACAAATTGGGTGTTTTTTGCAGGGTTTTTGAAAACATAAGGAAGTTTGGCGCAATAAAAATTTCACAGGGTAGTTTCTTGTAGGTTTAGCATAACACAGGGGAGTAACTTGCATTTTCCCCTTAGTAAACATTGTGTAGTACTAACAGGTGATTGGTCTAGTGAAGGGACTATTTACTACAAAGTAGCGGACTCATGTTCGAATCCCTGTTGGGAGAGGTACCCACTTAATATGTCCAACCCTTCTTGAAAGGGATTAAACCCTTGGGGAAAAAAAATATTGTATAGTAACAAATTTCTAAATAATAGGGGGATTTTATATTTCCAATTTTCTAGTAAACATGGAGGTTATTGCTAATGTTTCATATAATTAACTAGAAGGGTTATAAGAAATTTTGAAATTGCAAAGGGGATCTCATTGTTAATATTTCAAGTAAACTTGAAGATTATTTCAAAGAAAAAAAAGGTTATTTTACTGTTCTTCATAATTGTGCGAAAATTCGACTAACAAGATTGCTCCCACGTGGAAGGAGGGTAATTGGCTTTGGCTTTTTAACATAGGAGGGTTTAAGCTATAAAAATAATAAATGAGTTTCTCTGCCAATTGGAAATAACTGGGGAATGCAATAACATAAATTCTTGGTTCACTAATAATAAAGATTATCTTAATTTATCACATAATTTGGGGACTAAAAAATAATCAAACTTACAATGTTAACTACTTCACTAGAATACATTTCAAACCAACTATAAAATGTCAACAAAACAAACGAGCCTAAGGCTCAAAATAATCAAAATGAACAAATTGGAACTTACAATAATAACAATAAATAATTGAGATTATATTCCCCAAAATAATATAAATTCCCAAAGGCAAAATTAGCATTTGGGAAAATCTGGCGGAGGTGGAGGTAACCTTGTTGAAGGTGTCGGCCCATCTTCCACAACAAAAGCTGTAGCTAGACCCCAAGGCAAGTGCACATCCAAATGACAATGCATCAACCATACACCTAAAATATTAATTTAACATTTAATATACAAATTAAAATGCATATAAAGTTCCAAATGATTATATAGCATGGAGTATAAAACTCTACCATGATGAATCACAAGTCCAAGAATTTATAAAATTATACTTTTAATCCCAATTTTTCGAAATAATTTATGTATTTTTAGTCTCACCATGATAGCGCCTCCTAAGAAGTCATATATATGGTGTCAAAATTGTGAAATTGGGCATTCGTATGGGACCAAAAATGCCAAACCATTCTATGGGTCCAAAAGTGCAAAATATTTCAAAAGAAATGAGCCAAAAGTGTAATTCAACAATGCATGAGACAAAAAAGTATAAATCATCTTAAAATTGGGACCAAAATTGAGGATCCATTATTATAGATTGAATTAGTCCCTATTCAATTTTTCAAATTATGTAGTCGGACGAGATTTTTTTTATAACCAAAATTTACCTGGATTATTTGCGCGGAATCTAACAACGGCCCATCCTCCCACGGGAACCGCAATGGTGTTACGCTCTTGTGGATTGACAAAATTAAACTTGTTGCTATCAACTGCAGGATTATAATTGCCAAAACCTTGAGCCAATACATAGAAATTGAACCCGTGCAAATGTATTGGGTGATTTTCAATTCCAATTAAAGCTGTATTTTGCATCACCATCTCAACCGTTGCATTGAACTTAACTTTCTTCACTTTAGTCGATTTTGTCGTCACCAAAAGTGCCCGATTCATACTGTTATTTGCATTTGTGTAGTCAAATTGCACCGGTGGAGAATTTGGAAAATCAGTTGTATATACCCCTCCAACATTTCTGAAAAAAGCCTCCAACATAGACAATTTTGTGGGAAATTGAAAAGATGCATTGTTCATACTAGCCGCAAATTTGAACCCAAATGGACCTTGACAAGATCCGTTCCTAGGTGCATCGCAAGCAGAAATACCCAATCCGACTGTGATAAACATGTGTTCATCGACTTCGCGTGGGACCGGGATCCAGAACGGACTTGTAACTAGCCCTGTTAGGTTGGTAAAAAATTTGTGGGCCGTGGGTGTGTCGTTGAAGGCCGGAAGGGCAGGCATTATCGGCCGCCGGGAGGTTGTCGATCCTTGATAATCTATGATCCCAGTAGTGGTAGTGTTGTCGAACGAAACATTAGCTGCACTAGCGTATGCAAGGGCCGCCATATAGTATTGTCCCGTTGTCTGATCGGCAGTCATTAGAACATCGGTTGTTTGTCCAGGCGCCACCACGACTACGTCGGTGATATAGGGATTCGTGTATGAAGCATCGACAGCTACTACTGTGAACTTGTGATTAGCTATTTTGAAAAATAGTTGATTATTGAGTGCAGCGTTGATAATACGGAGAAGATATGTCTTTCCTTGTACAACATTTAACCTGTATGTATCTGAAAATAAAAATAAATAAATAAAATGTGTTTTGAAAACTAGTAAAAGCCTTAGAATATTGAAATATATAAGTAATGTAGAATTTGAAGTATGTGTGACTCACGATTTGAAGAGCATGGATAGAGATCTCCGGGTTGACCATTGATTGTATAAGCATCGGAATTGTTAGGTGCAGCCCCGGTGGCTAGTGCTTGAGTCTCGACATCGATAACATTAGCGTTCCACCACTCTCCTGCACTCGACGTTAATTTAAATAATGAGATATGTCATCTAATCTTCAATACTAATGTTTGGTAATGATTTATTATTTGTAAGACAGTTATTGAAATAATTTCTAATGTAACGATCGATCATTAATGTATTATCAAATCGACATGAATATATTGATCATTTATTACTTTTTGATTGACGCGTCTTAGCCTTCATAATAATAAATCTTAAGGTAATTTAAAGGAATATTATTATATTAACTTACCAAGGATAAGTGGGACTTCTCTATATGGCTTCGGAAATGGATATTTTTGTCCGGATCTGGGCCGGATAATTAGAGCTCCATGAACCGTGGCTCGGAGCCATTGAACATGTGCATGCCACCAAAGAGTCCCTTCCTGCCGGGTTATGGTGAACTTGTAGGTGTAGCTGTGTCCGGGCCGGATCGGGCATTGGGTCGCATATTCCGGCCCATCAGCCCACCCACTCAATAACTGAAAAACTCCATGCCTGCAATCAAATAAAAATTTCTTATTAAAAATACCATATGGAGTAATACTATAATAGCTTTTTGGGATTTGGATAATGATAGTCTTGATTTTTTTTTTTTTGTTTTGAATTAGTCTTGATTAAATTAAAAACATATTATTTGACATTGTATAAGAATAGGTCATTGTCAAGAAAGTGGTCATACTTTATTTTGTATATTTTGTCTGAAAAGGAAAGTCAAAGACTTCTTTTAAATTATACATGGTATGACTTAATGACACAAATTACCGAATTAATTAATCTTATCTACGAGTTACGTCTAAGCTCATCATGCAACAATTCCTCTAACATTAAGATTGACTATGTTTTTTCTTTTTTCCTTTTTAAGAAATCCCATGAGTAATTTATTAGAACTCAATATCATGAGTACAATTAATGTTTGAAAATGAATATGTGTATAAGAAATATAATTCATCATTGCGTTCTTTCTTACACACAATATATATTAAGATCTAATGAGTAATTTGTAGGACATTTTGTCCATCATTCCGGAATGTAATTGTAATGAATTTTGAAATTCGTGTGACATGATGAACTAATTTTCTCAAAACTAATGCGAGCGTACTTTTGAATTAATATCAAAATGAAAAATTTATGCAAATCGACCTATACTTATTTTTGGATGAGCTATGTACATACCAATGAATAGTTAGATTGTAGGGTGATTTGTTAAAAACATGGACGATAAGGGTGTCGCCTTCTTGCACTCGAAGAGTTGGACCTGGAAGACTGCCATTCACCGCGGTTATCACTTGATTTCTACATAATCGATTAACCGTAAGATTTTGAACCTGCAATTTACACACAATTTATTATCATGAAATAATTAAATGCTATGCGAATAATTAATATATAAAGGAGAGAAATTAAATTAAATTAAATTACATGAAATGAATGCTCTACGATTGCAGCAGTGGCAAATGATGAACAAGCCGAAAGAACCAAAGCGCATGCCAACAAGAACACTAATCGTGCCATTGACAACAAATATATTTGAAGATAGGATTTTTATTTATTTTTATTTTTTATAATTATAGGATAAAATTTCTTAAGTATTGATTATGGATTGTATATGGAGAAGTGAAGAAGGGAAGTCTCTTATTTATAAGCTTTGGGAAAGGCGGCAACTCTTTCTTTAGTTCATGCATAATTACATCTACACCCAGAAGGTTTCAATAATTACAAATACGTCCCCAACTTTAAGTTCCATCTCATAGGTGCACCATTGCAATTAGTATTAATCTAACATCATAGTGAATATGTGATCCCAATAAACATGTGTAGTCTGCATGAGACGAGCAAGTGTTTTACTTATTAAAATTAAACATTAATGAGCGTGTTTGTAAATTAAAAATAATCAATTTTTTTTATTAACGCGCGTAAATCAAAGAGTAGTTCTAAATAGAACAACATTTTTTTCTGACTTGGGTATGAGTATTAATTATTTATTTTACAAAAAATATTATGTTGTCTAGATTTTTAGATCAAAATTGTATTTTGAATTATTGACCTACAAATTACATGGAAAAAACTTAATTAATAGTTTAACAAAACTATGATATGACAAAGTAATTAAATAGTTCATTTGAATTAATAATGATATAATCAAATTTTAGTTTTACATAACTAAAATTATTAATTGCTATTTTAACTTTTTGATAATAATTCTAATTATATGACAATGAAAAGACCATTTACTTTTTAGTGGAGTTTGATGGGAGGGAAAGTGTTTGTAATTCTTGAAATCCCAATGCGTATATTTGTAATTTATCAAATTTCAGGGGTGTTGATGTAATTATTTCTAGGTAATTTCTCTCCATATGGAGGATATGTATAACAATATATCGATGAGTTGGAAAACAAGTAATTAATTAAAAGAAAAGGAGCATTAACCTTCACAACATTGCGTGAAAGAAAACTCTGAAACGCCATTGGCTGAGACTCGGCAATAGCATTTGAAATTAGGGGGTTAGAGGAAATTTCGTTACCTAACAATTTTGAGTTGGTCATCAAATAAGTTTATTAAATGGTATAGTATTAGTTGTTAAATCTCATTCCAGAAGTCGTAGAATAGTTGTTCTTCAAGCAAAAATATAATCTCAATTTTCGAGTTATTGGCAATTTAGCCCCTGTGATATTCATGTTGCTTAATTTACCTCCCGTGACTTGAAAAAAAAACACTTTACCCCACTATAATGTTATATAAAAATTTCACACCGCCTTCCTGATATTTTTATATATGGCATTTTACCCCCTGTATTAAAATAATGTGACAATTTACCCCCCTCTGTTATGATAAATGTTGCACTTTACCTCATGTGTTATAAAAATAATTTGCATGCCCACTCTCAAGTTCGGCAAGTGAATTATACTCTCCGGATGAAGGAGGTAAATTACTCTTTAAAATTTTCAGAGGGGGGTAAAGTGGTTTTTTAAAATCATGGGGAGGTAAATTGAACATTATGCTTTTTACAGGAAGTAAATTGACATTAACTCCTCAATTTTCTGATAAAATATTGCTACATTTGACTACTTTTCAAATTATATTATAGTATTTTAGATGTAATTATCATTGGGTTGGAAATGAGATTTGATTTCACATGCATATTAATTACGTGTTAATGATGGATTCAGATCATGCAGCTAGAAAAATGATCCCAAATGACTTTACTTATATTTATCTATAGATAACAATTTACATAGATTATTATATAATGGCTTTTGGTTCTCCTTTTCAGTGGGGTGAATATATTAAATTGTTATTATATATTCTAGTTACTAAAGAAATTTCAAAGTATTTCGTAGGATAAATCTATAACCGCGTGTGAAATATGGGGGATAAATGCAAAATACTTCCCTGTGTTATCCTAAACCTGTAAGAAACTACCCTGTGAAATTTTTATTGCACCAAACTTCCTTGTGTTTTAAAAAACCCTGCAAAAAACACCCAATTTGTAAAAAATAGGTCGTTTCGGATCGACATATTTCAAGAAACCATTTTTAAAATACTTCAAGTTGATCCCTACAACTTCACGTGGTATATTTTTAAAATTATTTCTTGAAATATGTCGATTCAAAACGACCTATTTTTTACAAATCGGGTGTTTTTTGCAGGGTTTTTGAAAACACAAGGAAGTTTGGCGCAATAAAAATTTCACAGTGTAGTTTCTTGCAGGTTTAGCATAACATAGGGGAGTGTCTTTCATTTTCCCCGAAATATGGAGATATAGCCCACACCTCAGATTTATTTCTAGAATTTCTTCTACTAAACGTAATTGTGAGGTAAATTACTCTTTAAAATTTTCAGAGGGGGGTAAAGTGTTTTTTTCAAATCATGGGGAGGTAAATTGAACATTATACTTTTTACAGGAAGTAAATTGACATTAACTCCTCAATTTTCTGATAAAATATTGCTACATTTGACTACTTTTCAAATTATATTATAGTATTTTAGATGTAATTATCATTGGGTTGGAAATGAGATTTGATTTCACATGCATATTAATTACGTGTTAATGATGGATTCAGATCATGCAGCTAGAAAAATGATCCCAAATGACTATACTTATATTTATCTATAGATAACAATTTACATAGATTATTATATAATGGCTTTTGGTTCTCCTTTTCAATGGGTGAATATATTAAATTGTTATTATATATTTTTTTTTTGATAATTAAGTTATTATATATTCTAGTTACTAAAGAAATTTCAAAGTATTTCGTAGGATAAATCTATAACCGCGTGTGAAATATGGGGGATAAATGCAAAATACTTCCCTGTGTTATGCTAAACCTGCAAGAAACTACCCTGTGAAATTTTTATTGCACCAAACTTCCTTGTGTTTTAAAAAACCCTGCAAAAAATACCCAATTTGTAAAAAATAGGTCATTTTGAATCAACATATTTCAAGAAACCATTTTTAAAATACTTCAAGTTGATCCCTACAACTTCACGTGGTATATTTTTAAAATCATTTCTTGAAATATGTCGATCCAAAACAACCTATTTTTTACAAATTTGGTGTTTTTTGCAGGGTTTTTGAAAACACAAGGAAGTTTGGCGCAATAAAAATTTCACAGTGTAGTTTCTTGCAGGTTTAGCATAACACAGGGGAGTGTCTTGCATTTTCCCCAAAATATGGAGATATAGCCCACACCTCAGATTTATTTCTAGAATTTCTTCTACTAAACGTAATTGTGAGACCAATTCTTTAAAGGATCAAAGTGATACCGACCTATAGTCATAGTTATAGGACTAATTTTACATTTTTTTCTTAATTTTTTGTTCTGATCTGAATTTTAATACATAAGAGAATTTTTGGAATTTAAAGAGAAATAAATTCAAGAAATAGAGACTCCTTTATGCTTTTGTTTTCTTCTTCTCCTGATATTTATTTATTAAGTATGATATTTATTAAAAGAGCCTCTATTTTGGGCAAGTTCAAGAATTTATTTAAATCCCTAGTTTTCATTATTAAGAATTAAATTGGAAAATAAACATGTGTTATTTTATTAGCAAAACACTATGTATTATTTTTATTAGCAAAGCAACCCCTTCCAAGTCGGAGTACATATTTTGCAGGAAAAATAACAATTATACCCCACCATAAATTAAGAAAACACCCCTATTAACCTAATAAATTGACAATAATCCCCCTTTTAACATTAAAAATTGACAATATTTCATATGTTCACTTAAACAAAGAGGGTTTTGCTAATAAAAATAACATTTGGCGGATTTTCTTAATTATACAAAGCACATGGAGCGTTTTTCATTTAGCTCAATAAATTAGTATTAAATATGCCTTGTTTTTGTAGCTATAGACTTAATTAAGTTTTAGAGAGGTACATATGCTTGCTGCTTCACACTTCTTATCTCCTTGGAAGAGTTGTTTGGTAATTAGGTTGATTCTGGTGTCATATATAACGGTTCCTTAAATGCTAGCTAGGATGTTTGATTAAAAAAGTTGAATTCTATTATTTTTTGTCATTTGACTAGACATAAATTCTTGAAAGTACATGATAATCAAAACATATAAGTAGTATCTAATAAAACCCTAACTGGAGAATAAAATTTTCACATTGTAATTTACTATAACAAACATGCTTAACAGCAAGGCTGTGAATGGGGCGAATTTTATCCGGATTCGTCTGAATCTGGTTCGATTTATTAGAATAATTGTTCGATTAGAGATTTGATGGATCTGATCCGATTGTGAAGATCCGTAATCCGACATATGGAGCGAATATTGATTTAGGTCGATCTGATCCGTTAAAGATATGTATCCGACAATAAATAAAAAGAATGATATATATACATAATGTTTTATAAAAGTAAATACCATTAATGATATTTAACCTTCAATTTAAGAAGATAGTAAGTTATAACTCGTTCATAAATTTATTTAAACCAATATTTTCATCTACAAATATGAATATAAGTAAAGAAAGTTTGAACATGTGAGCTAAAATTAAATAAAATTGAAAAGTTAATAAATAAACTTGTTTTGGGAAAAATATTAATTTAATTTTTTAATTGAAAATTTTATTGGATCCGAAAAAGATCCGATATCCTGCCAAATCCGACCAAGATCCATTGGATTCAAAAAATCTAGATCCGAACACAATTCGGACAAGATCCAATTCCGACAGGACCCAATCCTATATAAATGAAGTCGGATCTAAACGAGTCTGATCCGACCAGAATCCGACCCATAGACAGCCCTACCAAACATATATGTAATTAGGAATAAAGTTTTGAACTACGAATTGATCATTGAATTATCGACATCTTAACTTTGGTGTAAGTTTCATGCATGTTAGGACAATTATATTCGTTAATTTTTTTTTATTTTTTTTTTAGAACAAGTAGTATTAGTTAATTTAAAGTACAATCAATTAATCGCGTGAGTTAAATATAAACTTTATTGGGGGTTGTCGTGTCGTTAAAAGTTTGGTTAACGTTGAATACCATATAAAATATATATAGTACTACAACATTAATTAATTTGTCGTTGGTAGATCTGGTTGTTTGCTTGGTAGCTAAGCTCCCAACTAATCACAAATTTCCTGTCATTATACCAGGTTTGACCCGTCTTTCTAAATTCTAACTAAATATTTTACCCTTTATAACAAAAAAAATTCAAATTCTAGAATTAATCGCACTCTTTTAATTTTTAAATTAATCACGAGTATACTTTTAATTGTTTATGCATTGTAATTTTAATTATTTATGCATTCTAATCTACCTTAAATAATCTCTAAATCACAAAATAAATATATTTATGTATATATCTTGTAAATAAGATGTATTACACTTACTTTATAATTACGATCGGTTGAGTGCAGGCTAATATAAATTGACTTAGTATAATTACCATGTCTCACTTTGACCGTGTGGCTTTAGGGTCCTTATGAAAGCTTATGAGGCAAAATAAATATAAAAAAGTTTGTCCAGATATTTCTGTGTTTTTCTAGGTTAGATAACTCATGAAATTATATGAAAACTGAAAAAATATCTTTTGCTTTTCTAATTAAAAACAAACTTATTTATCAATCCAACTGTTTTGTTTTAAATTAAGAGAGAAACCCCAAGTGTTACCATGCATTAAAAGTCTAAAACAATGAAGATTGGTTAGTTAATATTAATTTGTATATGAATTATATATAGAGGGAATTATTCTTGGGCTTGTCGGATTGACAAATTAGTTTATTAGAGTTCTTTGGATAGAAATAAATGTTATGTATTGCAATTTTATGCACCGATGTCGACATTAATTTTGGCTCGAAATATTGCTCGTCCGTAAAAGAAAAAACTAATTTGTACAATCGATGCACATATAATGCAATATAACATAACAACATTTTTATTGTTAAATAGAAAAATATGTTCTTACAAAAAAAGAAAAATATGTTGATATATATTAGTCGACAGTTTCTTAATAACATACAACAACAAAAAATGAAACGTAAAGTTTAAAAGGGAACCACTAAATTATCCTTGCACATAAAATAAACTTTTAAAATCTGACATATACAATATTTTAAGAGAAAAAAAGTTATAGAATAACATAATCAGAGATATAATCCTCAAGGTGTATTGTTACAAAATATATCTTCTTTTTTTTTTTATCCAAAAAGGCGCAATTATTGCCAATTGTTTTTTACTAGCTCCCGTATGGAATCCGGTGATTCTTTCATCCAGGGTAGTCCTTCTCCCATTATTTGTCCTAATTTAGCCAAAGTGTCCGCCACCGAATTAACCGATCTTCTAATATGTCGTATAGAAACATTCCACGTCTTAGCAATCAAGCTTCTACAATCCTCCAATATGGGGTCTAATGGAGCTATCTTGTGTCAATCTTCTGAATAAGCTTGTGGATCATCACTGAATCAATCTCCACCACCAGTTTATGAATCTTCATTTCCCATGCAAAGTTCAATACATCTCATCTCGAAGGGCCAAAAGTTCGGTCAGGTCAATAGCACTAGAACCCACCTTACGGCAAAAGCCAAATTGCCAAATACCATCGGCCTCTCTCAACACACCTCCGATTGCCGCTGAGTTCATATGAGCCACCCAACTCCCATCCATATTAAGCTTGGCCCAACCAAAACGGGCAGAGACCAAACTTCTGCCACTGCCTCTCTTTGACGTCGATCCAAGAAGTACGAACTTTGAATGTCAAGAGTAAGTTATTTTATCCAGAGTAAAGCTGCTTGAAAAGCTTCCTATTTTCCATCAAATACCCGAAAGTTGCGTGCTTTCCAAATATGCCAGATAGTTGCTAGAAAACCTAACACAATCGAGTTTTGGTAAGCACAAACTTATTTAAACTGAGAAAACAGGCTTTGTGCACCCAACCATCTCTACTTATACTAGCAAAAGTCAAGTAGTCTGTCGGCGAAATCACCTAAAGGACAATCATATAACACATGATACAAATCTTCTCTCACTGTACACCCCCTAGGACAAAGGTCAGAGTTGCAAAGTGACAATCGAAGCGAAGGGCATTCGTCAACAGACTCCTATGTTCAATCAACCATACAAAAAGGTACAAAATATATCTACTTTATCGTTTCATTCATGCGTTTTTATTGCAACGAAATAATTTTTCATGAAAAAAACCGCAAATGTCTATATGTCAAATTTATAAAAGGCCCTATTGAACTTGGGCCCAAACCAAAATTCAATATTTTAATTATCCACCTCTAACACGCAAATTAGGGCTGTCAATGGGCCGGACTCGGACCGGATCAGGGCAGATCTGGATCCGAGTCCGATTTCCATGTCTTCTATCCGGACCCGGATCCGAATCCGCGCGGATCTTGAAAAGTAGCAATTGGATCCGAATAAGGTGGATATCCCGGATTCAGATAAATTATTCGGATACGTTTAGCATATTTAGCCAAAAAAAAATCTTTCATTTTCCTTCAAATCATTTGTAGATTCCACCACCATGAATTAAAAATGTAATATTTACTTATTTCATCAAAACTATTGTCTGAAAATTGTAAAAGATGGAATACGATGGACAAATATAAACGATAAAAATTTAAACAAAGGAATAAACAAAAATATGAATTAAAAAAGATAGAAACTGGGAAAAAGAAGAAGAAAACCCAATATTGAGTAATGGAAGAGAAGAAAAAAAATGGAGAAAAAGTAGAGGGAAGGTGGCGGCTGCTACATAGATGAATGGTTAGGGTTCTGATTTTTAAAATTAAATAGCATAAATTAATATGTTATATGCCCAATGAGTTACCAGGTTAGTCCAACATCACCTTTCACGCATTTATTTTTAAAATTATTTTTAAAATAGTAAAAGATTTTAGAGGAACATAGATAATTTTATTTTGATTTTGATTTAAATACATAATATATAAACAACATATAGTAATATATATCGATACGGATCTGTAACGGATCGGATCAGCCTAGATCCATATTCGCTTCATATAATTCGAATTATGGATCTTCTTAATCGGATCAGGTCCATCGGATCCCTAATCAGACAATTATCCTAATAAATCGAACCGAATTCGAATCAGATCCAGATTGAAATCCGCCCCATTGACAGCCCTAAAGCAAATAACTTTTCATCAAAATATATTAATAGGCCCAGTTAAGAAGTCACTCAGTGGGCCGAGCCCATTCAGATTGGCCCAAATAATTATAAAAGTCGCGTTCTGAATTCTCTTAAAAGTAAGCGAAGATACATAGTAATCGCATTAATGTATTTTCCCGCCCCACGAAATGATGCCCTATACCTAATACCTGTCACGATTCATCACTGAAAATTCAATCAACAGTAAAAATAAATAAAAGAACAAATTTAAAATGGAAATTGAAACCGAAACGGTAGCGGAAACAACCGCCGCATACGGCGGAGACGACGATGACGTGGAAATGCTCGTAGACGGCGGGGGAGGCGATGGCATGAGGCCACTGGACCGAGTTAGAGGATCGTGGTCGTCAGATGAGGACGCGATTCTGACTCAACTGGTGAGACACTTCGGGCCGAGGAATTGGAGTCTTATTGCCCGAGGGGTTCCCGGCCGATCGGGAAAATCGTGTCGCCTCCGTTGGTGTAATCAGCTCGATCCCGCAGTTAAACGCAAACCCTTTACTGGTAATTAAATAAGCCCTTATTGCGTTAGTTGTCAAATTAGTTGATTTTGCTTAGTTTTTGTTGTTAATGCTTTAGTAATCAATCAATGAAGAGGAGACCTCTGATTATAGTCTTAACAAGTACTACAATTTCTGCTTGTGATTGGTTATCACTCCAAATGCGTTTTGGACGAGTTAAGTCATTTGTAGTTTGGTTTGTGTAGATTCAAGTGTAAATGTTATGATCAAATCATGGATTCAAATTTCGTTTCTTTGGTCTGTTTTGGTAACTTTTCGAGAACTTTCCGGAAATTTATGGAAACATTTGGAAAAATTGTAAATCAAAGAAACATGTTGAAATAGAAAGTAGAAACTACTCTATATTTTTGTTTCGATTGAACAAAAAATAGAAAGGTTTCGGTGTTTCAGAGTGAAAACTGATGGAAATTAATCCATGGCTGATCATCTGTCTTAAACCATGTATCGGCAAGATTGTGTTCTCTTTTATATCCAGTCTAAGTAATAATTTATGCTGGTTGAGGAAGCAAGTGTGTTGGTTACATCTTATTTATCAACATTGGCATGGCTAGGAGCAGAGCAATAGTCAATGTTGCTAGGCCCTGTTGAACCTCCGTTTATAAATTGTAAATGACTGAAAATAAATCAGTGGTAACTATTTTTTCTCGTAGTGTGACAAAACAACCAATGTGAACTTGGAACCACTTGTTGATGGATGGGATTATTTGGGTAAACAAGTTGAAGACATTGAAATACATACATCAAAGTTGGGATTCTGAAATGTTGTATAATTACAAAACCTCTTTATGTAACCTGGTCCCTTTTTGAGTCCGTCATCAATGTGTTTATAAACTTAACAAATACAATGTAGAAATAATTGCAAAGAAGCTTGGTTATTTCTAATTCAAGTATGCAATGTAACTTACTTTGTCATCTTTGTAGCTTTGTTATTGACATATCAATTTTCATTTTACTTTCCTCTTACTCACGGTAACCGCACATCTTAATTATGGCGATAGTGCATATCTTTTGTCAAATATATTACAATATTATGGGAAGCCTACTGTCGTGTGCTTGTGTCTGATTTTTATGAGATACTCCTCAGTAATCACTAGTTTTCTGTTCATTTATATGGTTCTGCTACTAAAATGCTTTGAGATGTACTTTTAAATGATTAATGGCTTATAAGAACTCCTATTCTTACAGATGAAGAAGATCGCATCATAATTCAGGCCCATGCTGTGCACGGAAATAGATGGGCAGCAATAGCAAAGCTTTTACCAGGGAGAACAGATAATGCTATCAAGAATCACTGGAATTCTACATTAAGGCGTCGCTTTTTGGAGCTTGGGAAGTCTAAATTGGAACATAGAAACGCTGTAGAAGATAACCTTATACATAAATTGAATGCATCGTCTGATGAAACACCATCTTGTGGAGATGCCAACTCTTTGAAATCCAGTGAAGGCAAAGATGTCAACTCTTTGGAACTGAAAGATGATAACCACCACGAAAAGAGGCCTCGATCAGAAGTTCAACTTAGTGAAAAATCAATAGACCCCCCTGCTCTGTTCAAGCCCGTTGCTCGTAGTAATGCGTTTAGTGTTTTTAATCCTCTAACTGACCCTGGACATGTACTTCAATGTCCTAAGGTGACTCCCTTCCAAAGACCGTTTATCGAAGCCTCAAATCACGATTTAAGGATAAGTAAATTGCTCGAAGGATACTTTGGTGATCGATTGATCCCTTATCATTGTGGTCATGGTTGCTGCTGTGAAATTTCAGGTCAGGCAAACAAGAGAAGTTCGTTTTTGGGCCCTGAATTTATTGACTATTCAGAACCACCATTTTCCGCAAGTAATGAATTGGCTGCATTAGCTGCAGATATAAGTAATGTCGCTTGGTCTAAAAGCGGGTTGGAGAGTATATAGAAGTGCTCAAGTAATGGGATAAATTCTAGACAGTGAAGAGAATGGCATTTCAAGTTTTTGAAGTGGGAAAGAGTAAGTTTCTAAGTATGTTTCTTTTCTTACTAAGTAAACCACTAATTACCCTTATGAGATGTCATAGGAACTATTCAACAAGTATATAAGTAAGCATGCCATACATGTAGATTTTGTTGCGGTTAATCCTCTTACGACCTGAGATCTAATTTATGATCAGTTCTTGTGCATTTAGATATGACCGTTGTCAAAAACTTCGTTGCTATTTTGATTAACGTAAACTAAGATTAACCCTATTCATATCTTGATTAGGATCAAAAGCGTAACAGGTACTTTTAAAAGCATGGATAGAAAGGTTTCATCATATACACTGGCTTTAGACTTGTCTGCAACTATATTTCCAACAAGAATTCACATGGATTGATTATGCACCATATATTTTCTTGCTTTAGCTTCAGCATGCTAAATATCTATATTGTATTGGTTCTTTGATTTGGATTTAAGCCTTTGGAGGTGTCGAGGGTTGGGATGTTTGGTTGGCTAACGACCCAACGATTGAGGTCTATGTCAAGCTTTTGTTGTCAAATGAATTTGTTTTATAGTTTATAGTGTCATCTGAATGTTAAATTGATTTGAAAATGTTGTGCTTTCATAGTAGATGAATTTACGATTAATAAAAATAAAGAATGAAAAAGGGAAATTCTCGCCATTTCCGCAGTATGTTTTATGAAATTAAGAGTTGATTGTGAATTTGGGAAAACTGTATTTTTTTTGGGATCAAATAGAGAAATGGAATAATGTATGTTGAATATCATTTTCTCTCAATATTTATTGGACTGGGTCCAAAATGGGGCCTCTTTTTATTTTGCGGTTGTTGCTTCCTAACTGACAGCCCATGTGATAAATGAACTAGCCAACTAGGTGCTATACTTTTCAATTACTTATTGTCAAATGTTGGACACAATTCTTAGAACATTTTAAAAGAGAAAAAAAAAAAACTTGAATAATATTTGAAGGAAAATTGCACGTTCCCATCTAGTTTATTTTTACACGGCTAGTGTAGTGAAGATGCATTGAATTGAATTGTTTCAACATGTGACTTGTGAAAGTGTGAACGAGAAGTTAAATATGTTCCTGCTCTATGTTTTTGGGGTTGTTGCTTTTCTTACTAGCATGTGTTCACTTTCTTCTGTTTAAACCAGAAAAGAATAATGTGAATATCTACATACATATTAAGATATGGAGTTCCATGTGAAATGTATAATATTTAATTTATCCCTATAATTTAAAAAAAAAAAAAAATATCCCCTTTGAAAATTTAAAAGAAGTAATTTACCTCCTACAGCCGGAGAGTGTAAATCACTTGTCGAAATTGAAAGTGTGCATGTAAAGTGTTTGTAACATAAGGGGTAAATTGCACATTTATCATAACACGTGAGGTATAAACTGTCACATTATCATAACACAAGGGATAAAGTGTCACATATAAAAATGTCTGGAAGGCGGTGTGAAACTTTTATAATTATAGGGGTAAAGTGTTCTTAATCACATGGTGGTAAATTAAACATTGAGAATATCACAGGGGTAAATTGCTTAAAACATCAATAATATAAAAGATAGTACTATATAATAAGCTAATCAAAAAAATTAATTAGTTTGAATTGGCTAGTCAAAAAAATTAAATAGCTTGAGATCTGAAAGAATTATCTGTGCTATTTTTTTTCTTTACCCTTTTGAAAAATTATTTTACGTATATCTAGTGGGGGTTTTGGGCATTTTTATGTTGTTCACTCAAAGGGAGAGGGAAGGGGGTCGGGACTAAGGTGAAAACTAGTTTAATAGAGTCGAAGAACGCATTGTTCAAGTTCAATTTGAATTTTGTATCGAGTTTTAAATTATGTTTGAGCTTAGTCTGATTGTTAAATGAACTGTGCTTCAACGAGTTTTTATCGAACTAGGTGGAATCGAGTATAAAGTAGCTTGATAGTTTAAATGCAATTCTATCAATTTTACCTTATCAAATTGAACTTCAAAATTTATCAAACGAGAATTATTGTTTAAATTTGTTCGATATGTATGGTGAATCGAGCTCAAACGAATTCGAGTATAATATTAACTATGTATGAAGACACGCGTCAAAATATGAAGTGAGGTGGTCCATGGTCAATGTTTTGTGGTTCAGACTTCATAGCATAGGCATGGCAGTAGAGTAGATTAGCTCACGCCGAGATTTACTCTACTCGTGCCAATCCAACTCCCAACATAATATAATTAGAGCCCGTCTCGGGGAAGATCCTCTATACCACTTTTAGTGTACCATACTTGTGTATCACTAATAAATAATTGCCACATGTACATGTTGCAATTATAATAATTGTCACATGTACATGTGACAATTATTTATTAGTGATACACAAGTATGGTACACTAAAAGTGGTATAGAGGATCTACACCCAGCCCGTCTAGTCTTCAAATTAGTTGCTCATTGATTTTATATATAAAAATAAAATAAAAAAATTATAATCACTTTTTTGTCTTGTTTAATTAATAAATTTTAGAAAACATTGTTTTCTATTATTAAAATTTGCATTTTGGTTTGAAATGTTAAGATAGTAATATTTCAACCAACTAATGGTAATTGAAAAAATTGTGACTCCACTTAGAACTAATATCAATAATTTAGAGGACTGAACCACTCATAAATTTTCTAAGTTATTTTAGTTATTATTTCATTCTCTTGGAAGAATATGTAAATCCATTTGCATTTAAAGAATTAATAGTCAACCACATTCAGCTTTAAATAAAAGATTTTTCAAGTTTCTCATAAGTTAAGGTAAATTTTTTTGCACAAAAGAACCATAAGCTAGCGGCAATGAAAATTATGAAATACATTATGTTATCTTTGTCTGAGGATTTTTTTTTTCATGTTAACTACATGTGATATATTTAATGAGCAATTTACCTCCAGATGATATGAAAATAGATAATTTACCTCATTGTGATATGACAATAATGAGCAATTTTCCTCATGGTGATATGAAATAATGAGCAATTTACATTCTTACTAGTGGAGGTGTTGCACACACACTCATGCGACCGAGACTTCATTTTCATGTAAAAAGTGATCAATTTAACCTTATAATTGACAACATATTCACCTCACTTTACCCCATGTGATATGCATAAATAGACAATCTAACTCCCTGTGATAGGCATAAGTGGACAATTTAACTCCCTGTGATATTGTATAATGAACATTTTACCCTCTTTTAAAAATGTAAAACTAAAAAAGGAGGCAGTGTGCTTCTTTTATAAAAACACGGGAAAATATTTTACCATTTTTATTTATCACAGTGAATTAAACTACAAATTTAAAATAACAAAGGTAGTTAATTTGCTATTCTCCACTTTGTCTTATATATAAAATGGGCCCAAAAAAGGACCGCACAAAATATTACAACAACAATATTATTCTAGATTGCACTGATATAGATACGGCGATACGATACTATACGATACGATACGGCGATACGAAATTTTAAAATTTATAGGATTCGATACGGCAAAGATATGCATATAAAATAAAATAATTTTATATAATGCTTAACAACATAACTAATTTGATCATTTTATTATGCCACAAAAGCAAAAGATCATATTCAATATATATTGTCTACTAATTTAATTTCGGGTTCGACAACATCACATAAAAGTTATACACTAAAAAAAAAATATATTGTTTACTAATTTAATTTCGGGTTCGACAACATCATATAAAAGTTATACACTAAAATTGTCCAAGACCATTCAAAATACACAAAAGTTATATATCAAAAGTTGGGAAAGTTAGACAAAACCCGTATTGATTTGAAATTTCGACATAAACATCACGAGTATTGATACCCGTATCCAAGACCATTCTAAATACACATTTTTTTTAACTTTTAATTTATTAATTTTTAACCCATAACTTTAAAAAACAAACAAAAACACTCCGTGTGTATTCAAAACGTGTCCAAAACCTGTAGGATACTCCAAAAAATGTATTGTATTCGTATTCAAATTATTTTTTATTTAATTTAATTAAGATACTCCAAATGACGTACCGTACGCGTATTCATATCCCCGGAATATTGAATACTGCACGGGCCAATTTTCGGAGTATCCGTGCAACCTAGATATTATTGTATCAATCCATATCTTCGGCGTGGACCATAATGCAATGCACGCACAAACATATAGGGCCTGTTTGTTTGGTGCTTGGGAAAGTAGTTTGAGAGAGTAGTAGTGATTTATGAAATAATCTCGATTTGCGTAATGTTGTTTGTTTGGATTTTGAGAGAGTGTTTTGAAAAATAAAGTAGATGTATGTTTGTTTGGAAGAGTTAGCTTGTAGCCCGTGTAAGATGTGTAAGATTTTATGTCAAATCATGTTTGTTATGTGAGATAAATAGTGTAAGAGATATGTTACTTTATGTCAAATCAAAGTAAAATTTGTATAGGTTTTGTTTAGAGATAAACAAAATGTTGTTTGTTTGATTTTTTAGAGAATATTTTGAAAAAATTGAAAGGTGAAAAAATTATTTCAGAAAATAGAAAACATGTTTATTTGACATTTCTCAAACACGAAATAATATTGGAAAATGCCAAACAAACATGCCCATATAGTTATATACCAAAGTCTTGATCATGATTCATATTCACGTCACATGTGGGTGAATTTCAATAATTACCTAATGCACCTAGGTGCAGTACATGAACACGTTATTGTTATGAGCATTGAAGAATTTGCTAGATACAACTATATGATTGTGTTGCTTTAAGTTTAAATTCATTTTACTTCACTTTTTTATTTTATTTTTCCTAAAAGAGAAAGAGTATCCAATAAATTAACCACCACAAATGACCCATAGTAAAACCAATTTAAGGGCATACTTTTGATATTTATAAAATTCACCAAACAACTATCAAGAAATCAATTCGTTATTTATATTATTCTTGGCACTTAAAGAGAGATCACAAGAAGTATGACCCTCCAAATCCTCTATCTTGACAAAAAAAAAAAAAAAAAATGGCTATTTATATTTGATTCACTAAAAGTATGGTTCATATTAAAGAGCTCATTTTCAAGAATCAAACCAAATTTTGCCAGAAGCTAGCTTGACTAAATTCATTCAATTATGGTCTCACAATTGCTTTCAAGTAAAACAATCCTCCATGTAAAGAATTTGGGAAGCTCCATTAATGCCTTCTTAGCTGTAAAACTTCAACATTTATTGCTTTATGTTAAGTTACATAAACTTCAAAATTTATCGTTTTATGTTAACGTACGTCAACATTTAACTTAATTACCAATTCAATTGGAATACTATCATGATCTCTGTCTCCTTTCAATTATCCTCCGACATATGACATTAACTCTGTGAAAGTTGCACAACAAACAATTTGCAACCAGCACTGTTTCTCGCTGTTATATTGTGAATCTTCTCCATGAATACGTTTTTCATGACAACTAAACAATAACTATTTCCAAAATTATATTTGTCAAAATGTAGTGATAAAATTAAACCTATAAACACGTTTGTCATGATAACTAAATAATTACTGTTTTCAATATTATATTTGTCAAAATGTTATACACAAAGTGTTTTTGGAATAAGGTGAATAATAAACACAACCAAAAGAAAAGAAAAGACGCAAGCATCCAACATCAGTTTAATCTCCACTCTTTCTCCTGGATATTACAATCCTCTCTCTCACACACACAAAGACACACACACCTTTGTCCATACATACAAGTATACAACTAAACTAATGTGTTAGTTCCTTGTAAATTCTTGTTTTCTTCCTTATAAACCCACCACAATATACTCACCATTTCCACACACAACATTGTAACTGAAACACTCAACATTGCCTTTTCTCTCTCTCTCTCTCTCTCTCTGTAATAATTTATGTAGGGCGATACAATCAATAATTACTTTTGGTTGAACAACGGCCATGGGGAGTTGAAAGGGTCACCAAATCCATTACTCTTTAGTTAATATCTCACATGTATTCATAAATACACCAAGACAGAGTCTTGAATTTCTTAAATTAACACATGGGTCCTTCCAAGATTCAATCTTGAAGACCTAAATGTGCTTTCTGTGCCTCAAAACTGGTTTTTTAGCTTCTGGGTCTTCAAAAAATGTCCACTTTACAAATGTCCCACATAGACTTGGAAAGTGGCCGCCGGAGCTCCGCCGTGGAGGAGGAGGAGGGCAGTGTTTGTTTCTCCGACGCCGATGAAGGGTCCTGCAACTCTCAATTCTATTCCACTGCTGATGGTGATGGGTCTTATGATGATTATTGTGGTTCTGAGATTTTGGAAGATGAGGGTTTGGATTTAGAAAGTGGTGAAAAGAAATTGAATTTGGGTATTAGAGTTATTGAGAGAGATTGTAGGATTTGTCATTTGAGTTTGGTGAGTAGTAGTCCTGGTTCTGGTGTTGCTATTGAGTTGGGTTGTTCTTGTAAAGATGATTTGGCTGCTTCTCATAAGCATTGTGCTGAAACTTGGTTCAAAATCAAAGGAAACAAGTGAGTATTTGATTTCAATCCCTTTTGAATTTTGTTCTTGATGTCTTTAATTATGTTATTTGTGGTTTTTTTGCTGTGATATTTGATGTTTTTGTGGACCGGTTTTGGTCTGGTTTATTTTGGTTTTGGTCTGGTTTATTTTGGTTTTGGTTTTGGTTTTGAGAAATTGGTTTCGTTGAAACACGATTTGGATTGATCTTGAATGTTAGGTTGTAGTGGGAGCAGTTATCAAATCAATGACTTTATAGAGAAAATGTAAAATGTATTTGTTATGTGTCAAATTACAGTCTTTTACAGTCCTAAAGATTCATTAAGATTGGAGAAATGGTCCAGGACTTAGTTTGGGTTTGACATGGAATGAGATTAGATACAAATGAGTTTTGTGACGGGGCCGAGATTGGGGCAGCCCAGATAAGAAACATCATACACCAATAACAATTTGTACAGATCACTGTTTTTTCATTACTCAACAAAAAGTGCTAATTTGTACAGATGACTGATCTATTAAGATTCTTTTGGGTTATTAAAAGGTGCATTAATATTGTGAATTCTGGTGTATTTTTGTTGCATTTTGTTACTTTGTATGTGTAGTTGATAAGGTTGGGCTGTTTTATTTGGTGATGTTGAAAGGAGAATATAATCTTGTAAAAAGATAAATTAGATTTGATTATCAAAGACAAGAAGCTCAAAAAGTAAAGCAAAAGATTAAAGCAGTTTGAAGGATTGCTTGTGTTTCTAATTACACCGACGTTTCCAATATGTTCTTTACTTGAAGTTTCTGATAGCGCATTTCTTAGATTCTTTTCCTTAACTTGTTCTCCACTTTGTATATTTTACATCCTATCTTCAGATTCCCATACATCTCTTCATCTTTTTGTTCTACAATGGAATATGTAGAATACATTACTTGATAGTTGATACCTTAATTTGATTCCGAAAATCCATTAGTCAAATGCTCAACACCAACCATTTATTCACCTATATCATCATTGACACACATCAAAATCAAACTTTAGTCCATGTACTTTTAGCATCAAAATATATACACAAAAAAGAGTAGTAATAAAACGAAAGTGACGGGAGAAATTCTCCAACCGAAAGCTTTTTATCTCATCTATATGTACCCATATAAAGAAAATGTGCCATAAAGTTTAATAGGAATATATTATAAATCCATCTTATATAATCATTTGATTTTTCTGCATTTTAACAAGTAACTCTATATGTCTAGATCGATTCAAGTCTAATTATCTTAATTCTTCTCTTTTTCAGGACTTGTGAAATTTGCAATTCAATCGCACGCAATGTTGTAGGCCCTAATGATATCGAGGCTATACACCAAGCAAGTGAGGGTATCGATGCGGTTGCCGCGACTACATCCTCAGCTCCAGCACTATCTGAAAATAGAAGTTGCTTAAATGGTCACCGCTTTCTAAATTTTCTTCTTGCTTGCATTGTTTTCGCTTTCGTCATATCTTGGCTTTTCCACTTCAACATTCCTTCATAATTATTAGTATATGAAACATTTCTTATAGAAGATGGGGTGGAAATTGTAAAAGCTTGTAACGTTCAAATTCGTAAGGGGTCTTGACTAAATATGCAATATAAATTGATAATATATTTAATGCTTCCGATTCGTGTTTGTGTCCTGTATATATCTATGTATGTGTCTGTGTTTGTTGAAGGCTAATATTTTTTTACTTAATTTAGAGATGTATGCTTGTGCTCTCGGCCGGTCCGGCATATTAGGGGCCCTAGACGAAATTTAAATCGGGTACCCCATCTTTTTACACAAAGATATCATGTATTATTAAAATTTATTTTATTACTTTATAAATGTAAAAATATATAGTAAGTATTTACATGTTTTTTTCTCTTAGGTTAATGATAAAGACTGATGGTTTTTGTTGGAGAAGTGATGTAGGAAGCATAATCAAAAGTTACATGAAAAAACACCATTTCAAGCCGAACACTTGTTATAATTTTGTGTAATCTTCAACTTCCATCAGTTCCATGTGGATTTATCTCTTATTACTAACTGACGCCCCCAAAGTTTTACAATTCAATGCCCGGCGAGTACACTTGTTTGAGATGATATCTTGAAATCAGTTGTCGGAGGAAAAAGTTGGAATTTGACATAAGGGCATAATTGGAAAAATATGACAATTGCTCTGGCTATACCAGCTGCCTGTCTCATAACATATTTATTATAGTGGTAAATACCATTAATGGTTCTCTTTATCATTAATTTTTATAGAGTGGTTCCTCTTGTATTTTTTTCTCACGTTAAGTTCTACTATGAATTATTTGTTTCACTTTGGTCATTTTCAGGTGGATCAAGGTGAACTAAAATCCCAAAAGAGTTTTATGATGGAGTAAATTAATAAAGAAACAGATTTATGACGGACTATATTGATAAAAACAAAGCAGGAAAATAAAATAAAATGAAATAAGAAAAGGGAATTTTTATTTCTATAATTGTACCTGATTACAAGGATCATTATATACTGATTTAGAATCAAATCATAAATTTATTTGTTCAAGTAATTATGGAGAGAACTTTAGGGTCGGAGAAAGAGATGAAATAAATTATTCGGCTGAATTAATATATAATTTTCTTATTTAACTGGGCATGAGAAATTATTGCCGAGAGATGAATGATCGATGGAGGGAGAACTATATATAATTTTGGTTACCGATTTGGTTTCATAAATCAATCTGTAATACCAAAATTAAAAAGAAATAAGGTTAAGTAAACATTCGGTTTTGATACAGTCTGATCGATTTAACGAATTGTGCATAACCATACTCCTCATGACTGCAATAATAAATAAGTAATTATGTTTAGACTGAAACTCAAATAAAACTAAACAATATATGATTCACTTAGTATAAGTTAGTTTAAGGTCATGCTCCAACCATGCGCCCGACATATCCGAACCTGCACATGGCTCTGGATTCTAGAATCTTCCATATAGATAGTTCTAGATATTTCCTCACTTATTTACACAACTATTTAGATAAGTCCATATAAATATGAGCAAAAGACAAAAACACCCTCTATGCTTTGTCTAACTCCCAAAATATCTCCTGTGTTATTTTAACTCCCAAAAACCCCCATGTGATCTCAAGTCAGTGCCAAATACACCCCCTAGAAAAGAGAGTGTGATTCAAACGCGGAAATTGAAATATTTGTTTACATTTTGCTTTTGATATGACAATTTTACCCCTGACAGCGAAAGACAAAAATACCCCCTATGCTTTGTTTAACTCCCAAAAAACCCCCATGTATTATTTTAACTCCAAAAAAAACCATGTGTTTGGTTTTAATTACCACAATCGATCCAAGTAGTATATACTTGGGTTTTCAAAATGAATAAATAAAAAGAAGAAAAAAACCAATACATAGGGGTAATTTTGTCATTTCGCCAAAAGTCAAAAGTCAAATTTTATTTTGGTCGAGTGTGGTAATTAAAACCAAACACATGAAGGGGTTTTTAGGAGTTAAAATAAAACAGAGGTTTTTTTGGGGAGTTAGACAAATCATAGGGGGTATTTTTATCTTTCACTCATTTAAATATCATGTAGTTATCTAATAAAAGTCTCCAGATGATCATTCTTAATTATTGTGTCAAGTTGAGCTTCACAGTCCGTTTAAGGAGATGTATCATATAAATATCATGTAGTTAATAGTAATTGTTTTTGCTCATGATAAATTATGTGGTGGACTTTTGAACCAAAATTGAAATGATTTCTAACACGAGGACCGTTACTGTAAAATGGCATTGGACAATAATTTCGTCGATCTTTGCAGCAATGCAAAAGAGCCTGGGAGATTTACAATAGGATGCAGAGTTGATTTAGTTTGGTACTGTTCCACAATTCAAGTACGACAAAATCGGACACAATTTGGAGATCCGATCCCAACCCAAATTCTCGAGTACTAGATCAAGACCGGACAAAACTCGGATCATGGTAATAAATGATTCCGATGGTTATAGTAAGGGGATTAGTCGGGTCAACCAGTTTATTCGATACTTTCGTGGGCGAAAAGGCGTGAACCCAGGGGGCGTTACAATATGCAATTTGAATTTTGATGATAAAAAAAAAATTGAAATAGGTTAGCCATTTGAAATTTAGATTAATTAAAAATTGTATTTTTTTAGGGTTTAAAATTTGAGAATGATTTAATAATTTTTGAGAAGCGTCAGAAATATTAGGTCTCTTAGTCTGAATTCGAATAAGAGTTTGCTTTTTGAGAGATCAGTTCATTCAAAACCCGAGTTTGTCACATAATTATAAAGACTAGTACATCCTAAATTTGAATTCGTCATATTAGGATATTACTAGACCAATCAATAATATGGAAGCAAGATGTTATTCTTCATGCACAAGAGGAGATGATTTTTTTTAGCTCATACAATGTCAGAGTCATCTTTGTAATCAGCGCTATAATTGGGTTTATTATTATAAGTTGTGTATCGTCATGTCACTGTCCTTTTACCCAATTCACTATAATTTCTAATCTTTTCAATGGAAGTGTGATGTCATTACGCATGCTTGCTTTTTTGGTTTTCAATTATTATTTTTTATAATTTAATTCACAACAGTTTCAGGCCATCT
This sequence comes from Penstemon newberryi var. newberryi, assembly GCA_030819805.1. NCBI lineage: Eukaryota > Viridiplantae > Streptophyta > Magnoliopsida > Lamiales > Plantaginaceae > Penstemon > Penstemon newberryi. Next base: position 16,284,316 of record JAUALY010000002.1, on the reverse strand, counting down.
CCAATGGTAGGGGCACGATCGAGCTTTCGGAGCCCTGGGGCTGTCCCTGCCTCTGCCCTGCATGTTCGTCTCCAATGCAAGGTTCCGAACCCCATTTACTTTCACTTTAATTTCTTCCTCACTTTCACCTTTATAATAATAATAATAATAATTTTATTTTTAATATTGATATTAATAATAATGATAGAAATAATAATAATAACTATTTTAATAATATAATTAAATTAATAATCATATAATAATAATATTTAAATATTAAATTCAAAGAGAGTTGATAATAATAAAATTAAAATTGATTCATGAGAGGAAATACAACAATTTGAGTATTAATTTACTTATGAATTTACTTATCTTGTTAATTTAAGTATGTATTTAAATATTTCTTAACTTAAGTATTAATTTAAATTATCTGTATAAGTGTTCAATTATATTTTAAACTAATTCGATATTTTCAAAAAATATATAGCCACCACCAATAGTGTAATCAAATGATTAAATTTTTAACTACTGTAAAAGAAATTAAGATAAAATGTTTAAAAGAAATCATTAATTTTAAATATTAATTACAATTCCAATTAAACATTTTAATTTACAATTCTAACTAATTTATTATTAGTGATTTGTCCATAAAAGTAATTTTAATTTTAATTATATTAAATAATTCAATTAAAAATTTGTGGCTATATATTTTTATTAATTACTAGCAAACATACTAACAAATTTTATTAAATAATTCAATTCTACACATTTAATTTAATTTAGGAGGAATATACCAACAATTCTACACATTTACATAATTCAGTTCTACACAAATAAATGAAAAAATAAAGAAATTAAAAAAAAATGATCAGGTGGCTGAGTCTTCTTCCTTCATTTTCATGTGCTCCGGGGCCGCAACCAGGGCCAGGGCCAGGGCCAGCCCTCCCTCCGCCCCATTTCCGCCCCCTACCTGACCCCGCCCCGCAACCCATGTCATTGGAGACCACTTCCCCGCCCACCCCGAGCCCAGCCATCTCCATTGGAGATGACCTCAAGGTTGAGGTAACTTTTGTTAGTTGATCTTAAGTTATAGATTCAAATTTCAAACATATTTGCTGCATAAGTTTGTGAATCACCATTCACCTACCTCTTTATATATGAGATTAAAGTTTAAAATTTATATACTATATGTTAGGGATAATGTAAATCCTCATGTCACAAAGAACCCATATAATTGCACAAAAGAAATTACAATATTGGTTTCTTTATTCCCTTATTCCTTTAATTATTATTTATTAGAGAAAATAATTTCAAGTTTTGAAATTTGTAACACTTTCAATAAACATTTGTTACAATAGTTTTAATTTGATAATAACAATGTGGCAACCAAAAAATGTTCTGAATAGAAAGGTCTAACCCCCTATTAATGATGTCTACCAAATAATGGACCAGCCCAAAACTTCTTTTATTTCTTTATATGAACATGGACTAGCACACAAGCAATCTGGGCCTACCATAATAATGGCAACCAAACAGTCCCTTACTAATAATTCGAGTTAAATAATTGGCAAAATTGCAGAAAACGTCCCAAACTAATCAGTGATTTTGGATTTTCGTCCCAAGCTATATCACTTGGCCAGACTCGTCCCGTAATTTTATATTTTTTTGGAATATCGTCCCACTTGTCACATGGCTGCTTACGTGTCACGACGTGGCAAATTTTAGCATGAACAATTATACAAGATTGCAGAATTCGTCACAAACTAATTACAAATTTTGGTTTTTGGTCCCAAACTATATTAACTCGCTGAATTTCGTCTCACAATTTGTCATTTTGCATGAATTTAGTTAATTATTAAATTTCTAATTTAATGAAAATGACGATTCATCTTTTATTTTTTTAAGGGACTAATGGTAATTTACCCCCTGTAATATTAATAATATTCAATTTACCCCCTGTAATTTGAAAAAGAGCAGTTCACCCCTCTGTGATAATTTTAAAAAAGTATTTCATCCCCTTGAACCGGAGAGTGTAACTCAATTGCATAAATTGAGAGTGGGCATGCAAAGTGTTTTATCACTACACATGGGGGTAAACTGTCACATTATCATAACACAGGGATGTAAATTGAACATTATGAATATTACATGGAAATAAATTGCCATTATCTTTTTTTTTTAAAGAAAAATAGTATGAATTTTCGAAATTCCCATGCGCTTTTGTGAAAAAAAATCATATCTCAATTCATTAGGAAAAAATTGTGTATTATTTTTTATTAATAAATAATAAATATTCATAATTAGTTTGGAACGGATTCTTTTTACCCATGTCATTTCAATTACGGGACGAAAGTTGGGGTGTTGATATAGTTTGAGACGAAAAATAAAAATATGTAATTAGTTTGGACGAAAAATCAGAATTTGTAATTAGTTTGGGATGAATTCTGCATTCTTATATAATTGTTTATGCTTAAATTTGTCACGTCATGACACGTAAGCAGCCATGTGGCAAATGAGACGATATTCCAAAATAATATAAAATTACGGGACGAATTTAGCTAAATGATATAGCTTAGGACGAAAATTCAAAATCATTAATTAGTTTGGGACTTTTTTGCAATTTTGCCTAAATAATTTCATGGTAATTTAATGTTGAACCTGTTACCAAACACACCGGAAATTAGAAAGCGTTAATTAGTGATAACGGTGTTGATCCCATATAGTCTGTCATCCTCGTACACCCGGGTCCAATTTGTTCCGCCTCAATTTAGGGTTTAAGTAGTAAACCTTGTTCCACTATTCACCTTTGTAAGATTTAGCTCTAGTTTAGGTCTCTGTTTCTCAATTTCAGATCTAATGGCTGCAAACAACACCCCATCCCAATTTGAGAAAGACCAGGTACTTTTTTTTAAACTAAAATGAGGTAGGTTTTATGTAAAGCATTTCTTTTAATGGGATTTAATTTTTATGTTATTTACAGATAATTGGGATGATGGAGAAGGAGATGGAGTACAGGGTGGATATGTTTAACAAGTAGGTAACCCTACTTTTGTGTTTGTGAACATGCCCCATAGAAAAAATCTTGAATTGATAGCATTTATGCAGTGCAGTTTCTGCAAAACAAGTTTGAATTGAAGGCTAACTATATATCTCTTATTATTTGTATCGAATAACTATTTCTTAATTTCTGGCTTACGAGCTGCAGAATGATGGAAAGGTTGAAAACTTGAAGATTTTAGAATATGCTACTAAGGAAATATAACTCATTATGATCTTTTAATTTGGTCAAAAAGTAACTTTTCGTAATGTTTTTATTTGATGATGCCTCCTTCCTAATTTCAGGCTTACGCACACATGTTTCAACAAGTGCATCGAGAGCAAGTATGTTTTTCAGATTCGTGCTTTTTTGAATCTTATGATTTTGATAACTTTGTAACACTTTTTTGTTTATTAGAATTCTTAAAGCTGTTACCTGATGAGAGTAAAAAATTTCATTTTCAGGTACAAGGAATCTGAGTTAAATATGGGCGAGAACAGTTGCATCGATCGGTGTGTTTCAAAATATTGGCAGGTAATTAGATGGCTTACGCTCTTCAGCTTCATTTCATAGTAGTTTGTGTGCATGTTTGCTTTTTCATCATAAGCTTCAGAGTTTGCAAATGAAGTTCATGGAATTTAGGGCTCTACAACTTTTTAGCAAGTCCGATTTGTTACTTGTTATTAATGTGCTGTATGAGAATGAGAACAATATACATGTGGTGGATTACAATTTTTGGCTTAAGGTGTCTATAGAAATATTTAAATAGGATTTACTGGTGGGAAGTTGTGTTAATCATTCATTTCAGGTATCATTGTCCAAACAAAGATGTAATTATTGTCATTGTTAATGGTCAAAATTTGTACAATTTAATGGTAGCTCCATTACAGATTGATGGTTTGCATTACATTAATGAATTCAATTTACTAATGTAGATTTTGCAAACTCCACAAGTGAGGATTCATTATTGCTTTTAGGACAGGAATGACCACTTCAAACTCATCAATAATGTTGAATACCATATTTGGGCCTGTTGTTAGTTTTAGTGGCGCACATAGTGATGCAGAGCATGACAAAAATTTACTAGTGGAAGTTAAAGATCATAGATGCTTAGGAGAAATACTCAAATAAGTGCTATATCTATTGGTTTTAATTATCAGGGTATTATGATAATTTTCAAACTCAGTACATTATCTGAGTTATTCGGTGTTAAAAAGGATGTTCTTTCGTATTTGAGTCCTAGCTCCTGTGATACTGACTTTGAGGTTATTTCATTCGTAGTTTGTATTTAGGATGTAAGTCTTTTTTTCGTTCAAACAGAATTCTTTTGGATTTATATTGTGATTTTTCTACCTTTTTTTGGGTAAGGATTTTTTTTTTCCTTTCTACTTTTTAAGAGTTCACTATTATGAATAAATATCTGTTGTCTGACTTTGAAATAGTATATTTTTAGCATTAAACAAATTTGCTTTGAGTTGTCGAGTTTCTCTTTTGTTAATAATCTTTTCTTATTAATGATAAGAAAAAAAAGCTTTCCTTGTACATTGAGAGTGTGTGTTTAGATGTGTGGCGAAGACCTATACTTATCTTGGAACATAATCATTCAACTATCATTCGTAGAATTAATTAGCACTTGATCCATGTTTCTTGTTTGATGAAAGTTATACCAGTTTCTCTCAACTGGCCCTATCTTTGGTTCAGTAGAGTTTTATATCTCATAACGTGGTCGGTTCATCCCAGCAGAAAACTTGAATGCATTTTTTTCCTTTTTAAATATTATTTCCTTCAATTTAAGCCTTCTACTATTGAGGTAATTTTGACATGTACATCAAAGTTTGGTCTAGGTTTTTGCTGAAGTAAATGCTATATATAGTTGCTATTCATTTATCCCTTAACATTAAATGACCAGTTTTTCATAATAGTAGTTTTGTAAATTATGTGAAATTCAAAGCCTTAACATCTTCACAAGTAGACGTTGTCTTTATATTTTTTTTATTAAATTCAGTATATCAATCTGAAACCTCTTTCTTCTTTGTGGGGAGTTTTGGTTTTAAAACCTCCTGAATAGTGCTACATAAATCCCTTCATTTGATTGCTTTCATCGAATTACTGCAGGTGACAAACTTAGTTGGCCAACTGCTTGGAAATAATCGACCTCCGATGTAAAGGAGAATAGGAGATATATTTTCTCTAGCTATTTTTGTTGAGATGGATCTGTTGTATTCGGCAAACAAGTGCAACTTGAGCAAATAAAAAGCTTACCTCTGTCTTTCTGGTATACTAAATTACATCGTCAATCTTTTAGATGTAGAATATTTGCTTTATTGTATCAAGTATGAAAATATTTTTCGAATCACATGAAACTGATCTCAAGGATTAGGTAAAAACATTTAATGGTCTCTATCTCTATGAATCCGTACTTATTTCAGCTGCTAGTTTCTCGACGTGCTATAGTTGTGGTTCACGAGTGAAGATACATTGGAATAAACTTTTTTACTTGATTTTTGCAGTCAATAATTTGTATGCAATAGTTTTGGTGCACGTTTCAAGGGAGTCATGAGACCAAGCTTTGTTTTGGGAATTGAATTCTTTGATTTTTCTTGCCATTTTTTTTGGACTGTGGCTTTTATGACATGTGAAAGTAGAAACAGTCTGAAATTTTTTTTGATCCCTTAAGTTGGTAAGTAGTTATTTGCTATTATGATCACGTTTGAAATTATAAATGGAAGAATTCTTGAAATAGAGAAATCTAATAAAACTTTTTTTACCAAGTGTCAAATATTCAAATAACTAGATAATTATAAAAATAAAAGAAAAGAAAGAAACACCTAGATGAGCTTTAATTCAATAATAAATCTGGATGTAGTGGCATGCTATTTTTTATTCCTAATGATGGTTGTGATACCAGTGGAACAAATTAACGACAAAACAAGTGGTAAAATATAGGGAAAAATGCAAGTTTCCCTTTGAGTTATGTGAAACCTGCATGATGCTATTGTGTAAAATATTTATTGTTTAGAATTGCCTCCATTCTATTTGGGACAAAAATGACAAAATAGAGTAATTCGTGCAAAATATTAAATTATGAGGCCAAATTCGGTGAGTTAACATAGTTTGGACGAATTTTGTAATTTTGCCTATTAGTCCGTGCTGGAGTTGTTTCACATAAAGTTCAAGATTTAGCATATGTGTCGCCAACATGACAACTTAATGGTAGCTTAAGTAAAAGTATTTAATGGTGTAAGGTTTTTCGAGCAAAATATTAAATTATGCGACAATGATACCGCTTAAGATGAAAACAAAAACGACAAGTTTGGTACACGAAATTTGTTTAGTACATATAAATGAAAATTGGTCACGGGTGATTGATACCTAAATCCGTAAATAGTTTTATTTATCAGTATCATATCAAAAGAAAGCAACAAGCCCAACTAATTTCACAATAGAATTATTTCTTCATTCTAAAATTACGCGAAATTAGACTTTTGGTTTGTATCCCGAATATCCAGGTTGAGCAAAGGCTTTGAAAACCTCAATCATTTTATCTTTAGGAGGTAGATTATCCTTGATGAAACTGTGATTTATGTAGCCATCAATCCATTCACATAAATTTGGGTACTTTTCTTTTGTCAATAGTTCAAGTCCCACTATCTCTTGAAGGATTCCAAACCAATATCCAATGAAATTTGCAGAAATATCAACTAGTCCAATATTGTCTCCCCCAAAGAATTTCTTACCCTTTATTTCTTCCTCTAGAAATTTCAATAGTTCGGCTGCTTCTTCTTTGGCCTTCTCTCCTTCCTCCCCCGGGCTCGAAAAAGCTTTCCACATTGCAACCGCGCACTATAAATTCATAAGTTCATCATTAATTCATTTATATTATTGAATGTCCAACTCATCTTAAAACTTGAGCTGAAAGAGAGAAGATATATTAATTAAAAAAAAAATTTACTTAACATGTCATTGACATGTAAGAGGTATATATTTTAATAAAGTAAAAAACATGAAATTTAAAAATATGAAACTTAATCTTTTTGTGGGTCCGATTCTGATACCATATTCAATGTTCTATAAAACAAGACATGAAGATGGATTGGAACGTACCTTTTCATCAATGAACTTGACCCAGAAACGAGCCAAAGCTCTTTCATACGGGTCTTTGGGCAGAATGGATGGGCCTTCCCAAGTCTCGTCGATGTACTCGATTATGACCGAAGATTCGACAATGGGTTTGCCATTATGCAATAGTACAGGGACTTTTTTGTGAATTGGGTTGTACTTGAGAAGCAAAGGAGACTTGTTGCTTAGATCTTCTTCTATGAATTCATATTCAACCCCTTTTAGTTTTAGGGCCATTTCAACCCTCCAGCTAAATCGGCTGTACCAACATCCGAATAGCTTCACTTCTGCCATTATTGTATTTCTTGGTTTTTCAGAATTCTGATCAATAGAACTTTGTGTGTATTTTTTTATTGGTCTTTGTTTTAGTTGAGGAGCTCTTCTTATAGAGTGAAGCTAGCTTGTTCATTAAGACAGAGTAATAAAGAAATGTATGTAGTTTGACAATTTCATTTACAATTAGGGTGCTTATAATTAATTGATTTTATAGTACTTTTTTTTCAATCTTTATATCATAATATTGATTAATTAAAAATTTATGAATGAATAACTACCATTTAATAAGATCAGTACGATACTAGAATATATAATACATACAGTTTTGATGGCTTTTATGAAAGAACTCTACTCCTTTTCAGTTTGGTTTCAAAAATTAATTTAAGAGCTTTCGTGAAACTTTTGAACTCTACTTGGATTGATTCAATAGAATATTATCGAGATCATAAATATTATATTGTGTATGAATTGAAATAATGAAGATAATTGTATATGTTATGATTTTGATAATAATTTAAATTATTAAGAATATTGAGACCTTGGTTTTAGTCCAGATCTTTTCAAACTCCATACTGAATAAGTTTAGAACCAGACCGGCCATAATTGGCATTGATTTTGGAGTAAATAAAATAAGATTTAATTGGCATTGGGCCTGTTTGTTTGGCGTTTCGAAAAGTAGTTTGGGAGAGTAGTGGAGGTTTGTGAAATAATCTCGATTTGCGTAATGTTGTTTGTTTGGGTTTTGAGAGAGTGGTTTGAGAAATAAAGTAAGTATAAGTTTTTTTGGAAGAGTTGGGTTGTAGGTGTAAAATGTGTAAGACTTTATGTCAAATCATGTTTGTTATGTGAGATAAATTGTGTAAGAGATAGGTTATTTTATGTCAAATCAAAGTAGAGTTTGTATAGGTTTTGTTTAGAGATTAAGAAAATTGTTGTTTGTTTGGCTTTTGAGAGAGTAGTTTGAAAAAATTAATGGATGAAAATTTTATTTCGGAAAATAGAAAATATGTTTGTTTGGCATTTCCCAAACACGAAAAAATTCTGGGAAACGCCAAACAAACAAGCCCATTGATTTTGGAGTATGACACCATTAGCAAAAGTCACGAAATTTCAAAACAAGTATATTATTTTCTAATTAAAATATTGTCTGCATTTGCTTCATGCATAATTAAATATAGGGTAAATTATGAATACCCCCTCAGGTAAGGCCTAATTACAAAAATCCCCCTTAGGTTTGTCACATTCTTACAATTAACCCCTTGTCCCTAAAATGTTTCAATTTTGCCCTTGGAAATTATTTGTAATGTTTATAATATGTTATAAATTTTAAAAATTGGGTGTTAATTGTTTTATCTTGTAAATATAAAAATAATAATCATATATTTACCACCAAAATAATTGATATAATTTATAATTTCGCATAAATTTCAATAAATATTTCAATTTATAATACATTATAAACTTTAATAAATTAAAATATCTTATTTATAATACAATATAATTTTATAAATTTAATAATTTAAAAAATAAATTCATTTAACTAATGTGTAAACAATTCATATTTATAAAATATATTATTAAAATTCTATTTAATTTAAATTTACAATTTAAATTGCTAATAAATATATAAATACCCTTTTTTTGCAATATTTATTAAAACTTATGGGCAATTATAAATTTTATCAATTATTCTGGTAGTAAATATATAATTATGTCTTTTCTAATTAATAAGATATAATAATTAGATCCCAAGTGTTAACATTTATATGACATTAAAAACAATACAAATAACACCCAAGGGCAAAATTGGGATATTTTAGGGGCAAGGGGTTAATTGTAAGAAGGTGACAAACTCGAGGGAGATTTTTGTAATATCCAATACGTGAGGGTGATTTTTATAATTAGGACTTACCTGAGGGAGGTATTCGTAATTTACCCTTAAATATAATAATGGGATTTTGTCAACAAAAAAAAAAAAAAAAGAACACAATAAAGGAAGATTTAGATCTTCATGAATATATTAGGTGATCGATCAAGTTAAAATTCAAATTTCCCATTGATTAGTTTGAAGGCGGCTACCAATGGAAGAAGTACTCCAAATTCGAATTGGCTTCGATCTAATCTAATCTTATCTTGTACTACAAGTGTTGGATTGATATTGGCGGCCACCAAATGAGTAATATTAGATTGATAATTTGATTTACATTTGCGCGTCCGACGTTTCATTGGAAAGTTAAAATACAGTTTACTCCCTTAAATTATGAGGCTATATCAATTATCCCTTTAATATATTTTACCCCTCCGATGTTTATTAGTAGAAGTATTATTTTTTCTTGTCCAAATTACTCTTTCCGTTTATGTGTGCTAATTTTTATTAGTTTTAACCTGATACAAAGTTTGTTCTTAAACTCATACTTTACATTCAATTATACTTTTTCTATTGTTTTACTAATTATTATATAGTTACATTCGTTATTATTTCACCGGCTCTTATATTTATATCCGTCATTATTCAATCGATTATTATATTTTTGCCTTCATTATTATTGTAACAATTGCAATATTATATCATTATTATTTAAAGTTTCTAGTAGCTTTTTTTATCGTCCCTATCATATGAGTTGGTGCATGTTTCAAACATTTAGTTGTTGTTGCAATACAATGTTGTCTTTTTTGTTGTTGGTTTTGTCCGATTTTCTGTGATATTTTGGACCCTGTTTTTCTTATTTTTCGAGGGTCTAAATAAATCGTAGTTATCCTAACCACCTTTCAAATAAAAAAATACTATTTGCTCATTTTCATTATTCCAACCCACCTGATAAATTGTTTTTTGTGCGTTATAGTTAAAATTATATCTTGATATCTACTTCAAATAGATGGTTAAATGTGATAGAATTGATGTATTTTATGTTTGAGCTCATTATACGATGTACAATTCATTAATTGAACTGCATTCATGTAGCTTTACTAAGATTGTTATAGATGAAGACCTTGTTGCTTTCCTAAGACCTTGTAACTTTACTAAGTTTGAGAGTGACGTGAAATGTTTTGCGTAAAAAGATAAAAGTATCATTAGGAGGATAAAGTGTCATAACACAGTGGGAGTAAAGTGTCACAATTATCATAACATAGGGAAAAATTATCATATTTATAATAACACAGAGGACAAAATGACATGTTTATATTAATATAGGGGGATAAAGTACTACATTTATAAGTAGACTGGGTCAAAGTATAGTATATAGGAGGAGTAGTTTGTCAATTGGTAATTTATTTAAGTTAAAAAATGTCTGAGAGACCGTATGAAACTTTTATATAATTATAGAGGGGTAAAGTGCTTTTTTTCTAATATCAGAAAATAAAATTGAAAGTACTATTTTTCTAATATCAGAAAATAAAATTAATATTACGCATAATGCAAGGGGTAAATTATCATTAACTGCATAATTTATTAGCCCATTTACCATAGCCAGGACCTAATAGATGGCCCAAAAGTTGAACTTTATTTAGTAAAACTATTCTATATTCTAAATGCCGAAATTTGTTTATCTATATCTATCTATTCTATACTTATTTTTTAACAATAACAATGTGAATAATTTAAGGTTTTTTTATTAAGACAAAAATGTCCTTACTCAAGTTGTAAAGTAATATTGATGAAATATAATAAATTTTCCCTAAATTTTCTCATCAAAAAATTTGTAGGAAAACATTTTAAGAATTTTTTTAATTTCCTTTCCTGCTAACCAAATACTATACAAGAAAATAAAAATTACCTTTTCAAAAATTGAAAAATAAAAGCATATTCAACACGTCAGCAAAAGGTATAATTAAACATGGAGTCTCGTTATAATTATTTCCTAGATTATTAACTCCAAAAATTTAGAAATTAACTCACTTTTACAATTTTAATCTTCACTCCTATAACACATAAATATAAAAAATACTATTTTTTTTAATAGTTGCTAAAATATATATGTAAAATTATTAAAATGTATTATCAATTTATTTTTAAGTAAGAAAATATCATTTGTATTTGTATAATTTAAAGATTTAGTACAATATAAAATTCATAAAAAAAATTAAACTCTCTTAAATATCATAAAGGCTACACAAAAAAAAAAAGTTATAGTAGAATCGCATTTTACCAGTGAATGAAAAAAAAATGCTTATGTCTTAGGTAACTAAATAATCTTTCTTTGACCTGAGAAACAAGATATAAAGAATATCCAAGATCATGCATTACCACAAAATTTCATGGAAGTGAATTTTGTGAACATCGGTGAAGTAAGTGAAATAATGGGTGAAACCATGAAAGTGCCTGTAAAATAAATAAATACATGTCAAATCGATGAAAATCTCGGTGACATTCATGAAAAAATAGAAATTGAATCGATAAAATCATTGAAAAACGGGTGAAATATACGAAAAATGGGTTAAATCGGTGAAAAATAAAAAGCTAAAGTTTGTGAGAACATGTGAAATCAATGAAAATTCAAGTGAAATTTGTCAAAAAATGTGAAATCAATGAAAAATAAGTTAAACTGATTAAAACAAGTAATATCAGTAAAAAGAAAAAAAAAATAAAAGAGTTTAACCATAGAAAAATGGTGAAATCGGTAGATTTTTTTTTTTTTTTTTTTGTTTCAGAGAGAAAAACACTGGAGAATATATTATAATTGATGAAGAGACGAGTAAATCAGTAAAAATCAATGAAAATTGAATTAAACTAATTAATATAATAAGAAAAATAGCTCAAGTTGGTAAGGATTTTTTTTTTCAAATGACAAGGTAAGAGATAATTTGAGATCTATTGAAAAGTAATTGAAGATGTATTGAGTTGAAAATTCGGTAAATACATGTGAAATCGATGAAAATTCGGATGAGATTTGTGAAAAAATGGATGACATTGGTAAAATGTTGAAATCAAACAAAAAAATGATGAAATAGGTGAAAAATGAGAAAAATGGTGAAAAAGGCTAAAGTCGGTGAAAACATGTGAAATTGGTGAAAAAACATGTGAAATCAGTGGAGAACTTGTGAAAATTGGTTAAATGGGTAAAAACGAGTGAAATGAATAAAAATAAAATTATTCTACCATAAAAAACAAGGTCAAACCATTAAAAAAAAGTTTAAATCGAAAAAAATGAACAAATCGATGAAAAATGTGAAAAACACAATGTTTTCGGAACTGGACCGGACGATGAACCGATGAGCCGCCTGGCCACTGGTTCTATTGGTTGAACCGGTCAGACCATTGGTCGGACCGAATGACGTCATAATGATATAATAAATATATTTAATTTTGAGGTATATACAATATGCATAAAATTTAAATATTATCCTACAATTGATTAAAAATATACAAAACTTAGAATATATATAAATTAAACTATATAATATTTATATAACTTATATTATAATGGTAATATGATACTAACTAATAAGATTATATAAATATAATATGATTATATTTATTTAATTAAAAATATAAAAATGTAAGCTAAAAATACAACAAACTAAGAGACTAATAAATTTTAAAATATAATTATGTATACAAGTCTAATATTCAAAATCAGATTGCATAATATATCTATTTGACTTTCAAACTTTGACACTCTTTATCCTAAAATTATATAGTTGGAAAGAAATATCTCATAGAAAATCTTTTAATAAGAAATTATGTCATAAAACTAAAATTAGTTTTAATTTTCATTGATAATGTATAAAATATTAATGTGAGTTAATTATCATAATCTAATTTATAAATAAATTTGGTTACAAGTTTTCTATAATTTATAATTTCTATACTAAAAGTTTAACAAAAATGATGTAGCTCAAATGGTAAGAATGTTATTTTTTATTCAAGAGGTTAAGTGTTCAAATCCCTCCTTATACAATAGTTTTCAAATTATTTTTAATATTAAAAAATCGAAAAAAAAAGGGGAAAATCAGAACTAGATTGAAGAGGTGAACCAGTTCAACCCGGTTTGGACCGATTCAATCCGATTCAAACTGGTTTTTAAGCTTACTGGTTTTAGGGGTTAATCGGACCTGACATGTCTTCGGTTTGCGGTCAAACCAGCATTCCTAACATGTTGAAAATAGGTTGTGATCAATAAAAAAAAATGGTAAAACATGTAAAAAAAATATTAAACCAGTAAAAATGGATTGCTAGAAGGCATTGCTACCATGTTGAAAGGTGAAGTTGCAATGGTAAGATTTGGGCTTGCTAGAATGCATTTCTCATTCTCGTATGTGTGTTATTGTAGATATCAAGATAGACCCAATTCTTTAATATTCACTCTCCTTCATTTTCACTGGTGTCAGACTGAAAATAACTATGCATCCATACACACAAAAACTAAGAGACTAAATTCGTAAAAGTGGGTTTTACATCATCAGACCAACTGAAAGAGTACTCTATCTACTTTCGTTGAAACATTATATATGACATTATAAATTTATAATGCATAGCCCAGTTTTCTTGGGTGCGTGAAAAAATAGAAACCACCGAAAATGACAGTTTGGAGAGGATAGCCGAGTATAACAAAGGAATATGTAAATTAATCAAAAATATTTTCCCAGTCACTGAATCTGCTAACATATTCTTTGGGAAAATTAATTTTTTGGTACCATAAGACAGACCTACTTGCAATTTTGGTATCATTGAATACGAAAATGCAAATTTGGTACTATAGGATAGGTTTTCATTGCAACTTTGATACCACGCCCAATTTTTCTCCAAAGTTAATGATAATTTACCCCCTATAAAATACATAATGTTCTATTTACCCCTTATTATTTAAAAAGAAGCATTTTACCCCCTGTAATTTTGTAAACGTTTCACACCGCCTCCCTGATATTTTATATAAGCGGCACTTTATCCACTTTTATTATGAGGCATTTTACCTCCTTTGTTATGATAAATGTGGCAATTTATCCCTATATGTTAATAGTTTTCATGCTTACTCTCAATTTCGGCAAGTGAGTTACACTCTCCGGATGAAAGGGGTAAATTGCTTCATTAAATTTTTTACAGAGGGTAAATTGAACATTATGCATTTCATAGGGGGTAAATTGTCATTAACTGTGGAGAAAAATTGGATTTGGTATCAAAATTGCAATGAAAATCTATCATATGGTACCAAATTTGCATTTTCGTATCCAATAATACCAAAGTTGCAAGTTAGCCTATCCTATGGTACCAAAAAAGCATTCTCATTTTGTGTTTTTGGCTGAAATTGTTGCCCACAATTTGATTCTTGTTTGTAATAGAAATCATTGTTGCAGCACTGGACTGGTTTCAACTTTAGAGAAATAATAATGGATGATGTTGAGAAGATTAAAGGCACGGTATATATTACTTGACTATTTACGGAAATTCTTTTGAGTATTTAGGACTTGTACAAAAACTGGAAAAGATTTAGTTTGTATCTATCTTAACAGTCTCCTACATGCTGGTAGGTTCACCTCAAGTTGTAAGATCTGCTTAAGAATTATGGAGCTTAGTTCTTGTAGTACAGAAATATGGAGATTTGCACATTCAGAGTCTGTAAAGATTTATTGTATAAATTCATGACTTAGGTCTTGATGTTTGATGAATCATATGTTGGAATTGAGATTGAATGTTGAATTTTGGAGGAAAAGTAAGATGGTTTATATCAGATCGAGATTTATTATTATTTTTTTATTTTGGTTTCTCAATTCTTTAATCCCTTTTGACATAGTTAACATAGTTTGGGACGAAAATCAAAATCAACAATTAGTTTGGAAGAATTTCGTAATTTTGCCTATTAGTCCGTGCTGGAGTTGTATGTCACGTAATAAAGTTCAAGATTTAGCACATGTGCCGCCAACATGACAACTTAATGGTAGCTTCAGTAAAAGTATTTAATGGTGTGAGGAAATTTGAGCAAAATATTAAATTACGTGACAAAATTCGATAAAATGATACTGCTTAAGATGAAAACCAAAACGACAAGTTTGGTACACGAAATTTGTTTAGTACATATAAATGAAAATTGGTCACGGGTGATTAATACCTAAATCCATACAGAGTTTTATTCATCAGTATCATATCAAAACAAACTAATTTTACAATAGAATCCTTTCTTCAATCCAAAATCACGCGAAATTAGATCTTTGGTTTGTATCCAGCTTCAGCAAAGGCTTTGAAAGCCTCAGTCATTTTATCCTTAGGAGGTAGATTATCCTTGATGAAATTGTCATTAATGTAGCCATCAATCCATTTACACAAATTTGGGTACTTTTCTTTTGTCACTAGTTCAAATCCTGCTATCTCTTGAAGGATTCCAAACCAATATCCAATGAAATTTGCAGCAAAGTCAACTACTCCTATATTGTCTCCCCCAAAGAATTTGTTGCCCTTTATTTTTTCCTCAACAAATTTCAGTAGTTGGGCTGCTTCTTCTTTGGCCTTCTCTCCTTCCTCTCCCGGGCTCGAAAAAGCTTCCCACATTGCAACCGAGCACTACGAATTCATAAGTTCTATCATTAATTCATTTTTATTATTGAATGTCTAACTCATCTTAAAACTTGAGCTGATAGAGACAAGAGACATTAATTAAAAAAAAAAATTACTTAACATGTCATTGACGTGTAAGCTAGAGGTATATATTTTAATAAAGTCAAAAACATGAAATTTAAAAATGGGTGACAAAGAGATTTTAATCAAATCTAAAACGTGGGTCAGATTTTGATACCATATTCAACGTTCTAAAAAACAATGACATGAAAATGGATTGGAATTACCTTTTCATCAAGGAACTTGACCCAAAAACGAGCCATGGATCTTTCATACGGGTCTTTGGGCAGAATGGATGGGCCTTCCCAAGTCTCGTCGATGTACTCGATGATGACCGAAGATTCGGCAATGGGTTTGTCATTATGCAATAGTACAGGGACTTTTTTGTGAATTGGGTTGTACTTGAGAAGCAAAGGAGACTTGTTTCTTAGATCTTCATTTATGAATTCATATTCAACCCCTTTTAGTTTTAGGGCCATTTCAACCCTCTGGCTAAATGGGCTGTTCCAACGTCCGAATAGCTTCACTTCTGACATTATTTTATTTCTTGGTTTTTCAGAATTCTGATAAATAGAACTTTAAGTGTGTATTTTTGGATGGGTCTTTGTTTTGGTTGAGGAGCTATTCTTATAGAGTGAAGTTAACTTGTCCATTATGACAGAGTAATAAAGAAATGTATGTAGTTTGACCATTTCATTTACAATTAGGGTGCTTATATTTAATTGATTTTTGGATATAGTACTTTTTTTTACGTCATTATATCATACTATTGATTATAGAGAGTGAAGCTCACAGCTAGTAATAAAGAAATGTATGTAGTCTGACCTTTTCATATACAAATTGGGTGCTTATAATTAATTGATTTTGGGATATAGTACTTTTTTTCAATCATTATATCATAATATTGATTAATTACACTAGCATACAATGAAGGTAAAATATATAAATGAATAACTACCATTTAATAAGATGTATGAAACTACAATAATACATACTATTTTGATGGTATTTGAATCCAAGATCTTATGGCTTTTATGAAAGAGTTATGTTTCTTTGTAGTCTGGTTTCAAAAATTAATTTAATAGCCTTCGCGAAACTTTTTAAATTCAAATTGAATTTGTTCAATAAAAAGATATTGAGATATATAGTAAAATTTTACAAATAAAATATTAATAGATAGTTGATTTTACAACTAATCTTGTGCTACAAGTGTTGACCTCGAAATATATAAGAGAAAGAGGGGGTTATGATTTCATAAATTGTTTACTAGCTAGTAATATTTCAAATGGGCAGCACCAGATTTGCATATGTAGCTGACGCAGGTGATGATATCATCAGCGTTATTGAATGTTGACTAATTCAAGGAAAACATTATTTAATTAATTTTAGTTCAAAATCTGTGAATGGATTATTCCTAAATCCTTGATGAGTAATATTGGATTGATAATTTGATTTACATTTGAGCGTCCGACATTTCATTGAAAAGTTAATTACAGTTTTGCCCTTAAACTAGGAGGCTATCACTACAACATTTTGTGCATTTCCCGTCACTTTATTCCCGGCGCTTTTCAGTCGCCGGGTATAATGATCGTTCCCGGCGCTTTTTCTTCTACTTCAGGCGGTTTAAAAGCGTTGGGTATAGCCTTTCCTACATACCCGACGCTTTGTAATTGTTCTCAGAACTATTGAGTGTTTTTGTTTTTACTTTTTTTTTTTTTTGTACTAACCTCTACTATTGAGCGTTTTTTGTTTATTCCTTAAACTAACGTTTTTATTTTTATTTTTTAATGCCAAATCAAACACCCTTGGAGCGAATATATATCACAAAAAAAAAAAAAAAAACTATTTCTCTCATCTCTCAAAATCGATCATTGTTCCGTTTTCAATTTTTGCTGAAATCGATTTCAAAATCGATCAATGTTCCGTTTTCAAGTTTTGCTGAAATCGATCGAGGTGACTTGTAGATTTGGTAGTTTCACTGAATTTCTTTTACTGATTTGGTCGATTTGCTAATTAGTTGAACTTCAATTTGATGATTTGGTCGATTTGCTGATTAGATGAACTTCGATTTGCTGATTGCTGATTTAGTTGAACTTCAATTTGTTAACAAGCAGACCGATTTTCTCTATTGTTTGAACACATCGATCGCACATCTACTGCTCCAAAGTAAGGGTTTCTTTCCCCTCTTCCTTCCATTCTACTGATCGTTTCTCCTAACACAACTTGTTTCCATCTCTTTGAATCAGATTATGTATATGACCTAGTTTCGATGTAATTCTGTGAATTCTACTTCTCTTGGTTGTCTTGATAGTAGTCGTTTCATGCTATAATTTTTAGTTTGGAACACTTTGAAATCAATGATGTTTTTATTGTCTGAATGATGTCACTAAACTGAGAATCAAAATGATGAATACAGTTACTTTAACTTAAGATGATTTTATTGGCGAAGCTATTTGAGTAACCTAGCTTTGTTAGATTTCATTAATCCTTCTTATTCTATATAAGCATTGTTATACTGGAAATTTATGTTTTTCAAAAGAATGCTCGTGTAACTCTAAGTTTCATAATATCTGACCTTCAAATGTATAGCATAATTCCTCTACTCTCTGTTTTTGAGGAAGAAAGCATTCCTCCAATTGCATACAACGTTATTAAGGATAAACAATACTGTGGACATATTCATGATAAGCAATGCTCGTGTTTGAAGGAGCCCATGAAAGGATTCCGACACATAAACTTGTATAAATCCATGATTAAAAGACAAGCTGAGATGCTTAAGCAGGGAGTTGTTACCTGGTGATGTAGTGCTAAAGGACACGGAGGTTTCTGGAAAGCATGCCATGATCAATTGGAATATAAATGTAAGTTGAGGACTTTGGTATGCAGTTTATTAGTTATTTTAATGGCTTATGTTTTGTGGTTTGATTCAATTGTTATTGTTGTAGAAATTAAAGTGGGAGTTGGTTGACATAGTTAGCTTGAACGCGGCTTGTTCTTGAACTTCATGCCAATCCACCATAATCAATTTGGAAGTAGACATTGGGGAAACCCAGTTTACCTCTCGAGTGGAGACATAATAACTTTAGGCACAAGTTCAAAGAATTTGTTAAGGTTCCGGAACTTTGTGAAATTTGTTATATGGATAAATTCAGCTTTGTGAAATGATTTATAGCCTCAATTCCTCGGTTGTTGAGAGAGCTATCGAAAATTTATTTGTCCCATTTATGGGTTCACAATTGCTATATGTGACATCATTTGTACTATTTGAATTTATTTGTATGTTTTATGTGAGATAAATTGATCACGGCTGCTCCCTCGGCAGGCATGTGTTCAGATGAGATGGTTTCAAATGAAAAGCTCTCAAAGAACTGATTTCAGTTGCAACTTCAGGAGAAGGTTTGTCAAGAATTTTGTCATATATTGTCTTATTTAATCTGATTGCCCCTCTTCTCTGTCTTGTAGATAATAAGGTACAACTAGACTCTAATCAACAAAATTTGCTATTTTAATGAACCTTCAGTCCAGAGTATGCAATTATTCCATTACATCATTTCTTCTAGATTCTAATTTTGAAGTAAAAGTTAGAAATGATGAAAGTGTTATTTAACTAGAACTGAATGGCATTCATTTTGTTATGTGTTTGCCTATTCTATTATCTACCATGGTTTATCATTGCAGGTGGTTTCATCAGAAGGCATAGGAACCAAACTTTGACATATAGAGAAAGGTATATCCAATAATGTTTGTTTTCATAATTGGTAATTTTTGTTCCATCATAAAGGTATGTTTCAATATATATTAGATAGATTTTAAATGTGCTACTAGATGGATCTGTATGCCCTTTGAATTGTTCCATTAATACTGTAGTTTCTATATATGTGCTTGATGTTCTTTAATTAAAGGAATCAAGTACTTTTCTTTTAAGTCTATTCTATGAGAACTAATGGGTTATCTGCTTAATTCTTAGAAATTAATTTCTTAATTTCTCCACCTTATTATTGAGCATTAAAATTTTGGCTTTTATAGTTGTTCAATTTGGCGTTTTGAACTTTCAAGTGTATGATGAATATTTTGGGTGGTTTTTATATTTATCTTTCAAGTATTTAATTTCTAACACATCAATTTTTTATATTTCAGGAACCTGTCAGCAAACAAGAAAGTGTAATGAATGTTTGGAGTGGTAAAATGCGGATTATTTGAAGTTTTAGTTTGATGTAAAGTAAATTTCTAGTTTGGTATCGAACATATATTTGTAAATTATTTGTACTTCGTTGATAAAAATTGTTCGGTGCTTTGTATATTTTATATGATTCTGGAAGAGATATTTTTTATAATTATATTTGTTCAAAGATTATTTAAATTTATTCAATTTAAACTTTGGGTTATAAACAACAATAAATAAGAGCACATTATACATTAAGAATTCAAAATTCTTTTATCCAAAAAAAAAAAAAAAGATAACCCAGTTTATTCCCGGCGCTTTTAAAGCGCCGGGAATAATGTTCAAAAGCGTCGAAAATATGTTATTACCGACGGGGCAGCTTTTTTATTCCCGTCGCCCCTTTTACCCGGCGGCTGTGGGGCGCTTTTAAAAGCGCCGGCAATGTAATCCCGACGCTTTTTTTGCTATTCCCGGCGCTTTTTACGCGCCGGGAAAGACCTTAAATGTTGTAGTGTATATCAATTACTTTCTTAAAATATTACTTGTAATATTTATCCCTCTAATGTTTTAGTTAAAGTTTTTTTTTTCTTGTCCAAGTTACTCTTTCCCTTTATATGTGCTAATGTTTGTTAGTTTTAACCTTATATAAAATTTATTTTTAAACTCATATTTTACATTCAATTATATTTTTCTTAGTGATTTTTTTCTATACATTTTACAAAAAAAAGGTTCCGATTATTGTTTTACAAATTATTATATAGTTACATCCGTTTTATATCACCGGCTCTTATGTTTATATCCGTCATTATTCAATCGATTATTATATTTTTACCTTCATTATTATTGTAAGAATTGCAATATTATATCATTATTATTTGAATTTTTTAGTAGCATTTTTATCGTCCTTATCGTATGAACTGGTGCAAGTTTCAAACATTTAGAGTAAAAACCTGAATAATTAAATATGTGATGGTTATTATGACAACCTGAATTTCGTGTAGATTAATAATTTGAAGAACTACTAGATATTTTAAAAAATAATAGAGAAATATAACAATTGTTCAAATAATGATTGAGTAAAAATATAATTACTGATTGAATAATAAAAAATATAAATATAATGATCGGTAAAAAAATAATAATGAAAACCTTTTTTTTTTTTGCAAGAAGTATAAAAAAAATCACCAAGAACTATACAAATTGATGTAAAATTAAGATTAAGAACAAATTTTGTATGAGATTAAAACAAACCATTAACACATGTGAAGGGGGAGGGTAATTTGGGCAAGAAAAATAAAACTTTGATTAATCAACATTGGAAGGGGGTAAGTGTTATCGATAATACTTTAGGGGGATAATTGATATACTCTCATACTTTAAAGGGCAAACTGTATTTAACTAAAAAGTACCAAGAAAATTAATCAAAATCATTTTCAAATAGTTGGTAATGGCAAAGAATGGATTACATATTTAAAAAGTTCACAAAAAATCCCCAACCATATAATATATAAAGGCTATTTGCACTTTGCACCCCCAAAATATGAGAAATAGGCACTTTGCACCCCCAAAACTCAGATTTATCATTTTGCACCCCCAAAATATGAATAATTTAGCAATTTGCACCCTCTCTTATTTTCAGGCAAAAATGACCACCACCGGAGTCAAGGGCAAAATAGGTAATTCAACTGTAGATCTTTGGCACTTTGCACCCCCAAAACATGAGAAATTGGCATTTTACACCCTCGAAACAGAATTAGCACTTAGCACCCTCGAATTAAGAACAACTCAACAACTTGCACCTCCGAAACACAAAATTAACTCTTAACACCCCACTCAAATTAAGAAAAACTCAAACCCCCAGGCTGCCAAACTAAACAATGGCACATAGATGGAACAGTATGCAAAACTATGGAGTTATTGTAAGGAAGTATTGGAGACAAATTTTGGGACAACCATAAAAATCAAGTGCTAGCACAATATAGAAGAACATCACAACTTAGTTGTCCCAGAAAAAAAAGCGAGGGATTTGAGTTTTTCTTAATTTGAGGGTATAAGTATTAATTTTGTGTTATGGGGTGCAAAGTGGCCATCTATTGTGTTTTGGGGGGTGCAAGTTGCCGAGTTGTTCTTAATTCGAGGGTGTTAAGTGTTAATTCTATTTCAGGGGTGCAAAGTGTCAATTTCTCATGTTATGGGGGTGCAAAGTGCCAAAAATCTACAATTGAATTACCTATTTTTCCCTTGACTCCGGTGGTCATTTTTGTCTGAAAATAAGAGAGGGTGCAAAGTGCTGAATTTTTTTATATTTCTGGGGAACAAAGTGCTAAATCTAAGTTTTGGAGGTGCAAAGTGCATGTTCCCCATGTTTTGGGGGTGCAAAGTAAAAAAACCCTATATATAAATCATTTAGAAGCATAATTTATTATATTATTCACAATATATTGTTTTACAAAAAATACATAATGTATTAAAAATTAATTTATATATCATATCATATAATGTGATGGTTTTGTTAATTGTGATACATATCTTCTCATGTGGTAAAATATATTGTTTTCACTCATACATTCTTTTGCATTTAGGAATTCATTTGTTTAGGTTTGGATAGTGTCCCTTGCTATCCCAAGGATTTTCTACCAATTGGGTTTTGTTCATGACTGAGTTTGGCCTTCCTTAGTTTGCATAGGCTTTATCATCTCACATGATCTAGTTGTATATAGGCCAAACTACAAGATCTCACTTCACTCACATTTCATACAAAGCCACCTTATGGACTTGGACACACTTTGGATTTGATGGATACTGTCTGCACCTATGGGATTGACTGAAAATTGTGAAACTAACATGGTTATAGAGTTGCAACTACCTGATACAATGTTCTTATATGTGTTTTTTTCTGTATTAGTTAGTTGCTCATTTTCTTCTCTTCGCTTGCATTTAAATGGTTACTTGGGCTTACTTGGATCTACTACTCTGTACACAAGACATCATTCTAGCCTAGTCATCTGGGGATGCAATGTTGTGAAACACTCTCATTATTTAGCCTTAGTGATCACTTATATAGCAGTTGGAGCTTCTTGTCACACTAGTTTGTTAGTGCTTTACAATTCCTTGTTGATTAACATGTATGTGATGCATAATGATCCATTCCTTTTTTGACCCTCTTAATGTTTAGGTCTGGTTGTACTGCTCTGCCTCCGCGTAGGGAGCATGCAGTGTACATTCACTCATGTGCTCTGCTTCACATTAAATTTTTTTTTCCCTGGATAAAGGGTGTTTGCTTTTTTGCCCCCTCACATGCATGGTTATTTGTTACATGTTATTTGTGGTTAACTTGTGTGGCCCTTGATTGTTATCACATGCACATCTTTCTGGTTGTGGTCTTCTGTTTTACAGTTCTGATATCTTCTGAGTGACCCGGTTAGATTGAGGCGTGTGGGATGAGTTGTCATCAATGTTTCTTGTTCTTGTCGTTATTACATTCAGTGTGTTGATGTTATTCATCCGGATGGTACTTGGAGAGAAGTTTTCTACTGCTTTTGGCTTTAGATGGTTGGTCTTAGTTGATAGGGTCTGGCCCTGCATGGCCTTTTGCCAGTTTGTTGGCCTTTTTACTTTGTCTCTGCATAGGCCGTGGCTTGTTACTTTGGCCTTGCCTGGTCTTTTGCGAGGGTTTTGGTTGTTATTTTGGCCTTTCATGGTCTCTTTACTTTGTTGTCTTTTTTGTTGTTGTTTTTGCCCCATTTTTTGTGATACTTTGGACCCTGATTTTCTTATTTTTTGAGGGCCTAAATAAATCGTGATTATCCTAAACACCTTTCAAATAAAAAAACACTATTTGCTCATTTTCATTATTCCAACCCACCTGATAAATTGTTTTTTGTGCGTTATAGTTAAAATTATATCTTGATATCTACTTCAAATAGATGATTAAATGTGATAGAACTGATGTATTTTATGTTTGAGCTCATTGTACGATGTACAGTTCATTGAACTGCATTCATGTAGCTTTACAAAGATTGTTATAGATGGAGACCTTGTTGCTTCACTCAAAAAAAAAAAAAAATCTTGTTGCTTTACTAAGTTTGAGAGTGTTACGTAAAAAGATAAAAGTACAATTAAGAGGATATAGTGTCATATTTATCATAACACAGTAAAAATAAAGTGTCACAATTATCATAACACATGGGAAAAAGTTGTCACATTTATCAAAACACAAAGAGCAAAATGCCATATTTATAATAATACAGGGGGATAAAAGTGCTACATTTATAAGGTGTGGGTCAAAGTATAATATATAAGAGGAGTAGTTTTGTCAATTGGTATTTTATTTAAGTTAAAAAACATCAGAGAGACAGTGTGAAACTCTTATATAATTTAGAGGGATAAGGAAATAATATTAATATTATGCATATTGCAAGTGATAAATTGTCATTAACTGCATAATTTATTAGGCCCATTTACCATAGCCACGACCTAAGGCCATCTCCAATGCAGATGGCCGGGGTTGGGACAAGGGCTGGGGTGGAGGGTTTGTGGTCTCCAATGGGTAGGGCTGCAGGGCGAAGCGGGAACGGGACTGAGGCAGGGCTTCGTCGAGCCCTGTCCATGGCCTGGGGGCCGCGTGGGTTTGGGAAGAAGAAGTGCACGCACCCCTCTTTAAGTCAGGTGGCGCAACTTTAGTTGTTTTTTTTTTGTTTTTTTAATTGTTTTATAGATTTAAAATTAATTATTTAAATAAATATTTAATAAAATTAAAATTTCCTCCTAAATTTAATTAAATTTGTAGAATTGAATTATTTAATAAAGTTTGTTAATAAAATTTAATTTTTTTTATGGACAAATCATTTAATTAATTAGAATTGTAATTAAAATAATTAAATTCATAAATTAGTTAGATTTGTAATTAGAATTAGAATTAATTAGAAATGTAATTTTAGTTTTTTAATTAGAATTGTAATTAATATTTTAAATTAATACTTTCTTTTAAACAATTTATTTTAATTTCTTTTATTGTAATTACAATTTTAATAATTTAATTACAATTTTGGTGGTGGCTATATATTTTTAAAAATATCGAATTATATGAAAATATAATTAAACACTTATACAAACAATTTAAATTAATAATTAAATTAAGAAATATTTAGATACATACTTAAATTAACATGATAAGTAAATCCATACATTTACATTCATTGTTAACTGTATTTTGCATACACATGGGCTATTAGGTCTTTTTGAAATCTACGGTTGGCTTATTTGGGTCGTATTGCATCATGACGAATCATATAGTTATCCAAAGTTTGTGTTCTTAGTACTGAATTTTTCAACTTTATCCCGTTGCATGGATAAATTTTAGCACGTGCCCTACGAGATGTACTCATGTCAGTATCATCATCGTAGGAGTCATCATATTTGTATTCATCACATTCGTCCTCCACGATCATATTGTGAAATATTAAGCAAGTTAACATTATGTTCAACAAGTCCTGCGTATGCCATCCTCTGCCGGGTTGATTTACAATTGTGAATCGAGCTTGGAGAATTCCGAATGCTCGTTCAACATCCTTGCAGAAAGATTCTTGATACCGCGAGAATACCTGTTCAGCAAGGGTTCACGGGTTTATCACCGATTGGATTAATGTTCCCCACGTCGGATGTATATATACCATCCGCAAGGTAGTAAGACATGTAGTATTTTCGGTCGTTCACCTCATATTCAATACCGGAAAGTTTATCGGAAGTGAGGTTGTCGAACAAATGTGAACGACCAAGGACAATATTGTCGTTCATTGCTCCTGGCACACCAAAAAATGCATGCCATATCCACGTATCGTGTGAAGCAACAGCTTCAAGAACAATCGTGTGTTTTTTCTTCCTTCCAGAAAAACTCCCCTGCCATGCGGTTGGGCAATTTTTCCACTCCCAGTGCATACAGTCAATCGAGCCAATCACCCCAGAAAATCCACGCCTTTCCGCTTTGTTAAGTATGATGGACAGATCAGCTTGCGTTGGGTCACAAAGGTACTGGTCTTTGTATACACGCAAAATGCTTTGACAAAATTCACGAACAATCTCCCATCCGGTACTCTCCGCAACACGAAAATTTTCATCGTTGGAATCATGGGAGAATGCATAAGCTAACGAACGCATAGCGATTGTTAACTTCAAAATGGGTGGAAACCCTGCTCGATTAGAGGCATCGTATCTTTGTCGAAAGTATATATTTTTGTGCTCGCAATCCGCAAGGATAACGAAGAAAAAAGGGACACTTCATACGGAAACGACGTCGGAATGTTTCACCTGAATACAACGGCCTTTCGAAGAAATAGTTGTTCATGAGTTGTATATTCCGTGCTTGGTGGTTCCTATTTCAAAATTTACGACCAGGAACAGAACCACCATGTACATGCATAATTGTATTTTGAGAATTCACAACTTTGGAGCACATTTCGTGAAATTGTGCATCCTCATCATCTTGTTATAATTATCATAGAAATTATTTCGGGAAGAAGATGATTCATCAGCATAATCAGAATCATAGTTATGGTTCATCTTGAGAAATGAATTATAATTTTTGAAGAGTAAATATGTGGGTAGAAAGTGAGATATTTGTTACATAGGCAAAAATTGTAGAATTCTGCAGCACTTCACCATACGAATTCTGCACCACCTCTGCATCATTCAATTTTTGCACCACCACCATTCAATTTCTGCACTTTTGCACCACCTCTGTACCATTCAATTTTTGCACCACCTCTGCACCATACGAATTCTGCACCACTTATGCACCATACGAATTTTGTAAACTTACATAATACACCATTTAGGCTTTTTAAAATTAAGAAATGTCATATCTATTCTTGTTTCATATTAAAAGGGAGTACCTCTCTCAATCTCTTTAGTTTATGTACTAGGAATCTCAATATCTTTCATTCTAAATCAAAAGAAAGCAAACAATCTAAGGCAATGTCGGAAAAGTGGACTTAGGCTGAAGATGTAGCCTTGACAAAGGCATTCATAGAGGTCTTAGAGGACAACGTGGTATGTAGTGGCCACGAAAAAGAAACATTTTGGGCCAAAATCATATTCATAATGTATGTCATGCTTGATGCTACTGGACAACAATTTCCAAGAAGAACAAAAGAGTCAATTACTAGTAGATGGAATAAACATATTTTCGGTAAGATGCAAAAAATGGAACGAAGCAGTTCAAAGGGCCTCAAGAGAGGTCGGAAGTGGCGATCAAATTATGGACGAGGTAAATGTTGTGTTAATACTATCTTAAAATAAATTTACGTTATTAGTATTTTCATTATATCATCAATATTAACTATTTTTTGTTATTTTTAGCATGAATTGGCATTGCGTTTGTACAAGGCCAAAATGAAGCAACATTGGTACTTCCAGCACACGTGTGAAGTTGCTAAAGATTGGATTATTTTCAGGTCAGAAACTCAAGCTTCTCAAACACCGCCTGATACGACATCTCAACCAATGGAAGATTGTTATATCCCAACACCTCCAGAAACCCAATTTGAATCGAAACCACTAGGCATCGATGAACACATGGAGACTCCCCACGTACCCCAATCGAGTCAAAGATCACACTACAATTATGTAAAATGTTTATTGCGTAGAATTTCATCCATCCTATTTGGGACAAAAATGACAAAATGACAAAATAGAGAAATTCGTGCAAAATATTAAATTATGAGGCCACGGTGAGTTAACATAGTTTGGGACGAATATCAAAATCAACAATTAATTTGGAAGAATTTTGTAATTTTGCTTATTTGCCCGTGCTGGAGTTGTTTGTCACGTAAAGTTCAAGATTTAGCACATGTGTCGTCAATATGACAACTTAATGGTAGCTTCAATAAAAATATTTAATTGTGTAAGGAAATTCGAGCAAAATATTAAATTACGCGATAAAATGATACCTCTTAAAATAAAAACCAAGACGACAAGTTTGGTACACGAAATTTGTTTAGTACATATAAATGAAAATTGGTCACGGGTGATTAATACATAAATCCGTACATAGTTTTATTTATCAGTAACATATCAAAACAAAGCAACAAACCAAACTAATTTTACAAAGAGAATTCTTTCTTCAATCCTAAATCACGCGAAATTAGACCTTTGGTTTGTATCCCGAAAATCCAGGTTGAGCCAAAGCTTTGAAAACCTCAGTCATTTTATCCTTAGTAGGTAGATTATCCTTGACGAAATTGTCATTAATGTAGCCATCAATCCATTTACACAAATTTGGGTACTTTTCTTTTGTCAATAGTTCAAGTCCCGCTATCTCTTGAAGGATTCCAAACCAATATCCAATGAAATTTGCAGCAATATCAACTAATCCAATATTTTCACCCCCGAAGAATTTCTTACCCTTTATTTCTTCCTCTAGAAATTTCAGTAGTTGGGCTGCTTCTTCCTTGGCCTTCTCTCCTTCCTCTCCCGGGATCGCAAAAGCTTTCCACATTGCAACCGAGCACTACAAATTTCATAAGTTCATCATTAATTCATTTATTGAATGTTTAACTCATCTTAAAACTTGAGCTGATAGAATTAGACATTAATTAAAAAAAAATTACTTAGCATGTCATTGACGTGTAAGTGGTATATATTTTAACTAGGGGTGGGATCGGGACGGGATTTCGGGTAATTCGGGATCGGATTTTTGGGATTCGGGTTTTGAATTTTACTACCCGAATTCCATTTGAATTGACTTAGTCCCGGTATCTCGGTTTCCCAATAAATATCGGGTTTTCGGGATCGGGATTCGGGTTTCCCGAAAATAATAATTTTAAACTCCTATATGGTAGAAATATCACACTTTTCTTTATTTTGCTCCTTCATAGCATTATATATTTCTTTATGGTCATGAATTGTTAATTTCAAGACCATGGGGTAGGTGATGGGGCTTGAGTTTGGGAGTAAGACATTGATTGAAAGGAGTAATTTATTTTGTATGATAAGAAATTCGGGATTTGGGTTTCCCAATCGGGTGTGAAATATTTCCCGAATATCGTCCCGATTTAGTTTGTCGGGTTTTTGGGTTTCCCGAAAACCGAAAATCAATCATACTTCCCGTCCCAAACTACAAAATCCCGACCGGGACGGGACGGGTTCCCGAAACCCGATACCGAATGTCCACCCCTAATTTTAACAAAGTCAAAAACATGAAATTTAAAAATAGGTGACAAAAGAGATTTTAATCAAATCTAAAACATGAAACTTAATCCTTTTGTGGGTCCGATTCTGATACCGTATTTTTAATGTTCTAAAAAAACAAAACATGAAAATGGATTGCGAATGGGATGTACCTTTTCATCAATGAACTTGACCCAGAAACGAGCCATGGCTCTTTCATACGGGTCTTTGGGCAGAATGGATGGGCCTTCCCAAGTCTCGTCGATGTATTCGATGATGACCGAAGATTCGGCAATGGGTTTGCCATTATGCAAAAGTACAGGGACTTTTTTGTGAATTGGGTTGTACTTGAGAAGCAAAGGGGACTTGTTGCTTAGATCTTCATCTATGTATTCATATTCAACACCTTTCAGTTTCAGGGCCATTTCAACCCTCCGGCTAAATGGGCTGTACCAAGATCCGAAGAGCTTCACTTCTGTCATTATTGTATTTCTTGGTTTTTCAGAGTTCTGATCAGTAGAACTTTAGGTGTGTAAGTCTTTGTTTTGGTTGAGGAGCTCTTCTTATAGAGTGAAGCTATCTTGTTCATTAAGGCAGAGTAATAAAGAAATGTAAGTAGTTTGACCATTTCATTTAGTGAAGCTAACTTGTTTATTAAGACAGAGTAATAAAGAAATGTATGTAGTTTGACCATTTCATTTACAATTAGGGTGCTTATAATTAATTGATTTTGGGAAATAGTACTTTTTTTTTCAATCTTATATCATAATGTTGATTAATTACAATAGCATACAATAAAAGGTAAGATATACTCCCTTCATTCCACATTACATGACGTTTAAGGTTTTTTCACAAGGATTAAGGAAATAATTAATACCCTATATTTTAGTAAAATAAAAGTGTAGTTGGACAAAATTATCCTTAAGAAGCAATTAATTTTTTTGTAACTCCCCATAATCCATCTCTTTCTTTCCAATACATCTTTCTTCTCTTTTTAATGAAGAAGGGTAAAAATGTCAAAATAACATTTAAGTTTATCTTGAATTCCTAAAGTGACATGTATTGTGGGAAAAAAAAAATCTCTCTAAAAAGATATGTATTGTGGAATGGAGGGAGTATAAATGAATAACTACCATTTAATAAGATCAGTATGAAACTAGAATAATATATACCGCTTAAAAACACACCAAAAACAACATACTCTCAGTTCCATCTCCAAAACAAAATCTCTCTGAAAATTATCTTTGGGTAATCTTTTTCTTTTGAGTGTTCTTCGAGGTGGAATTTCTGCCACTGTGCAGTGGAGTAATTTCTGTAGCCAAATTATCCTGGAAGGAGTTTCGAAGCTGTCCAATTGCACCAAGGTGGGTCGATAATTTCTTCAAGGCAAGCAGATAATTTTTTCTGCGATTTGGTTGGATCAATTCTGTTACTATACAGAATTGTAAGATAAGTTTATTTATATTTATCTGTTCTGTTTTTTAAGTAATTGTACTTTCCATTGTTTTTCCAAATTGATTTGTACGTAATTGATTTCTTTTGCATTACTGTTCGGATTTTGATCATTTTAAAACTGATTTTTCCAACAGCTTTTTCTCCTTCCTCTCCCGGGCTCGAACAAGCTTCCACATTGCAACCGCGCACTATAAATTCATAAGTTCATCATTAAATCATACCCCTTTTGTCCCATTATTTATGAGTTAATGCCAATTACCCCTGTGATATTCATAATGTTCAATTTACCCATGTGATTTGAAAAAGAGCAATTTAACCCCTTATAAAAAATTTAAAGAAACAATTTACCCCCTTCAGGTGGAGAGAGAGTGGCATGAAAAGTGTTTTGCAACATAGGGGGAAAAATTTATACTCTTACTTCTTTCCTTTCTCATAATTTCTATATTTGTTCTGTTTTCTAAATCCTAACTCCAAAACATGAGTAGGAGAAAGAAAATTACACCTGGCGGCTTGATGAAAGCATTGATTAGGCCCGGAGGAGCTGGTGAGAAAACACCTACTGATGGTGATCAGGTTTGTTCTTCAGCATTTATTTTTTCCTTATTACAGTTTGTGTTTTGGAGTTGTTATATAATCTGAATTCTCAGTGAAAAAAGGGAAGAGATGTGATTAATTAAATAATTACATGCTTTCCACAAATTCTGCAGGTGATATATCATTGCACAATCCGCACACTGTTTAAGGGAAATCGACAGAAGGGCTCGCGAACAATTTAAGGGATTGTTTGACAAAAAACCTGGAGAGATTGCGGAGGCTGGTGATAATGATCTGGGAGAAAATGTTCCTGGTGAGACCACCAATGAAGATGATCGGGAAGGTTTAGACACTGAAAAGGAGCTAGAGACTTCTCGAGGCCACTGCTCCTCCACCCTCGAGCTTAAGGTCCAGATTGTGGCAGAAGATTGTTTAGAGCTTTTGGATTGGACAGATGTGCCATACTGTGAGTTGGTTTCTTGACCCTTTCATGAATCATGGAAAAGCTCTTCCATAGAGTGAAATTTTTGACATAATATGGTCAAATCATAGATATTTTATATTTAATAAAATTGTTCTCTTTTAAGTTGTTTTCCTTAGGCCATCTCTAGTGACTCCTCAGCCTAAATTCAGCTTCCCCTCAGCTTAAGTCCGACTTCCCCTCAGATTTTAAGTTCAACTTCTCCTTTCATTTTCATAAGTCATCTCAAATGACTCAATCTATCCATTCCATTTAATTCCAATTATCATTTTTCCCCACACTCACTTAACAACAACAACAACAACAATAATAATAATAATAATAATAATAATAATAAGCAAAAAAAATTAAGAATACTTCAAAATCGTTGTAATTAAAATTGTCTCAAAAGTGATCCAACATTTATTTATTAATTAATAAAATAAACAAAAGAAAAGAAAGAACTAATTGAAAGAAGAAAAAAAAGTAGGATGTCAGCCACCTACTTGCTCTGGCAAGACTCAATGTGTGAATTGATCAATTGGTGAGGCAAGCTGGACTCAGCTTGCCTCACCACTTCAAGTTGGCTTCAGCTTGAAGCCCAACACCTCAAGGGCATGAGCCCTTGAGTAAAAAAAGATGATTTTCTTTGCCATCTTCAAGTCAAGTCCAGTCTTGACTTTATCATTGGAAATGGCCTTAATCATGCATTTTTGCTAGCTTGCTATTAGCTTTTGCAGATCTTTGTGTTTGATATTAAGGCCATCTCCAATAACTCATCAGCCTAAGTCCAGCTTCCCCTTCAGATTCCAAATCTAGCTTCCCCTTTCGTTTTCATAGTCATCTCCAATGACTCAATTTATCCATTCTATTTAATTTCAATCTTCATCCTTCCCCACTCTCACTTAATAATAATAATTCCCTACTCTCACTTAATAATAATAATATTAAAAAAAATAATAATTAAAAAATAAAATAAAAAATAAAAAAATAATAATAATAATAATATGCAATAATAATACGCAAAAAAAATTAGAATACTTCTAAATTAATTTGACATTGGCATTAATAATAAGTTAACTTTTTAGTACACAATACTACAACAATTATTAACTCATAAAAGGAAAGTCACCATCCCCGTCATCGCCGTTTCCACCGTTGCCACCAGTATTGTTGCTATCGCCGCCGTTTAGATTGGTCGAACCGTATTTAATTTATAAATGTCTCAAGTTTCAATATATAAATGTTAGGGTTATATCGTACTTAATTTAAGAATTCGTATCTAAGATTCCATAAATCGAATTGGGTAAATTACGAACACCCCCCTCATGTAAGCCCTAATTATAAAAATCACCCTCACGTATTGGATATTACAAAAATCCCCCTCAGGTTTGTCACCTTCTTACAATTAACCCCTTGCCAATAAAATATTCCAATTTTGCCCTTGGATGTTATTTGTATTGTTTGTAATGTCTTATAAATGTTAAAACTTGGGATCTAATTATTATATCTTTTTAATTAGAAAAGAGATAATTATATATTTACTACCAGAATAATTGATAAAATTTATAATTGTCCATAAGTTTTAATAAATATTGCAAAAGAAAAGGTATTTATATATTTATTAGCAATTTAAATTGTAAAATATTAAATTAAATAGAATTTTAATAATATATTTTATAAATATGAATTGTTTACACATTAGTTAAATGAATTTATTTTTTAAATTAGTAAATTTAATAAATTATATTGTATTATAAATAAGATATTTTAATTTATTAAAGTTTATATTGTATTATAAATTGAAATATTTATTGAAATTTATGCGAAATTATAAATTATATCAATTATTTTGGTGGTAAATATATGATTATTATTTTTATATTTACAAGATAAAACAATTAACACCCAATTTTTAAAATTTATAACATGTTATAAACATTACAAATAACTTCCAAGGGCAAAATTGGAACATTTTACGGACAAGGGGTTAATTGTAAGAATGTGACAAACCTGAGGGGGATTTTTGTAATACCCAATACGTGAGGGGGATTTTTGTAATTAGGCCTTACCTGAGGGGGGTATTCGTAATTTACCCTGAATTATCAAATTGATGTTTTATAAGTTTCAACAGTTTATGTGTAGATTTGTGAATATGTTAGTGTTGATTTTCATGAGTCTTATGAAAATTCATTTGAAATGGTTTTGGTTTGGTCTCGCGAAACCCAACACTGTTGTGGTTGGTCTTGTGATTTTCCTTGGCAATCTTCATCACCTTTTTCATTTCATTCCACAAAAGTCAAAAACCTCATAGGGCTGAAGCTTACAAAACCAAACAAAAAAAATGAAAATTATCAACTTAATTTCAAATATTCCTTTGGTGTTTGAAGAGGGTATGAGATTGAAAGTCTAGATACATGAGAACCAAATTAAAATTTATACACAGTTTCAATTTCTGTTTCTTTTGGCTTCTAAATTAGTGGCTTCTTTAAGTGAATCTTGGGCATCATTTTCCATTCCAAGTGAAAAAAGTGAAGCTGCTTGAAGGTGAAAACCAGTTGGCCATTCTGGTGATACAACCAGTGCTTGCATAGCATCCCCCAAAGCTTCATTAGGCATGTCGCTCATCAAATACGATAAGCACCTACGAGCGTATACAGTCGGAGATACCATTGTCCCACCATCAACAAACTACGTCAAACACAAACCATTTTTAGTTATGAAAAGGTATCAAATTGTTGTCATTAGCTAGCTACATCTAACTTATTAAATGCTTAGTCTTACATGCGTGTAGCAATCGATAGCGGTTGTGAAATCCTTGGCTCGAAAAGCAGCATCACCATGCTTCTTGGAATCCAAGCTCTCCTGCATTTGTTTTGTCCACACTTGAAAAGATAGCTGCATCAAAAACATAATTTATGTAAGTTGAGAAGTTCTAATCATTTGAGATTTCTATGTACGAGTAATACAGAAAGTAGGGTCATTTATGTTCGCTAACCCTCAGGTAAACCCTAATTACACTCGCTACCCCTACTGTTTCAGAAATTACAAGAATTTCCCTTCTGGTTTAGCCTGTTTTACAACAACACCCCTTACGGCGTTACAAGAACCCCCTTCTTGTTTAGCCTGTTTTACAAAAACACCCCTGTCAACAGGGAGTTTTTGGTAATTAGGGTACCTGAGGAAGTCTGAGCGTAAATGACCCTAGAAAATATATATGAAAATAATTGAAACCTCATTGGCGATTCCTTCATCATCTTTGTATCCAGCCTTATCCAATATTTCATGTATGGCTGTGAGATCCATTCTCAAGCATGCTTCACCCATGGGAGTCAACTGCAATGGTTGACTACACTCTGCATTTCCTTGCGGAATGCCCAGTAAAACGTAAGAAGGAACCTGATCGGTTTGGAACCACGTTTAGACAGTTTAGTATAATAATATGTATCTTTATTCTAAAGTGAATGCATACCTCAGTCTCTTTGTGAAGAGATATGATAGAAGTAACAAGAGACTTAGCATTTGGCCTTTCTCGTGCTTCATATTGCAAACAACGAGTAGCTAATCGCACTAACTCAGTTCCATCATCATTCGAAAAATGACCCTCTAAACAAGAATCCATTAGCATCATAAAGTTCTTGCCACGGATCAGATCAAGTGCCTACAAAAAGACAATGGTGCATGACATTTTTTGAAAAGGTCATATTCTTCAACAAACTATTTCTTGAAAGAAAAAAGGAAAACATACATGGCTTGGAGGTATATGCTTGCCACTTAGAAGATCTAGCACCATGGTTCCGAAGCTGTATATTACACTCTCGGAAGTCACTCTTCCTGCACAAAAATATTACATAACTCGAAAGGCCTCGCTAGACTCGATACAAACGATATCAAGTTCAACGAAAGCAAAATTATGTACCAGTTCTCAAGTACTCTGGAGGAGTGAAAGCTAAGTTTGTACTGTAACTTTTGCCATCTCTACTATTCTTCATTAGGCCAAAACATGAGAGCCTGGGGTTACCATCCTACATAACGAGTAAATAGCACAATATAAGACTACACAACACTCGAAACTGTTTTAAGAAAAAGGCAAACAAATGTACATCATATTTAACCTGATCAAACA
Source organism: Penstemon newberryi var. newberryi (assembly GCA_030819805.1). Lineage (NCBI taxonomy): Eukaryota > Viridiplantae > Streptophyta > Magnoliopsida > Lamiales > Plantaginaceae > Penstemon > Penstemon newberryi. The sequence continues at coordinate 16,248,455 of JAUALY010000002.1, read as the reverse complement.
AGACCCTGTAAGCGTTAAGGTCGTGATATAGTGCACGCCCTTTATTACTGCAGTACTCTAGAGCTTGTGCCAAATACAAGGCTACTCTCAACCTCATTGCCCATTTCATGGGCTGGTCCTCCCCTATTTCAATTCAAACAGTACCATACATCAGAACCAAGTGATGAAAACATGGCACAAAAAGCAATTTTAAATCCAAATAATCTCTCTTTTTTTAAGCAGTGCGCCATTTTTTGCCGCCTCCAAAGCACAACATAGAAGCAAATGTGATCTCAGAAATGTAAATGAATCCGAGTTTGGTCAATTAATAAATGAAACTCACAATGAAACAAATGCTTTGCAAGAGTATTATTGGGCATAAACTCTGCCACTAGTAATCTCTCATCCCCCTCGAAACAACATCCAACGAGATTCGCCAATCGTTCACTTCTCAGATTCCCCACAGCCTTAGCCTCATCCTTTCAACAAAACCGCCAAAAATAATTAAGAAAATAAAATTTCCCCTATCAACCTAAATAAAGGCCTTTATTGATACAAACATAAGATAAAACCCAAATCAGATACAAAGCAAATGCATCACATATAAAGTAACTAGACAAGAAAACAAAATACAAAACTAACTAGGAATTGACGAGAATCAGGCCAAGCGGATTTGTTGAAACGCTTGACAGCAATCCATTTTTCATTTTCAAGCAAGCCTTTGTACACTACATTAGGAGCCTTCTCCCCATGTTCTGAAACAATGTTGTCTGAAGAAAACCCATTTGTTGCAATTTTCAGCTCTTCCCATTTGAACTCTCTGAAGCTTGGAAGTGGGTTTTTCTCCCCATTTTCTACAAATGCACAAGATAACATTTTTACATAAACCCACACAAAGAAACCAATCAAGATTGTAAAATTAGGAATAAAAAAAAAAAAAAAAAAAAAAACTAACCCAGATCAGAGGATTGAAGAACAGAGGGTTTGAGGTGCCAGCAGAAAGAAAACTTGGAGCACCGCACACCCATTTGATGGCTAAAAAAGTTGTGCAAAAGCTGATACTTTTAAGGTTCAATAAATGAAGTTGAATCCTTAGTATTTACATTCAAAATTAAGCATTGGGATGTATGTAAAAAGATTTAGGATCTTTGGTTTTTTATGGATCTAAGAATAGTGCTTGTACTCATAGAATAGAGAAAAGCTTTATAAACTTTTCAGATTTCAAGAGCATGCATTATATATGCAAAGCCATGGGGTTGGTGTGTATGTGATACTGATACTATTGATTTTTCATGTGTTTCACTTTGGTGAACAGTAGTGCAGTTAAAGATGTGTGTTGTGTTTGCATTTTGCAGCAATAATCAAAATAGGATATTTTCTATATTTCATTTTTACTTTATTTATTAGTTTAGATTTCTGTTTTATGCTGAATTGCTGCCCCTTCTCTGAGTTGGCTTTTTTATTTTAATCATTTTATTTCCTAATAATGTCTGGAACTATAGAAGAAATCAAGAAATTATTATCCAGAAGAAATCCCATATTATTGTTTGGGGCCCAGAATCATCAACAAAATATTAGTGCTATTTAGGATAATAAGAAAGGATAATGGATCAAATTTTCAAAAGTTTTAATGAAAATATCGAAAAGTTTCCATTTTGGAATTAGTGGAAACGGGAAGAACATGTAATTTCGAAACTATTTATTGGTATTGAGAGCTCTTATTTTACTTAATTTAGTAGTTTTGTTTATAATTTTTCCTACTGTTTCCGAAACATTTTCAAAAAGTTTAGAATATTTAGTTGATCGAAACATACACAAGAAACGAAACTTTGGTCCATGGAAAGGATTGATAAGTTGCAACTTTAATTATAAGAAGAAGAAAAAATGAAAAATACAAGATATTTCTTAGTTTTATGCTAAACTTGCATATATGATATACTACAATGTGAAATATTTATTGCATAGAATTCTCATTTACTATTAAAAATTATGCACGAAATTGCGCATTTGTTCAAAATAGGTCGTTTTGGATCGAAATATTTCAAGAAACTGTTTTTTCAATAGTTCACTTGAAATTGTAAGGGCCCACATGAAATATCTAAAAAATAATTTATTTAATTATGTTGATCCGAAAAGATAAATTTTATACGAGGATTTTGTGTTGAATCTTTTAATAGTTGAAGGGATTGGTAGAATAATTTCAGCACAAGTGAAGAATATTTGTATATTGAAATTTGTCACTCTACTATAAATAGTATTGTGTAATTACAAAATAAACATATTTCACTTTATTTGTTAATAATCCGAGTGCAATAATTTTAATCATCAATATTTTTTATAATAATATTGCACAAGACTAACAGGTGATTGGTCTAGTGGAAGGAACTAGTCACTACGAAGTAGCGAACTCATGTTCGAATCTCTATTAGGAGAAGTTATCACTTTATGTGTCCGACGCGCCTCGAAATGAATTAAATCCTTATGGAAAAAAAAAAAGATATTGCACAAGGCTTAATTAACCCCTCTCCCTATCACATGCATATTATTTCTCTGTTGGGTAAGACCTAAATATCATTGAAAAATAAATATAAAAAATAGATTATTTTTCTCTCTCTCACACACACACTACACAAAATTCCGAACATTATGTTTGACTAGAATGTATTCAATTGATGTTTAAACTGTGCCAACGCGCTCGAACACTCTTGGTCATGGTCAGTCACACAAGTGGGGCATGAAATGAAGAAGCATTTGTCCTTGCAATTAATGTACTATATAATAAATTATCAAAATAAAAAAATGTACTATATTATAATCTGAATATTATTTGTAATAATCTGAATAAGAAAGAGGACATTATGCCACCCAAAAGTATCAACAAAGGTAAAGGTCACATGGGTAACAAAACTAGGCTGTATACACTGTATGACTATACAACCGATTTTCTATATAGCCAAAATGCAAATATGATAATTAAGATAAAAGATAACCCTTAACACGCGATTTACATCTTTCAGGGTTATGGGGCAATCGTTTTGAGGGTCCAGGATTAGTCTGGTGTAAGCTTCGACACCTGGATTATCAAAAAAAAAAAAAAAAAAAAAAAAAAAAAAAAAAAAAAGGTAAAATTTTAGAGCGATGGGAAAATTTGTTTGAGAAAGAAATGTGATTGTCACTTTAATGTTATGTCTTTGTGTCACATATAAATCTATTGATAAGTATTTAAATTTTAAACTTGTGTAGACATATACATACACTTGTAGGTTGGATCAATTATGCGACATTAAAATCACAGGGAGGTGAATTGAACATTATGTATTTCATAGGGGGTAAATTGTCCTGTGAAAAATTAAGTTTGGTATGAAAGTTGCAATGAAAACCTATCTGGTATTAAATTTATATTATCGTGTCCAATTATACCAAAGTTGCAAGGTGTTCTATCCCGTAGTATAAAAAAAAAACAAATTTCTCTTTTATCTATTTATTTATTTTGATAGGTAAAAAGTTATCTCTATTAATGTACATTAATTATATAACTATATACCAATACTTGTAGTATTTGCATTTGTTGAGAGAAAAGTTTTAAAATTAAATATTATAAAAAGATATTACAATTGAATCTTAAAAAAATCATATAAGTTATCATTTTATCTATCAGCATATGTTAGTAAATTCTTAAAAATAATTTTACAATTTTAAAAGTAAGAAAACAAGTTTAAAGTAACTACATTTTTTTTTTTCAAAAAAAAAAGGGCCATATTTTAAATTTCGCCCAGGGCCCCTATTATGTCGGGACAGCCCTGATTGAGAACCTAAGATGCATGAAACAGCCCATTATGTGCTGTAAGTTAAAGAAACAACATCTAAATCCAATTGTGATATGGTATTTGGAAATTGGAAGGAACAAAATCAATTATTCTATTTATGCATATATATATCAATGCAAAAAAAGAAAAAGAAAAATGAAACACAAGTAGGTGGAATAAATGATCATAAAAAACAATTGAAGCAATTAGAAAGGCATACACTATTCTGTTGTCGTCCACATTGCCGGTCCATCAAAGAACCATAAAAAAAACTCAGAAACCATAAACACAATGAATCTAAACTACAAAAGGGTGTGAAGTAAAATGACCAAAAACCCCATACCAATCATCAACTATGAACCGTTAATAACTGCTTCAACATGCACAACGTTTCCATCTTCCATAACCTTGCCGTTAATTTGAGTTCTTGGCCTCCAGTCAGCGGAATCTCCATAATTCCCGTTCATTAGTTTGAGATTCTCCTCCTTACTCTTGTTATCCTTAGTCAACGGAAGTAAAGGTGCACCTCCGTTAGAACGATCTGGAAGTTCTGCACATATACAATCCAATTCAAGATCGAACTACAGTTATTATAGATAAAAAAAAATAAAGAAAATATGTCTATTAGGACAGTAATAAATGCTAACCTGGTAACTTTTTATCGATACAGAAAATTACCAAATTAACAGTGTACCTATAATAAAATCACGACAGTTGTAAGAATTTACAAGCTCTAAATCAATCAAATATAGTTTAAATTACGAGCATATAGTTTTACCATGCAACGACAACATCAACAGTGTAGTGCTTTCGAGATGCGATGATCAACAAGCTTTGAATCACAACAGCTACCCAGGCACATTGCTTCACGAACCTGTCAAGATATAAAGTTCATTGTGGCAGTTCAAATTTAATATGAGACATTTAGGGCCTGTTCGTTTCTCTTTTCAGAGAGTTTCAGAAATTTGGAGGATTTTAGAGATATTCTTGATTTTCTTGTAGTTTGAAAAATGTTGTTTGTTCGGATTTTTAGAGATGTAGTGAATAATTAATCTATTTTTTAGAGAGTTGTAGGTTTTTTAGAAAATTGAGAGATAAACTTATAAGACAAGTTTCTAGAAAAATAAATGTTTATTTGGCTTTCCAGAGAGCAACCATAGACTAAAAATTATATACGTTTACACCGGGAGAAAAGAAAACGTTTATGTTCGGGTCAATCGAAACGAAAATATAGAGTAGTTTCTTTGAGTAACAATTTTCCAAGATGTCTCGGAAATATTTCCAAAAATTTCACTAAAAGTTTCTAATATTTAATTGACTGAAACTTATCAAGAAAAGAAATTTTAATCCACGAGGATAACATGATAAATCTTGTGAATTCCATAGTCGCAAGCATCACAAAATACTACTTAAACGAGGAGGACAAATTTGTGTTATACCTTTTAGTCCCGTACTTATTATATGCCCTGACAAAAACTAGAGAGAATATCATGTGAGATGAAAATATCAAATCGCCACAGCCATAAAGCATCCCCCTAGGAACTGCACAAACAAAAATACAATGAGCACACAGTATGAAAACCTTTTTACTACTGGAAAAATTCGAGAAAATACAATTCTCACCTACTAACAAAACTTCCATAATATTATCGGGGCGAGGCAGCCTGGCAAACTTTGAACCCTGCATCATTCAGAACAATACTTTTTTTAATATAAAAATTATATTCAGTTTCTGAAGGAAATACAATATTGAAAAAAAAAACGTATTTTTACCTCTCGGCAGTGATAATTTGGACCAGGAAGTTGAGTAGAATAGAAAGTTATGATCCGAAGAAATTGACAAGCCTACAACAAGTAAAAAGAGAACATTATTTAAATTAAAAACACTGCATAGATAGAATTATTCCAAAGTGAGACGTAATTTCACTTACGACTAAGAACGCCAAGACCCTGCACCAAATCAGGACGGTATAAATTTTCTTGCTCTTTACAAAGAAAGGATGGAAAGTCCACTGCATTTAGCATCAACATATATTTTATAGCCCATTAAACTTATAGATAATTTAAGGAAAAAACAACCTAATAGTAGGAAAACTCACCAAGATAAAAGATAGAAAAATGAAGCTAAATACAGTTTCACTAATGTACGCTTTGTCTAACCCAAGCTCCTACAGTTCAAAAAGTCGATAGCATAAGTAACATAACAATCTCGAGAAGTGAGCATTCACGTCACTAGTAAATGCTTACTGGAAGAAGAAAGAAGCCGAGATCCTGAAGTGTCGGTCCTGGCCGATGAAAATAATGAACTCCTCGAGCTGCGAGTCCATGGATATACTGATAAAGGCCATAAAACGACAAATTAAAGCTCGTGTTCCATTTAAATACAGATTACAAAAAGAGGTTCTTCTGTTTAACTTTATACATCAGCATGTTTCCATGTAAATCTTATACATTGTTGTTAAAAAAAAAGGCACATTGTCTTACAATGTAACTTGAAGCATTAATATTCAAAATCGCAAGTACTATAATCAACCACATGCTATTAAAGTTAGCAACATTCACTAAAGAGCTTATTTAATGCAAACTATAGTACCTACTATAGGCTCTATGAATCACAAAATAGCATAACAAGATGCATATCTTAGCACATCATACTAGGATCGAGAATTATAATGTCCTAAAACTTAAGATAAAGAACTTACCTCAGCTGGCAATATAAAGAACTAAGAAAGGTAATTTAACAGAGGATAAGATGACACCCACATTTACTCGGATATCCGATTCCCTCGTGTTAGTCAATATGCAAGCATCACGGTGAATATATTTCATAACAGACAAATAAGGGAGACAACTATTTCGTGTAAAAAGCAAATGATGAACCATGGGCTCGTTCTGTGGGTATCAATCTTCAAGTTTCCACTGGTTTCTTCAATTCAATCTTCCAAACAATGGGTATTTTTAACTTTTGCTTTGACCAACTTTTTGAAAGTACCAAAGATGTAATTTCATGCATTGACAACTCAAAGCAAGCATTAGGTTTCATATCAATTTTCTTTTCTCCTTTTTTTAAGGATCATTTCTCGATTGTAACGAGTTCGAGTTTAAAAAAAAAAAAAAAAAAAAAAGGTCATGATTCATTCAAGAACATACTACTAATTATACAATTCATGGTTTCCACACCTTGTTTAGGATTACCAACAGACATTTTACAAGCAAGCAGAAATTTAATAATTAATATGTACAAAAGGTAAAATAAACAAACCTGACAAATGAGACCCCCTAAAATATACTTCCAATTTTCGGCAAGAAGGTTGATTTCTGTTACGGTCTCTGCACATATTCTCTTCCATAACTAACAACAACACATCAACAATAATAATGAATGCCAGCAAATTAAAAAAACAAAAGAATAAAGTCAAAAACTAATAATATAATCATTAAAATGAGAAAAATAAACAGGGGGAGAAGGCGAACCTTTGAAGCCTCGCGACCAATGTAAAACGACATCTTCTACGTATGCCACAGAAAACAACACTTCCATATTACATCACAAACAAACCCTTTTGAAAACTAACATCCTTCATTTAAAATAGAAAAAAAAAATACCCTTTTGGTCTAGATTAAATAAAAATGAACCAGAAATCAACGAATCCAGTCCAAGATCTAGGAAACAAGAAACCCAGTTTCTAATCGATAATCTTTGAAAACAATGTTCGATTCTTGCCACCGGTAATATCCAATAAATTTGAAAGATTGAAATTATTAAAATCACAAAAGGGAACCTTTTTTTCTCTCTCAAAAGGAATAAAGTGTGGAGGGTATTTGTGTTTTTCTCTCTCTTTTCTGTGCTTTTCCCTCTCTCACTAAATTTATGCTAACCGCAGTTTTTGTTTGTTTTGATTTGTATGCGTTGAGCACGGAGAAACAGTTGAAGTTGAGGGTTAATAAAAAATGGTGGGGAAAATTCTATTGAGAGAGAGAGAGAGATTTTTGAGAGTTGCAAATGATAGCAATTTCTTTTTTTTTTTTATAGCAATTGATGCAAAAAGGACAATTCAATTTTTAAAGTGATATGCACAAAACACATTTATAATTATCTGTTAATTATTATTAAGAAAACTTGTAATTTTACTCTCTCTTGGACTTTTTATTGTTTTAATTAATTAATTTATGGGAAATGGATATTTAAATGTTAATTCATTGTCCATGTCGAAGTAAATTAATATTTGGAACATGCTGTAACGACGAGGGGTGCAACAAACGATTAAGATTATTTCCTAAGTTTAGTGAGAAGTACTTATCTTTACGATCCCATTCTCGTTGTATATTTTGTATGCAAAAATAAATTTAAATAAATTTGAATTGTTTGACAATCCGGCAATTTAAATGTTTTTTTTTAATATTGTAAGCATCTTTTGAAAAAATGTTATAAATTAAGGTTGCACTAAGCATGCTAGTGGATCCATCCATTCGAGATATTTAATAGAATAAAATTAAATAAAATATTTTAGTGAATTAAGAAAGTAGATTTTTGTCACACTTACCTATAGAGTAGTCTCTAATTAATGTAGCTAAGCCCACAAAAGGAAATTTTGTTGTTGCAACTATCATCCCAGCAAAATATTCCAATGAAAATTTAATGCAAGATGTACTGGTTCAGATCCAATCATTATTTAATTTAATTTCATCCAGCAATGAAAATTAAGACTTTTTATGAAATAGTTCATGCAAGATGCACTGGTTCGGGTTCAACCATTAATTACTAAAAATTAAACTAAGAAACAAATGTAATTTTATTAAATTGTATTTCATTCTCAATTTAGTTAACACATTAAGCAAGTGTTGTTTTAGTTTAATAGGAGTATTATTAATTGTACTCGATTTTATGTTCACATATTATTAGCCTATTTAGTTTTGGAACTAAGAAAGATGAATTTTTTTAAATTTCTACATTTATATACTCAAACATAGTGTTTGAAAATGAATTAGTGACGTAAAATTATTATGTGAACGATAATAAATTTATTTTTGAAAAGAGGACCTTGTTTTGGGACATTTCATTAGAAAATTATAAGTAAAAAATTTGAGACCGATGATTTGTTTGTTTGTGGCAATGAGATATTTAGTGTTAGTAATAAACATGAAACTTCAATGTCTTACAAGGGTAGAAATGCATTTTTAGTTTCAAAGATGGGAAAAATGCACCAATCCACCTGTATCTTGTGAAACATGCGCAAAACCCCCCTGTATTATTTTTTTTGCATAAAACCCCCTTGTGTTTTATGAAAAGTTGCACAAAATCCCTTTTTCGTCGAAAGTGTCGGAGAGTGTATCTCACTTGCGGTTATTGAGAACGAATCAATTTTAATCAATTTTTAAATTGAAAGATTTTATAGGAAAAAATGCACCAAACCGACCTGCGTTTTGGGAAACCTGCGATAAACCCCCCTGTGTTATTTTTTTTTGCATAGAAACTCCTTGTGTTCTATAAACACTTGCAAGGAATCCCCTTGTGTATAGGTAAATAGATTAATCATGGAGGGTAAAATAATATTTAACCTAAACGAACTAACGATGTCAACTATTTAACCTTTAAAGGGAGAGTGTGCAACATTTGGTAAAACACAAGGGGATTCCTTGAAAAAAATTAACATAGAGGGGTTTTATGTAGGTTTCTCAAACACATGTGAGTTTGATGCATTTTTCATACTTTATAAAATTGCATTTCGATCTCAATTTCTTAAAATATTTTACACTTTTGATCACAAACCTAATATCAATGTAGTGTAACACATTTGTCCCTCTTGAATTTGAGAGTGCTGAATCTGCTAAAAAAAAATTAAGAGGGACAAATGTGTTATACTAGATTGATAAGGGGGACGATGTGTTACATTACATTGATAAGATGAATAAATCTGCTACAAAAAATTTAAGAGGGGACGAAAGTGCAAAAATTAGTCCATTAAGGAGATCCAAAACTACGATTTACTCTTTATTTTTCGTATTTAAAATTTGAAAAAGATGGGGCCGACGGGTCTCATCTCGAATCTATCAAGTGCAACAAACCAAAGCAGGAGACATGTCGGCATGATGCACAGCGCAACTACCTGGGTCCACGTGGACTATCACTAATTTGGAAGGCACTAAATTAATCGGTTTCGTTTTTTTTTTTCTTTCTGGAAAATAAATTAATTATTATTAAGTATTATATAGGTATCTATTTTATGTGACCAATACTTTTTTCAAGTAAGAATTGTAGCCCATATTTATTTCAACAATAAACTAGTCGACTGATCATTAATGACATAACTTAGCTTCTATTTAGACTTAATAAATTATTTCCTATATCAACTTCATTTGATATACCACTCAAATTTTGTATATGCATGGTAAGAATCACATACACAACGAAGCAAACTATTTTTATAATGTGTTGTTAATGGGTAGCTAGTATTCTTGTTACTAAGGGCACAATTAAAATTTTGACATCTAATTTCATTAAATTATACTTTTATTTAAAATTCAATTTAGTTCTTATTAACAATCTATTTATTTTTTTGGGCTTATGCAAATAAATTGAATAGTTTGAATATCATTTCTAATGAGTTTTACTTATAATATTTGAGCTCAGTCCCCAACTCCCGAATCCTGGATTCGTCCATGAATGTTGCTGACGCTTTTCTCAATATTTTCTTATTTCTTTCTATAGTTGAATAAATAGAGTGATCACTTGTGATCAAAATTTAACCCAAAATTTTGGACTTAGTAGAACGAGCAACTTCTTTTGGAAGAAGAACACATATAATTTTCAATTTTTTTTTATGATATTGCACATATTTGTGTAAACGTGTATGATTTATCAGGTAGTTTGGGTACTTTAACATTTGGATGATGTAATTGTGTCATTAGGAAATACCGAAATAGTGAAATAGTTGACCGGCTTAATTATATGCAATTATTATTCCTATAATTTTTTATTTAGAAAAAATAACTAATCTAAACTATAAGGTATTGCTCCATGCGGATTAAAATCCACTGTCATTTAAAAGATGAGTACTTTTGGCATTAATAATTGGCTTGAATTTTGATCCACGTCTAAGTATTTAATCAGGTTGTTTTATTTAATAAATGAATGTATAAAATATTTTCTTATATATAAGGCCTTAAGATATATGTTACCCAATATTTTTTGGGCAAACTGTAATTTTATTGAATAAATTCTATCGCTTTTTTTCAAAAGAAAAAGAAATAAAATGTTGAAATTAACCAAGTCGGCAAGTCAATGTTTTATTTATCAGAAAAAGAAAATACATAATCCAATGTTGATAGGTTTTCGATTTTCATTTTTGTGCCTCCCCTTTTCGAGATTGAAGCACATGAAACATAGAATATATACTCATTTAGATAATGCGCTTTTTCTAATCCTATCTATATTAAGATTTCATATTCGGCAACTTATTATATAGTATATAATAATATGTTAATCCAATCATGATCTCACTTTAGCACGCCCTTAATAATTTATATAATAATAATAATAGCTTCACGTCTCGACTATTTCAAACGTTAATTAATGTTGTCTGCACCACAACTAATTGGATTCGCTGACCATGCATGAGGACTATTTTAATATACTTCTACTAAGCTTTTGTACTTTTTTATTTCTTAATAATATTTAATATGTATATATGGGATTTGTGTGCATCTATAGTTAATTAATTATGTTTATTATTGCGTGCTAGCCGTCCATTTTGATATTTGTGGCTCCATGCCATGCTAGAGGTAATACCTTGTATATAGACTATTAACTATAGTATATATTATATGCAAGGGCGGAACTAGAGGGTTTTGATTTGGGGCAAGATTTTTTTAATGGCAAACTTAACATTTTTTTTTTTATGTTGTGACAAAATGATAATTAAATGAAAATAAAGTAACGCTGTAATTTTCTCTAATAAAAAATGAATAAATATTGATAAAACTTTTAAGAGTGATATTGAGGAATTGATAAAATAGAGAAATATTTTACAATATAAATTTAGTTTTGTAAAAAAAAAAAATGCTACAAAAAGTATCAAAATTAATATTAAAAAACATTTCTTTAGTGTCCTTAATGTTTTTTAGTGTATTTATGAAATCAAATATTTTTAACATAATATATGATGATTATAACCAAGACACAAATAAATTATGAACAATTAGTTTTGAACATATAAACCATATTAATAATCTACAAGAAAAGAGGAAATATAGCTTAAAAACATTTAAAAGAAAGAAAAATAACACACAAGGGGTTCAAACCTGAACAGCTTGGGTAGTACTGCAAATACTCCTACCACTTGACTAATGACTTCTTAATAAAATTGACAAATTTCTATATTACAAATATATTAAGAACAAATTTTTCTTGGGGCGGTCTCCCTCTCTGGCCCCTGAAGCGGTCCGCCCCTGATCCGCCCCTGATTATATGATCGAATATCGGAGGGTTTATTTAACTAATTTTCTGAAAATTGAGACAAAAACTTTAGGGGTCCATATATAAGGATCAATGTTGGCTCGGTTTCATATGATTTTGATTTCGAAATATTGGTTTGAGTGATTTTAGCGAAATCTTTGAAACACAATTTGGATTGCAATGGATGTCGGGTTTTACATTTTGAGTTAAGTTATAGATTGAGTTAATTGCATGTCGGGTTTCATGGATAAAATTAGTTATATGTATCAAATCAATCTTTTATATAGAGAAAAAATAGGTGCTAGTTATCAAATTTATGTCTTTATGGATTTATAGATTGTTACGTTTAGATAGATGAGTTAAAACCTAAATTTTGCGTAACCCAAACTCAAATATTATTTGGAGTGGTGTTAATTCTATTTTTTTTATAAGTAGAGTGATGTTAGGTCAGTTTTATGAATTCACGAAACATAGTCAACAGCTATCCATATGAAGCCAAAGATGCTCTGTAATCTATTTAATGTGTATTGAATTAGTTAGAGTATTTCCAATAGCTAAAAACACAAATATATATAATCAAATCAATTTTTTGTCCTCCAGCAATGTCTTGTATTTATACAAGACTATGTATAATACAAGTTTGGACTTGCATATATGGATGTCCATGTATATTTATACCGGACATCCATGTCAGCAAATTTATGTCTCAACTATAGTTTATTAAATTGATTTGAGTTAAATTTTTATTTGAATTAAATAGTTTATTAAATCGTTATTTAAAGTAATTTTTTTCAATTTTTTCAATTTATTATATTTAAATAAAAAATATTAAAACATATATTTGTTACTTATATTTTACGTGTAAATGTAATACAACATTATTTATAATGTCATTTATAATTTAATATTGAAATAAGAATAAAATATAATAATTCTGAAAATTTTAGATGATGACTGCTGGATTGAATAGCTAAAACTGAGTAGCTAAAACACTGTTCATCATGTATGATTTAATATAGATGACCACTTATAAATGACACTGTTGGAGATGCTCTTAGGGAACGTTCTAAAAAAATGGGGAACATGAATATAGAATTTTTCCTCCAGCCACCTACTTTCGTGACACCCTACTTTTCAAATATTTGGTTCAAAACCACCTGGACCATATAAGTTAATACACCTTCCTACTTATTTGTTTTGCTTGAAAAAAATGAAAAATCATCTTCCTGACTAAGTAAACTGATAAGTGATTGCCAATTAATGTGACTGAAACACGTTGATAATGTTGAGATCCCACAATCAAGAAGTATTGAGTTCAATTCTACTTATGCATATTCTTCTCATATTTTAATACTTGTATTTGTTGAGTGATTTTCTTTGTAATTTGATTGTAATTCAATAGATTTATGATTCAATGATATTGATTTAATGATAATTTCTCGAAAGTGACTTAATCATAACTAAGTCAGGGTAATTGTAATTTGTAAACCATTTCTATCAATTTTAAAATCCAGTTAATATTTAATTATCAGTTTTAAATTCAATCAAATGCTCAAATTTTAATTTTGAGGCGTAAATATGTAATTATTATATTTAAGATTCAACAAAATCTCTTAATTATTGAGCACATGGATCCCACATAAGGTAATATTTGCAATTAGGATGAAATGGTATCAACATTGCTTTAGATTTGTACATTATTAAATCAGCCAGAAAATATGTGAGAAATAGGTCAAGCTGCATAATTAATTTATTTGCATGACTAATTATCGGCCAGCGAACCTTAATTATAGGACGATTTTTACAATTTTCTGTATTAATTGCCCAGCCAATGGGTAATGGAGGTTACTATTATATAATTTGTCGGCAACAATGGAAATGCTTACAAATTACAACTGCCACTATCTTATACGTTTAATCTTTTGAATCATTACTTACTCCCCAAAAAAAAAAAAAAAAACTTTTGAATCATTACATTTATTTGGTCAAGATATATATAAATCGATCCCTTGAGGTTTTCATAATTACAAACACCTCATATACTTTACATCTTCTAACAGACGATATCATCCCAAAATTTTTAATAAAATGTCATTGATGTCCCTAATGAATTAATCGATCTGATCAACTCAGAATAAAGAAATTGGACAAAAACATCATCTTTATATTAAGCATGTGACTAACATGTGATGAGAAGGTGTGTTTGTATACTCAGAAGAAGAAAGTTACTATTTAGAACAATATTTTAACTATTATTTTGATATAATTTATTAATTATTTATTTCACAAAAAATATTATGTTGTATAAATTTTGAGATTAAATTACAGGTTGAGTTATTGAATTTAAGAAACAAATAAAATAAAATAAAATTTTTTACCATCATTTTTTACTATCACATTTTATAAGAATAACTAATTTGAATTAACAATGATGCAATCGAAATTTAATTTTTTGATAAAAATAATGTTTTTTATATTCAAACATAAACTTCATATTTAACAACTTAGAAATTTTTATACTGAATTATTAATTAATAAATAAATAAAAAATTAATTAAATAGATATTTTAAAAGCATAAATAGATAAATTTAAAAATAAAGAAATAAATTAAAGAAAAAAATAAAGTACATTGATCCAGCAACCCACTATGAACCCCATCCCGGGGCTTCACCTTTCCCCCTCACCCTCAATCGACACGAGGCTTACATTCGGAAACATCGTTGTCCCGAGTTTTGTAGCTCACGAGGGTCAGCCTTACCACTGCGAGAGCTGCCATGCACATAGGTCGAAGGCTCATGATAGAGAGGTGTATTTGAAATTTTAGTAAACCTTTGATGTAATCATCTCTAGAATTTTTTGCAATTGACAAAGAAATAATTAAGTTAACTTATTTTTGTAAAATATGGTAGATGAAAATCATACAATGTAAAACAAAGTTCACTTGTGTCCACGTTCTATTAAAGAAGTTA
Organism: Penstemon newberryi var. newberryi; assembly: GCA_030819805.1. NCBI lineage: Eukaryota > Viridiplantae > Streptophyta > Magnoliopsida > Lamiales > Plantaginaceae > Penstemon > Penstemon newberryi. The sequence goes on along the minus strand of JAUALY010000002.1, from coordinate 16,233,245 downwards.
TTTGATGCATCCGTTGCACTAATAAAGTTGAATCTGATATTTGATCTATGGATAAGTTAATTCCATGATCAAATCTCCATAGTGTATATGCAATCAAAAACCAATTGAAATAAATCTCAACCGTCTTGCACCATGTCAAAAGTTCATGTGTGTGACATGTGAATATTGTTATGGGTGTATATGCAAACACAATATCATGGCATGTAGGCCAAATATCACTCACTTTAGTTTAAAACAAGTAAGACTTTTTTAACTGTTTGTTTCAATATGCAAATTTGGAGTCAATCTTGTCGAGAAGTAGATACATATTCTTACACATTACAGGAAATTTGGAAAACATGGTACAGTTTATTTTCCTTACATTGCTATCAACTTAGATAGAGAGAATCAATTAAAAACTTGTTCTTTCCTGACTAGTCAATTTACGTGAAGATAGAAAAAGGGGAATCCAAATCCAGCAAAAATTTTACAAATAGATTTTCCCATTTTTACTCTAAAGGACCCCCAAGAACATTTCGATGATGTATGTTTCTTGCAAAGTGAGATTTCTTGAGAAATGGGTTCTCATGCAATTTTCAAATTTATTTTCGTTAGGCCATTTCCAGTGACTCAAGACTCCCTTTCCCCTTTAAACTCCTCTTTTTATAGTCATCTTCAGTGATTCAATCTTCTCATTCTATTTAATTCCAATTCTCATACTTCACCACTCTCACTTAATAAAATGATAATAATAATTACAAATCATAATAATAATAATTATAATAATAATAATAATAATAATAATAATAAAAATTAATAATTAAGTCAATAGTAAATTAAACATTGGCATTAATAATAAGTAATTTAACATTGGCATTAATAATAACTAATTTAGCATTGACATTAATAATAAAAAGCATTTAATAATAACATTATAATAACAATACAATAACATTACAATAATTAATAATTCATATATGGAATTCATCGCCGTTGCCACCATTATTACCGCCGTTGTTGCCACCGTCGTTGCCACTGTTATTGTCGCCACCATTGCCTTGATTGGACGAGCCTCCAGATGAACCTCCAAATAAACGAGTCCGAATGTTTTTTTCACGAATATCATTTCTCATGTCATGCCAATACACCTTTGCATTAGGAGTCATAAAACTGCAATCCATTTTCATAATATCGTATTTAAATTATGTAACCAGTATTCTAGTTTTAATCCACTAGTCGTATTTAATTTCAATGTATTTAATTTCCATAATTTTTTTTTTTACAATGTGATTAAATTTCAAACAATAAATTAAATTAACGTTGAGTTTATTACATAAACGTTATAATATTACAAGTAATAAAATTAAATTAATGTTAACTTTATTATCATTTATTCCACAAAATTCTAATTCTCATATATTTCCACTATTTTTTCATAAAATTAATGATAATAGAGCTAAATAATAATAACAATTAATAAACATTGTACATAAAATTACAAATTATACAATTAATAAAATTAAACTAATGTTAAGATTTAAAAAAATACATTTTTATAACTATAATTAACATAAATAAAAAAAAAAAAAACAATGCCCAGCCCCAAAAGGAGGTTGGTGGGGCGGTGGATTCATCCACAGCCCCAAACCCTTGGGAGGTGGATCCACTCCCCTCCTTCCCTCCGTCCCTCCCCCCTCCTCATCAAAAGCTATTTCCCCGCCCCCCCCCCCCCCCCCCCCCCCAGCAATGGAGATGGCCTTAATGTCTTTCCACTTTAGGATTATGAATTCCATTATTTGATTGGTTTAGGTTTTGAAAAAATAATTTGAGTGGTTTAAATGAAATTTTTGAAATGAGATTTGGATTGAGTTTTCTAAAATTTAAAAAGTGATAATATATGATTTGGATTGACGTTGGGTGTTGGAGTTCCAGTGAGAAAAATATGTGGTAGATGTTTGACTTAGGTTTTAATAGAAGGCTGAAATATAATTTTCGCGAAATCCATACCCAAATATTGTTTGAGTTGGTGTTAATCTAGTTTCGAGGAACCACAAAACTAGGCCAATATTAATCCAGATAAATCCTAAATATTGGGTTCGAATACCACTACAAGTGCAGGTAAGTTTTAATTTCATATTGATTTTATCATTTATTAGTAACGAAGTAGTACCAACAGGTGATTGGTCTAGTGGAAGGAACTAGTCACTACAAAGTAGCGGACTCAGATTCGAATCCCTGTTGGGAGAGGTTCCCACTTTATGTGTCCGACGCGCCTCGAAAGGGATTAAAACCTTGGAAAACCAAAAAAAAAAAAAAGTAACGAAGTAGTTTTTCATTTCACATTTTCACTAAAGAAGAAGTCTTTAATCTTCAAATATAAAAAAAAAAAGAAATAGGAAGAACTGAAGAAGTCTTTAAGGCCCAAATCAAATATCAATCAGAAAGCAAGCCCATATTTACATTAGTTAAAGAGCCCAGCCCATAAAAAAAAATTCTGTACAAATCCAGAACTACAAAACCCAATTCGCTGCAGCTACTACCGCCAAAGTCTATCATCAATCTCTCGTGATCTCGCCTACCAGTCAAACTTCTCCTCATCAAGCATTCATTGGTATCCAATCTTTTGCACGAGTTATCGATTTAATTTTCAATTTATGCCGTTTAAACTCTAATCACGTTTCAATTTAATCTATATTCGCAGCTGGTGGTGAAACATTTTGTGCAATGGAGGCGTCTAATTTTTCTGCGCTGTATTTGAAGCCTCGGCTATGCCGGCCTAGTTTCTTCAACCATGTAAGTGAATGTCCTTTTTAAGTAATTTGGTCCTTATACGATTTCATAGTATTTCATTTTTTTTTTCGTGATTTTGAGTCTGTTGTAGTTGACTTTGTAGTTGGAGGATTTATATATGAGAAACTTGAAATTTAGTGTTTGTATGTGACTTATTGATCTCAGTGTGTGGGGTTTATGTGAGATTTAAGCGTTTTTTCCAGTTTGTATAATAATACGAGGGTTTGATTTGGTGGTAGGTCATGTTGGATAGTAGAGAAGCCACACGGCTATCTCGCTCCTGTATCGATAGTTGTGGAATGATCCGGCATCATGTCGTTACTCGTCCTCACAAGAGGTGCAATTTAGTTTTTTGTGGAAATTTTGGGGATGGAGCTAAGTGGCAACCTTCTTGCCATGGTCAAACTTCACGGTATACTACTTTAAGTAAGTTATGTTTGGGACTAAAAACATTTCTGTTATTATATGGTGTCGTTTCTTTATGCATTTGAATACATAATCGTAGCAAAATTTATGTTTTGTTTATGCTAAAATTAGCGTTTTATGTTGGTAAGTGCAATTAAATAGGATTTATAAATATGCCTCGTCTTTCATTATCTGGTTTTACTCACGAAATGATTGTCTAAAATGATGGAAGAAATGAAAATTCAGTGTATACTTTGAGCTGCCTTTCTTCATTATCTTAGTGATCCTTTCCTATAATAACGATGGTCTAAATTCTAACGCAATGTTCGGTTCTTGGAGTTTACCAAGTAAAATGATAAGAAAATGAAATTGAACAAGTAATTAGGGCCTAATAATTTGTCATTTGATGCATGAAAGAAGTATTTTACGTGATAAATTCGAGAACCCACCACTAGCTAAAGGATTTGAAATAATGGCAAACACCTCCATCTAGAAGTTGGGTTTATAAGGTTGAAAGATACATGTGACGGAGTTAGAGGCAAACTTCTGTTTTTTCTTGCGTAAAATGCCACATCTCAAAGGCATTCACATGCATGACAATGTAACAGCAGGAAATGGTACTTATTGTATGTTAAGAGTAATCTGTATTCAGTATAAGGACCACCAAAGAAATTTATGAATGTTAGGATGTGGTAACTTGAAGTCTTCAACTCATACCATGAGATGAGAAAACAATACGGTTCCATGATAACAGCTTGGATAGTCAAAGATATGTTATCATCTCAAACCAACTATTAACATCCTAAATTAGCAAACCGTCCAACTTAAGACTGAGTAAACTGATTCACTCACCCATGCTATTAGTTTCATATTGTGATTTGTGTCCAATATAAATGGTTTGTCAAATAGAAAAGCTGTGTAATATAATAGTATCAATTATTAATTTGTTTTATTGTTTAACACTTGTTTACCTTTCTTTAAGTCTTCATAAAATATGTCTCCCAGTTGTGTGCCACATTCCAATTCAAATGTTTTTCAATTGGCAGTTGTTTTTGTCACTTTAGCTATAAGATATCATCCTAATTCTTTGCTGGTTCAGAACAGTACCCTTTAGGCAAGCTTCCAGATTACATTCACTAACATCGTGTCAAGTTACGAGAGAGGAATCTGGTGGATCCTTGAGTGGCGAAAGCATCCTACTGAACGAGCAAACATTAGAGCGAGAGTTGCAAATCGCCATTGCAGAAGAAAACTACGCCCAAGCTGCAAAAATCAGGGATAGCCTCCGACTTCTCCAGGAGGATAGCAAGGCCTCGGTATTAGCAGCAAACGCTAGATTCTACAATTCATTCAGACACGGTGATTTAGCTGCTATGCAAGCTCTTTGGTCAAAGGGTGAGCATGTGTGTGTTGTACACCCTGGTGTCAGTGGCATATCGGGTCAGGACCTCGTAATGGGCAGCTGGGAATTTGTATGGGCAGATTACGAATTTCCTCTAGAAATCGAGATTAAGGATGTTCAAGTCCATGTTAGAGGCGAGATGGGGTATGTTACCTGTATCGAAATGGTTAAGACAAAGGGAAGCAGCTGGGGACGACATTTTGCGACAAATGTTTTTGAGAAGATTGATGGGCAATGGTTCATATGTATTCACCATGCATCATATGTTGATCTGTGAACTAGTAGAATGCAAGATCTGAATTCCTTTTAGTCCTTTTTGTCTGATGTGGTTTACTCATAATATGTTTGTACTTGTATACAACCTAGCAGCTGAGTATTTGGTAAATTTTTTGTCTGGAAAATGCATATTGTGCCTGGAAGCATAGGCTCTGCTTTATTCTTCTATAGGTGTGCTTTCCTAATCTCTTTAAAGGTTTCACACTTATTTTTAAAATTTCTAATCACATCAAATTCCTCCGAGTAATCGGATTTCGAATAAAGATTCTATTTTTTTTCTTTTTCAAAGGGTATTCAAATCTTTGACCTGACTTAATTACTTTGGAGATACATCAAGTGAGAACCTCTTCCTCTAGAGCTTCGAACTCGGGGAATAACGATTCAGATATGATAAATTATCAACCCTCAAGGTCTCCATCTATTAAAAAACTGCATAAATTCAGTTCAATGAACTCTAAACTCGACATATTGTCTAATGATTTCAAACTTATAATACATAGATTCTGTCACATCTATTTGAAGTAGATATATCAGATATCATATTAACGATTGTGTTGATAACGTATCAAAAACAATTTATTAGGTGGAGTGGAATAATGAAAATGAGCTAATAGTGTTAACTCGTATGATGATATATTGACTCATATTTTTGACGATAATAAGTTGTATTCATGAATAAAATTAATTATATATTATCCGATTCAAATGTTTAGAGGATGAGATTGTTCCAGTTAAAATACACCCCCATGTCCAAAACAACACAGTTTGCATAAAAACCAGCCATTAAATGCTCATTACATAGTAGAATGTCATGTTCAATTATTGGTCAATTGTAATGTTTTTTCGTTTGTTTGTGTTTTTTTTCTTTCAGAAAATTGGTCAATTGTAATGTTACTTGTAGAAATATAAAACATTTGGTATATTATACTTTTTATTTATAATAATAATGGAATTGGAATGTTTTCAACGGATTAGATCAATCTAAATTCGTATTAGCTCTACCTATTCCAAATTCTAAAGTTTTTATATCGGAGTAGATGTCGGATAAATATTCTAATAAATCGGATCAAAGCCCACCATAATTGAATATGCGTGTATGAAGTTCTTTTATAATGAGGCTATTTCGTGAAGGTGGAACTGGGCTGCTCATAAGGGTATTGGGTCATAGTCATATAATATGCTTTCATCTTTTACATTTAGATGGCCCATCTAGCTTTCCGTTTCCTATTTCTAAAATAAATTATGAAAGGAATTTAATTTTCAAATTGATTTAAACCTTTCAATGAAATGTCGGTCGCGCAGATAAAGGAAAAGGGCCTGTTTGCTTGGCGTTTGAAAAGTAGTTTAGGAGAGTAGTGGAGGTTTGTGAAATAATCTCGATTTGCGTAATGTTGTTTGTTTGGGTTTTGAGAGAGTGGTTTGAGAAATAAAGTAGGTGTAGGTTTATTTGGAAGAGTTGAGTTGTAGGTGTAAGATGTGTAAGACTTTATGTCAAATCATGTTTGTTATGTGATATAAATTGTGTAAGAGATAGGTTACTTTATGTCAAATCAAAATAGAGTTTGTATAAGTTTTGTTTAGAGATAAGAAAATTGTTGTTTGTTTGGCTTTTGAGACAGTAGTTTGAGAAAATTAATGGATGAAAAATTTATTTCGAAAAATAGAAAATATGTTTGTTTGACATTTCTCAAACATGAAAATATTCTGGGAATTGCCAAACAAACAGACCCAAAATCTTTTTGCAGCTTCATCTAAATTAATTAATGAATATTATTATTTTTTAATGCTTTCTTTGAAGTCAACATTCAACAAAGAGAAATTATTTCGTCAGCATCACATGGAAACCTGGTGCTAGTGTTGAAATCAGTGTTTTTAAAACCGGACCGGACCGGCTGGTTAGCCCGGTTTAACCGCTAACCGGTCCCCAATCCGGTCCGATTTACCCCTAAAAACCAGTCTCTTAATTAACCAGTTCGAACCGATAAAACCGGCTCCAAAACCGGTAAAACCAGTGAACCAGTGGTTCACTTAAATTTTTTTTTCTTTTTTAAATTTAGAGATTTTTTGTTATTATTATTTATTTGAACTCTTGTTTAACATTTAATAGAATTACGTTTATATACTTTAATTGGAATAACATTAATTATTTTAGTGTTTTAACAATCAATGAGGAACAATCAATGCAATATTACAATGTTTTTTACATGAAGAAGTACAAAACCATTTTCTCCTTATTGTGAATAATATTATTTTGTGTATGAAATTATGCAAATCAATTACCATTTACACATCAAGTTACAACAATAGAACCCAAATGAACAAGCCAAAACTTTGAAAATGTGATGAACTTTTAATTTTGTTGTCTTATTTTGAATGTGTGTATCTTTGAGGGATACTTGAGATTTAAATTTTTAACATTGATCTTAATTTTTAAGACATTTTGATTATTTGCATGAAACAATAAAAATTTATATTGACAAACAATGATAATTTTTTGAATTATAATTGTATTTTAGATGATCTAAAAATATATATATATATATAAATATTACATAATAATAAAGTCACACCGGTTATACCGATCGAACCAGTGGTCGACCCGATATAACCGATCGAACCAGTAACCAGTAGGACTTCCGGTTCAATGACTGGTCCGGTTTTAAAAACACTGGTTGAAATGTTAAACTACCGCACTTTCTAGAATATTTGGCTTAATCCCACTTTGCACCCTAGAAATGTATCAGCTTGGCACTTTGCACCCTCAAAGCATATATTGTCTTTCACTTTGCACCCTAGGTGAATTTTAGGCCAAAAAGAAGGGGTATTTTTGTCACTCCCTTCAATAGTCAACATATATTCCCTCCAAAATGTATTAATGTGAGATTCATGTGCAATTAAGAGTAAAATTGACAAATACCCATTAAAATAACTCCGGAAAAAAAATGAGACGTCACATGTTGTAAATATAAATTTGAATTTGGGGTTTTAGGGTTTTAATTCATGTGCAATTAAGAGTAAAATTCACAATTACCCATTAAAATAACTCCGAAAAAACATGTGACGTCTCATTTGTTTTGGGGTTTAGGGTTTTAATTCATGTGTAATTAAGAATAAAATTGACAATTATCCATTAAAATAACTCCGAAAGAACATAAAAAAAAATGAGACATCACATGTTGTAAATAAAAATTTGAAAAGACCGATATCATATGATATTTTTTCCCATGTTGGAGTTTAAGGATTCTTATATATTTGAATGCACAAAGCTATATATATATATATATATATATATATATATATATATATATATATATATATATATATATATATATATATATATATATATATATATATATATATATATTGTTACATAGACCTTCATATATTATATTTCGTATGAACCACAATCTAAACCAACTAAGTTAATTTTTTAGCTCACTACACTTCGATGAATTTTCCGTCACATTTGTTGCGGCGAAAATTGGGACCGAAATATTTCGTCGAAAAACATCATGTCAATTTTTTTTTTTGATAAATTTTAAAGTGATAAGTATTTACGACAGTTATTCCACTTTACTATACTCCACCACTAGACTGTAAAAATAAAACTATTTTTTATTTATTTATTGATATTATATTTTCTTATTTCAAGTTATATACATATTTTTTTTAGAATAATATTTTATATTAGGTCGAGTTAAGAATAAGTAAAGTACTCATTTAACTGCACTTCAAAATAAATTTTTTCCAAAGTTATTTTAATGGGTAAATTTTTAATTATACTATAAATTGTATATAAATCTCACATTATTATATTTTGGAGGGAATATATGTTGATTTTTAAGGGAGTGACGGAAATACCCTTGCTTTTTGGCTTGAAAATCATCTAGGGTGCAAAGTAAAATGCAATATATGTTTTGAGGGTGCAAAGTGAAATTAATTTTTTTCGTGGGTGCAAAGTGCCAAATTAATACATTTTTAGGGTACAAAATGGGATTAAGCCAGAATATTTCCTTTTTTTTTGTCGTGAGACGAAACAAGGTTAAATTTTCAAGCCTGAGCATGTCGGAAAGTATAGGAGAACGTTCTTTAGCTTATATTATTACTAATATTCCGTGTTGGGTCATTCATAGCATTATTACACCTTCCCTATTCATTTCGGGTTGATTGTTCGTTAGTACAAGTTTAGTAGATGATGTATTTGGAAGTTCTAGAGCTGACAAGAAATTTCATTAATAATTGGCCATTTTGATCATTTGGAACAACTCGATGAATTAAATAGATCGTTTTATGAAGGCCTAATCAAATTATTATAGATCGAATCTATTTCAATTATCTCATAATTGATCTCAACTACTAAATTCCCCACCACCTATGTTAGAATTCACTATATGAATTGGGCTAAGTCCACTTACATGGTTTTGGCCTAACTCAACCTTAAATTAAAATTAACTTGTAAGATCATATAAGATGAATTTAACTATGATTTTCAAATATGCGTGGAACATTTATCCCAATAGTGGGAGCTCTTAAAAATATTTCTAGACCTTCATTGTGATTTTTGAAGTGTTTGGTCCCAATTATAAAAATTCCTTTTAGTCAATCGTGTTTTTAATGTTGTTTGACCCCCAATATCATAATCACTTTTGGGATCTCCATAAACTAAAAATCAATTTATTTTAGAAGCTATTAAAGTGTTATTTTTGCAAAAAACTATTATTTAAAAGTAATTATTTTATAATAGAATTTTATCATAATTAATTATTGCCAAAATCCATTTCGATAAAATTAATTCTCTTATAATTGATTTTATCACCCTTCTTCCCAATAACCTACCGCAAGTGTACTCTTTTATACTCCCTCCGGTTCATATTAGTTGGCACATTTGTTAAATTTTTATGTTTCATATTAATTGACACATTTGGGTTTCCAATGCAATTTTTTCCAATTTTGCCCTTCTCTTTTATTTAGGTTGGGAAGCTCAAGAGTCACTTGGAAGGGTATGTTTGACATTTTACCATGTAAAAGTGATTAATCATGATGTTTCTTAATTTGTGTGAAAAATAACAATGTGCCAATTAATATGAACCGGAGGGAGTATCTTTTATCTATTTCTTGTTTTTTTTCGAGGTCAACACTTGTGGGCGTAGAATATCTTTTTTTCTTTCTTTGTAATAATTATATAAGCACGTGGTTTCAAATGAAAACATATCTTTAATACTCCGTCTTAATGAACAAGCTAGCTTCATTCTGTATATAAGAAGAGCTCCTCAACCAAAAACATACACACCCCAAAATATTTATTCAGAATTCTAAAAACACAAAACGATAAATACAATGGCAGAAGTGAAGCTATTCGGATGTTGGTACAGCCCATTTAGCCGGAGGGTTGAAATGGCCCTGAAACTGAAAGGTGTTGAATATGAATACATAGAAGAAGATCTAAGCAACAAGTCCCCTTTGCTTCTCAAGTACAACCCAATTCACAAAAAAGTCCCTGTACTATTGCATAATGACAAACCCATTGCCGAATCTTCGGTCATCATCGAATACATCGACGAGACTTGGGAAGGCCCATCCATTCTGCCCAAAGACCCGTATGAAAGAGCCATGGCTCGTTTCTGGGTCAAGTTCATTGATGAAAAGGTACATTTCAATCCATTTTCATGTCTTGTTAATTTTTGCATACTTTATGTTAAGATGAGTTAGAACATTAAAATATGGTATCAGAATCAGGCTCAAGAAGAGATCTCGCGCTTGAATCTCAGTCATCTATTTCTAAATATCACGTCTTAGACTTGCATTGGATTATTTACCACTACACCTTGGGGCGTGTTAAGTATTTTTTTTTCTGCCAGTTTAAATTTTTAGATAAGTTAGATATTCAATACTATTATACTCCTTCCCTCCCACATTATTTGCTAATTTAGGTTAGACGTGGGAGCTAAAAAAAGGGAAAATTGTTTCTTTAGTACCATAAGATAGGCTAACTTGCACTTTTTGTACTATTTGATACTATAGGATAGATTTTCATTGCAATTTTAGTACCAAACACAATTTTTCTACAAAGTTAATGACAATTTACGCCCTATAAAATGCATAATGTTCAATTACCCCTCTATAATTTGGAAAAAATCAATTTACCCCTGTAAATTTTTTAATGAAACAATTTACCCCCTTTAGCCGGAAATGTAACTTACTTGCCGAAATTGCGAGTAGGCGTGCAAACTGTTTTATAACATAGGGGAATAAATTGCCAAATTTATCATCAAATAGGGGGTAAAATGCCACATTATCATAATAAAAGTGGATAAAGTGCCGCCTATAAAAATATCAGGGAGGCGATGTGAAACTTTTACAAAATTTCAGGGGGTAAAATGCTCTTTTTTAAACCACGAGGGGATAAATTGAACATTATGCATTTCATAGGGTTTAAATTATCATTAACTTTAGTGAAAAATTGGGTTTGGTACCAAAGTTACAATGAAAACCTATCCTATGGTACCAAATTTGTATTTTTGTGTCCAATGATACCAAAATTGCAGGTAGGTATATCATATCGTACCAAAAAAATAAATTTCCCGTTAAAAAAAGTAAACTTTTGATATATGTTTACATCCCCCCCTCAAAAGTAATGGTATTAAATAATTAAATAATTAGTTTTATGCGAGATGGTAGTTTTGACATAAATTTTTATTAAAGAAAGCGAGTTTTATTTTGAAACATTCGAAAAAAGAGGTAGGAGTATTAAATATGATGAACTTATGAATTTATAGTGCGCGGTTGCAATGTGGAAAGCTTGTTCGAGCTCGGGAGAGGAAGGAGAGAAAGCCAAGGAAGAAGCAGCCCAACTACTGAAATTTTTAGAAGAAGAATTGAAGGGCAAGAAATTCTTTGGAGGAGACAATATTGGACTTGTTGACATTTCTGCAAATTTCATCGGATATTGGTTTGGAATCGTTCAAGAGCTCAACGGACTTGAACTATTGACAAAAGAAAAGTACCCAAATTTTTGTGAGTGGGTTGATGAGTATGTTAATAACAATTTTGTGAAGGAAAATCTACCTCTTAAGGATAAAATGATTGAGATTTTCAAGGCCTTGGCTTAACTTGGATTTTCGCGATATAACCAAAGGTCTAAGTCGTGTTTTTACTTCTTGCAATTGGTTTATTTTGTTATAAGATATGTATCACCTTTTTCCATCTTTTGGTGGACGATTGTTTACGTGTTTGTAACGTTTGGGTCATGCTAGGTATTTCATCTTCACCATCTTTTATGTATTTCGTTTTTGTTTCTATTTAAATTCCACTATCAATGAAATAAAACATTTAATTATTAAAAAAAAAAATGAGTTCATGTGATTTTGCAATGAAAACGATTTTGTTAAACTTGGATTTGTGGCTTTCTTTTGATATGATACTGTACGGATTTAGGTATTAAAGAATACCCGTGACTGATTTACATAAAATTTCGGCATTTAGAATAGAATAGTTTACTAAGGAGGTGTTTGCAATTGCTTCTTCAAATGAAAAAATAGTTGCTTTATGCTTTTACAAAAAAATACAAGGTGTTTGTAAAATAAGGTAAATAACAGCTTAAATCAATTATGTAGGTATTTACAATTTCTGAAAACAGAATATAGTAAGTCTTTTTTTTATATGAATTTTATTAGAAGTCCTATTTTGCCTAGGGTGAGCAAACGGTCCGAACCGAACCGAACCGGACCGAAGTTCGGTTCCTGATCGGTTCGATCCTGAAAATTTGTGGACCGTTTACCGAACCGAAATTTTTGGTCCGGTTTGGTACAAAAACCGAACGGTCCGGTTCGGTCCAAAATTTTCCATTAAATTATAAAAAAAAAAATCCAAAAGAATTAAATTGAACCTGGGATCGGCCCACTATGCCCTGATGGGCCAATTCAGATGCATATGTAACTTAGGCCTTTCTTACTCAATTTATGCATAACAAAAAGAAAACCTAATACTTCACATTTGCTCATTTCTGCACAGCGCCTCCCTCCTTCTTTCTCCATTTTTTCTGACTTGATCTTTTTCTTCTTTCTTCCTTCTTCTATTTACCTCTCTACCTTTAACTATTCTCTTTATAATTTGGGTTGGCTCTGTATGAATGTGTGGTATTTCTCATATTATATCATATATATATAGTTACTACCATACTCAATCATTCACAAAACAATATTAATGTATATTAGCTTTGGTGTGTCTGAGAGATCCGTAAAATGGGAAAATGAGGAAGGAATTGACAGCCCTAGATGTGGATATGAATATAAATATGGGGAAAAAAATTAAAATTCGGTACAACGGGTTCGGTTCGGGAAACCGACCGGTTTTACCGAAAACCGACCCCTATAAGGGGTCGGTTCTGGGACGAGAACCGATTACCGAACCGAATTTTCGATTTGGTAATCGGTCCGGACCGAATCATTCGGTCCGGTTCGGTTCGGGCGGTTTCCCGAACCGTGCTCAACCCTAATTTTGCCCTTAACTTGATATGTTCATACATTCAGATTTTTTTAATATTTGAAAACATCTTTTTATAAGACACACATCTTTTAATAACTAAGATCAAAACAAACAAGGTTATAATTATATATATATATAAATCATTGACTAAACTTTATCAAATCAAATTGACCAAACAAGATTATGATAAATCATTAACTAAGTTTATATTTAATTATAATGAATCAAACAAAACTACCTAAATTTGAGTACTTTCTTTTGTCAATAGTTCAAGTCCCGCTATCTCTTGAACGATTCCAAACCAATGTCCGATGAAATTTGCAGAAATTTTATGTCAAACAAAAAAAGAAATCAAGGTTATTTAAATCATTAACTAAGTTTATATCAAATCAGAATAAGTACTTTGATAAAATAGAAACAATTCAACTAAAAATAAGATATTAGTGAAATTAAAACAAACAAACAATAAAAAGTTAAACAAACAAGTTGAGCATAAAATGTTAACTAATTTCAAGTTAACACTGTAAAAAATTGTATAATTAGCCAAACAAACAAAAATAATAAAACTATAAATGGCTAAACAATGCACAAAGCTAAAGTAGAATTTTTATTTTTTATTTAAAAAAAAAAAAGAACATATGAACAACATATTCCTTGAAGACGACATAAAAACAAAAACAAACATTGTTGTAGAAAATGAATAGCACATTTTTTTATAGTCATCATAAATAAAATTGTGAAAAGTAAAAATAAATAGCCTCAATTACATAAATAAAGAATGAGGGCATTATTGAAATTAATAGAAGTATTAAGGATATAAATGTCACAAAACTGCTTCTATTTTATTACAAGGATGCCATCAACAACAAAAGCATCTTCTACCAACAGGTGATTGGTCTGGTGGAAGGAACTTGTCACTACAAAGTAGCTGACTCAGGTTCGAATCCCTGTTGGGAGAGGTTCCCACTTTATGTGTCCGACGCGCCTCGAAAGGGATTAAAACCCTTGCGAAACCAAAAAAAATAAAAACAAAAGCATCTTCTAATTGGTTTTTTTGTTGAGAAGCAAAAGCAAAAGCACAATTTACAAACACTAAAAACCGATTTTCGAAAAAAAAAGCTGAAAAGCACTTTATAAAAGCATTTGCAAACACCACCTAAATAAAGTACAACTTTAGGTCCTGGGCCTGGCTATAGTAAATGGTCCTATTAAATTATGGAGTTTGTGACAATTTACCTCATGTAATATGAATAATATTTGATTTATTTCTTGTAATTTGAAAAAGTGCATTTTATACCTTTATAATTTTATAAAAGTTTCACACTCTCTTCCTAATATCTTTTAAATTAAAAAAAATGCCAATTGAAAAAACTACTCCTCTTATATACTATACCCTAACTCAATCACCTTATAAACATAGCACTTTATCCCCCTGATAAATGTGGCATTTTGAAATATATGTTATGATAAATGTGACAATTTTTTTCCCTGTGTTATGATAATTGTGACACTTTACTCCTACTGTTTTATGATATATGTGACACTTTATCCTCTTAATGGTGCTTTTGTTTTTTCACGCAACCCTTTCCACGCCACTCTCTACAAGGTCTTAGTAAAGCAACAAGGTCTCCATCTATAACAATCTTCGTAAATGATTAGTGTTTGAAAATGCACTTAAGTTGTTTCTATTTTCTAAATAAATCAAGTGTTAAATTGATATTTTCATGAAATTAATAGAAATTATTATGATTAGAAAATATTGAATTTTGATTTGTTTTTGTTGGAAAATAAAATATGGACCCTGGAATATTTTGCTTTCTCAAATTGTACAAGTACCAAAGGCATGATTTGAAGCAAGAAAAGATTCAAGAAAATCAAGTAGTACAAGAACAACAAAGAAGGAATCTGCAAGAAATATTGATGTTCATTCCAAGGACTATAACTCTCGTAAGGAAACTCCTATGAAGCTGAATTTTAGATATGTATAGAGAAGGACTTAGCTACGTTACGGACTTTACGGATCTGGATTTGGAGTTCGGAGAACAAATATGCCTTTTTCAAATATGTCGCGCAGAGCATAATTTACTAGCCACGGGAAACGCGATTTTTGTCCTAAAGTGATTAGGAAACTTGCCTAAATCCTTTCCATACGAGGATTGAGCCTCCTAAACATCGTCCTACTCAATTTAGACCTCCTAAACATTCTCCTACTTGAATTAGGCCTCCTTAACACCTATATATTGTCCTAGAATTATACATCTTGGAACACACAATTCTTAGTCTTAGTTACAATTCTCTCTCAAATCATTATCATATTTTCTCTCTAGAACTTGTGATAATGATTAGCAAATTAGGCTAGAGATTTTTGGTGAGGTTAGAGATGAACCTATATGCATAGTGATCTTATTTGGATTCGATTCTTCAAGGTTTTGTAAGTTTTATAAATTTGAGTTATTTATTCTTCTTCAACTATTTTCATCAACTCTTATGTTAATACAATTGTTTTATTAATTTTCATATAAATCTAGTCAAACTCTTTTTATTTGAAAATCTTTATAATATAATTATATTGATATAAGTCGTTCGTTTTATGGATTGTCTTTTAATGCAATATGCCTTGGTATGTAGTATGTTTTCGATTTCTCATAAGATGATATTTTGTGCCAATTCTAAAAGCAAGAAAATTATTTACTCAAATACATTAGAAATCATGTGTTTTTCAATTCTTTATCTTCCAATTGATTGTTTGGGATGAAAATTTCAATTGAATAATTTTAAGAATCAATCCAAATAAGTGAACGAAATATATAAGGGATTCTTGACACCTTACCGTTTTAATTATCGTATTTTCCAACAACCAAAAGTTCACTTTTCTTTAAGTTTTCTTAAAATCAAATCGCTTTGTGTTAATTTAATTTGTTTATTTATCTTTAAAGCTACTTTGTCTACTAACATTTTTAGCTTGTTTTAGTCATCTCCTCGTGGATACGACCACCCAATCTATTCTACATCGATCGCTTTGTTTCAACAAGTTTGGGCGTAATCAGTAAAGCTACATGAATGCAATTCAATTAATGAATTGTACACAATTCCCAGTGGCATTAGCGGAGTGGTAAGGCCTGAGGTGATGTGGGGAATCTTTCCTCCGGCAAGGTAGGTTCGAACCTTATGTGGCATAAATTTCCATTGAAATATTGTGGTGTTTGTATTCGGGTAGGTATCATGTTGGCTCTCTCACTCAGAACCCTGTCATCCGTGCACATTCCTCGATTTACATCCTTCCTGGTCAACGGACCTCACACATGACGGGGGTTTCTCCTTCGGGATTAACCTTTCAAAAAAAAATAAAAATTAATGAACTGTACATATTCTAATGAACTCAAACATAAAATACATCAATTCTATCACATTTAACCATCTATTTGAAGTTGATATCAAATATCATTTTAACTATAATGTACCAAAAATAATTTATCAGGTGGGTTGGAATAATGAAAATGAGCAAATATTTTTGTTTTTTTAATTTATGAAAGCTGGTGAGGGTAACCACAAATTATTTAAGCCCTCAAAAAATAAGAAAAACAGGGTCCAAAGTATCCCAGAAAACCGGACAAAAACAACAACAAAAAAGAGGATTTTTTGCACTTTGCACTCCCGAAACATGAGAAATAGATACTTTGTGCCCCTGAAATAGGAACAATTTAACACTTTGCACCCCCGAAATAGGAACAATTCAACACTTTGCACCCTTTCTTATTTTGCGGCAAAGTTGACCACCAGAGTAAAAAAGCCTAGGGGTAATATAGGTAATTTATTTTTTAAATATTTGGTACTTTGCACCCCCGAAACATGGAAAATAGACACTTTACATCCCCGAATCACAGATTTAACACTTTGAACCCCCGAAATAGGAATAATTCAACATCTTGCACCCTCTCTTATTTTTCGGCAAAGTTGACCATCAGAGTCAAAAAACCTTGGTGCGAAATAGGTTATTCATTTTTGAATCTTTGGCACTTTTCACCCCGAAATAGAATTAGCACTTAACACTCTCGAATTAAGAACAACTCAGCAACTTGCACCCTCGAAATACAAAAAATAGGCACCTTGCACCCTCGAAACACAAAATTAATACTTAGCATCCTTGAATTAAGATAAACTCAGTAACTAGTAGCCCTAATTTGTTTTGACAGAGTTAACCACCGGGGTCAAAAAAATCTCGGACAAAATAGGTAATTCATATTTGAATCTTTTGCAATTTTTCTTTAATTACAAATTCGTCAAATGTCCTAAAAAATTAAACAAAAGAATTCAAAAAGTTTCTAAAAAGTTTTAATACATCAAATTTATCGAATCATGTCGGGTTTTTTTTCACTTTATACCCTCAAAATGGGAATTAGACACTTTGCAATCCCAAAAATAAATCTAGCACTTTGCACCCTATCTTATTTTCTGGTAAAGTTGACCACCAGAATAAAAAAAATTTGAGGCAAAGGGAGCTGTATTTAACTTTTCAATGAAATGTCGGACGCGCAAATGTAAATCAAACTATCAATAATATTACTCATTAAGAATTTAGGAATAATCAATTCACAGATTGAACTAAATTAATTAAATAATGTTTTCCTTGAATTAGTCAACATTCAATAAAGCTGATGATATCATCACCTGCGTCAGCTTCACATGCAAATCTTGTGCTGCCCCATTTGAAATACTACTAATTACTAGTAAACAATTTGTGAAATCATACCCCCATTCTTTCTCTTTATCTATTTCTTGTCTTTTTCGAGGTTAACGCTTGTAGCACAAAATAAGATAAAAGTAGATTAGATTAGGTAGTAATTCTGTCATTTGAGGCCCTAATCAATGGGAAATTTAACTTTAACTTGACTGATCACCTAATATATTCATGAAAATCTAAATTAAATTATATCTCAAATTTTTAAAACAAACTATTCATTAGTATTTTATTTGTAATATTTAACATCTCAATATTCTTCTATTGAACCAATTCAAGTAGAGTTCAAACGTTTCGCGAAGGTTCTTAAACTAATTTCTGAAATCAAACTGAAAAGTGACGGAGCTCTTTCATAAAAGTCATAAGGTCTTGGATTCAAGTTCCATCAAAACGATATATATTATTCTAGTTTCATAATGATCTTATTAAATGGTAGTTATTCATTTATACATTTTACCTTCATTGTATGCTAGTGTAATTAATCAACATTATGATATAAAGATTGAAAAAAAAAAAAGTACTATATCCCAAAATCAATTAATAATAAGCACCCTTATTATTATAAATGAAATGGTCAAACTATATACATTTCTTTATTACTCTGTCTTAATGAACAAGTTAGCTTCACTCTATAAGAAGAGCTCCTCTATCAAAACAAAGACCCATCCAAAAATACACACCTAATTTCTATTGATCAGAATTCTGAAAAACCAAGAAATACAATAATGGCAGAAGTGAAGCTATTCGGATCTTGGTACAGCCCATTTAGCCGGAGGGTTGAAATGGCCCTGAAACTGAAAGGTGTTGAATATGAATACATAGATGAAGATCTAAGCAACAAGTCCCCTTTGCTTCTCAAGTACAACCCAATTCACAAAAAAGTCCCTGTACTATTGCATAATGGCAAACCCATTGCCGAATCTTCGGTCATCATCGAATACATCGACGAGACATGGGAAGGCCCATCCATTCTGCCCAAAGACCCGTATGAAAGAGCCATGGCTCGTTTCTGGGTCAAGTTCATTGATGAAAAGGTACATCCCAATCCATTTTTATGTCTTGTCTTTTTAGAACATATTATCAGAATCGGACCCACAAAAGGATTAAGTTTCATATTTTAGATTTGACTAAAATCTCTTTTGTCACCTATTTTTAAATTTCATGTTTTTGACTTTGTTAAAATATATACCACTTACATGTCAATAATATAAATGAATTAATGATAGAACTTATGAATTTGTAGTGCTCGGCTGCAATGTGGAAAGCTTTTGCGATCCCGGGAGAGGAAGGAGAGAAGGCCAAGGAAGAAGCAGCCGAACTACTGAAATTTCTAGAGGAAGAAATAAAGGGTAAGAAATTCTTCGGGGGTGAAAATATTGGACTAGTTGATATTGCTGCAAATTTCATCGGATATTGGTTTGGAATCCTTCAAGAGATAGCGTGACTTGAACTATTGACAAAAGAAAAGTACCCAAATTTGTGCAAATGGATTGATGGCTTCATTAATGACAATTTCGTCATGGATAATCTACCTGCTAAGGATAAATTGACTCAGGTTTTAAAACCCATGGCTCAACCTGGATATTCGGGATACAAACCAAAGGTCTAATAAATAAAATTAGTTTATTATATGTAAAATTAGTTTGGTTTGTTGCTTTGTTTTGATATGTTACTGATAAATAAAACTTTGTACGGATTTATGTATTAATCACCCGTGACCAATTTTCATTTCGAGTACCAAACTTGTCGTCTTGGTTTTTATCTTAAGCGATATCATTTTATCGAATTTTATCGCGTAATGTAATATTTTGCTCGAATTTCCTTACACAATTAAATATTTTTATTGAAGCTACCATTAAGTTATCATATTAGCGACACATGTGCTAAATCTTGAACTTTACGTGACAAACAACTCTAGCACGGACAAATAGGCAAAATTACAAAATTCTTCCAAATTAACTGTTGATTTTGATTTTCGTTCCAAACTATGTTAACTCACCATGGCATCATAATTTAATATTTTGCACGAATTGCTCTATTTTCTCATTTTTGTCCCAAATAGGATGGATGAAATTCTACGCAATAAATATTTCACATAATAGTATCATGCAAGTTTAACATAACAAAACAAAATATCTCGCATTTTTTCCAATTTTTTTACCACTTGTTTTGTCATAGATTTGTATTATTGTATCACTACCATCATTAGGAAATATAAAATAGTATACTACTACTGCCAGATTAATTATTGAATTAAAGCTCATCTAGGTGTCTTTAGAGACTTTGGTGAAAATATTTTCGGAAAGTTAAGATTGCCAAAGGAAATTACAAGTCTTGCAAAATATATGCGTACAAGGAAAATCGAGTAACGATAACAATTGAAATACAAGAAATAATATAAATATTATGATGAATATAACTGGACATAATAAAAATTTAATCAAATCGAGGCCCGTGTGAACATGGTGTCCTTAAGACAGATTCGTTCCTTCACCCTCCTGGAAAGAGCCACTATTTATAGGACATGAGGAGGGCAAAATTGAAAAAATAAAATTTAATGGAGCATTTTTAGTTTCGGCTGTTACACAATTTAAATCAACCGATACAACTTTCATTTTCAGATTTAAAAAAAATGGGCCGAAAATAAATCCAAAATTTGAGCTCGTCCGAAGCCTTCAAATTGGGCTGCATTGGTGTCCGCAGGTCGCGGGCTCGCACAAGTCTTGAAGGTCCGAAGCAAATTTCGATTCATGATTTGCACCCCCCCTCCCTGCGCGTGAGGGAAGAGACTTTTGGTAGCTAAGTAGTTACACCACTATATTGGCAGATCATATATATGCCTCAAGATTTTGTACTCCATTTCCAATGTGTGATAGCATTTCAATTATTTTCTTTCATTTCAAAGGGTGTACTTTGAGTGTCAATTTCTCATTCACTCGAACTCCGAATTTGACATACTATATACCGTTCTAATCTACTCAAGTAGTAGATTATAAATCCGCAAATTCCAGACAATTTTCTCAAAGTGGGTTTCACTTAAAATATGTCCAAAAACAATTCATTAATTTATTATTTTCCAACAATCCCCCACATGAATGAAAATTGAACGAGTTCCTAACAGGATGTTCTAAGAGGATAGAGTTCAGCAGTAGATACTTGCATAGGATAGGTAGGCGTTACCCTTTGAACCTTCCCTTGAAAAAGTATGTTTACTTTACTGGCTGATCAGTAGACACAATGTCCTTGAACTGTTATGCCGTTGGTGTAAACGATGACACACTCCTGACAAGGATCTTACCTCGTAACGTTTCAGTTCTTACGGTTATGTCCGGTTTGGCCATGGACATCTACCTGGTTCAACAAGAGTTTCTAAGAATTGTGCCCTATACAATCCCCTTTGAAGCGGCACTTCTTGTCTCTCACATAGGTGATTCCTTTCCTTAGAGTATCCCGAGTTACTCTCCTTACAAGAATCATTAAAAGTTTGGCTTAACCTTACTCAACTGTTATCACTGTTTTCATCATAGGAATGGACTTGAGGGTAAAACCCCAATAGTGACCTAACTAAACCTTTGCGGTTAAGTTGTCCCTTTGAACCTAGATCTTGGAATCTCCAGTCAACTAGGTTGGGTTTTCTTTCACAAAGTTTTTTTATTCCATGGGCTTTAGTCTCATTCCGCTTGATGACTTTGCAACTATCTCTCTAGTTAACCCTTTGGTTAGCGGATCCGCTAGATTATCCTTTGACTTTACATAGTCAATGTTAATCATTCCAGTTGAGAGTAGTTGTCTAATAGTATTATGTCTTCGGCATATAGGTCTAGACTTACCATTGTACATTTTACTCTATGCTCTTTCAATCGCTGATTGGCTATCACAATGAATGCATATTGCTGGCACAAGTTTAAACCATTCTAGAATACCTTCTAAGAATTGGCGTAGGCACTCAGCTTCTTCACCACATTTGTCTAAAGCTATAAACTCAGACTCCATGTTGTGGATCTGGCTATCACAGTTTGTTTAGAGGATGTCTAAGATACGGCTGCACCACCTAAGGTGAATACATATCCACTGGTGAATTTTGAATCTTTTACAACAGATATTCAATTTGCATCACTGTATCCTTCTACAACAACTGGAAATCTTGTATAGTGTAGCCCATAGTTACGAGTAAACCTTATGTATCTCAGTAACCTTACTATGGATGTCCAGTGGTCAGTACCAGGATTATTAGTATATCTGCTTAGCTTACCAACTGCGTAGGCTATATCCGATCTTGTACAACTCATAAGGTACATTAGACTTCCAATCATCCTTGAGTACTCCACTTGAGAGATGCCCTCACCTTTATTCTTTGATAAATGTTGACTTGGATTTACAGAAGTTCGAGCCTTATTAGAGTCATCCTTATTGAATTTTTCAAGGATTTTTTTGATATAACTGGACTGACTCAAAATGATGCCATATGATTTTCTCGTGATTTTAACTCCCAGTATCACATCTGCTAGACCCATATTTTTCATTTCAAATTTAGCACTCAAAATATCCTTAGTGGATTTAATCATCTTATCATTACTTCCACGATAAGCATAAAACATAAAGTCACATAATGACATTGCCATCTTTTGTTTTTTTCACATAGATGCATTTGTCACACTCATTAGTTTTAAAACCTTTCTCCAGCATGACATCATCAAATTTCTGATACCATTGTTTCAGTGCCTGTTTTAAGCCATACAACGGCTTAACCAATTTACAGACTTTCTTTTCTTGCCCTGGAGCAGAAAAACCCTCAGGTTGTTCAATGTAAATTTCTTCTTCTAAATATCCATTTAAGAAAGCTGTTTTTACATCCATTTGATGTACTTCTAAGTTTCGCAATTAGCAAGTACCATTCTAATGGAAGTTATTCTTGTCACTGGAGAATATGTGTCAAAGTAATCAAGGCTTGCTCGTTGCCAATAGCCTTTAACTACTAGTCTAGCCTTGTATTTATCAATTGTTCCATCTGGTTTCATCTTCCTTATAAAGATCCACTTATACCCCAATTGTTTGCATCCTGGAGGAAGATTAACTAACTCCCAGGTATGGTTTTGCAAGATGGAATCAATTTCATTATTAATTGCCTCTTTCCACATAGGTCCTTCAGAAGAAGTTACAGCTTCTTTGAAGGTTTGAGATTCAGTTTCGAGCATATATGTCAGAAAATTTTGGCCAAAAGATTTTTATGTCCTTGCCTTTTTGCTTCTTCTTGGCTCAACCTCAGTTGGTTCATCCTCGATTACCGGTTTAGATTCATTATCCTGACCATGGACTCGTTTGGATGATCTCATTTCTTTTCTAGTTTTCGATGGAAATACATTTTCAAAGAAAGTTGCATTTCTGGATTCCATTATCGTGTTTTTGTGTATCTCAGGATTTTTAGACTCATGCACAAGAATTCGATAAGCATAATTGTTCTGAGCATATCCGATGAATATGCAATCAACAATATTCGGTCCTACCAATTCTTCCTTGGTTGAAGGTACTATACCAATTTGGCAAGACACCCCCACACTCACAATTATTTGAAGGAAGGTGTTCTACCTTTCCACAATTCATATGAAGTTTTCTCCTAATTTTTTTGGAGTATCTTATTTAAAAGATAATTCCTAGATAGGATAGCTTCCCCCTACATGTTATGTGGTACTCCAGAACTTATCAACATTGAATTCATCATTTCTTTCAATGTCCAATTTTTTCTTTACGCAATTCCGTTTGATTGCGGTGAATAATGTGTTCTTACCTCATGTATGATTCCGTGTTCAACACAAAATTCACTAAATGGTGACACATATTCACCACCTCTATCACTTCAAAGTACCTTGATCTTTTTATAAAGTTGATTCTCAACTTCTTTTGTGAATAGAATAAATTTATTTATCGCTTCACTTTTTGCTCTTAACAAGTATACATAGCAGTATTTAGTGCAATCATCAATGAAGGTACTAAAATAATTATAACCACCCCTAGATTGCACACATTTAAGATCACTTATGTCGCTATGTATTAAGTCGAGTGGTTTAGTATTCCTTTCAACCTTTTAAAAAGATGATCTCGTTAATTTAGCTTCAATACAAGTTTCACTTGTGCTTTTTATCAATTTGAAATTTAGGGATATGTTTCAAATTATTAATCTACGCAGGGAATTGTAGTTAACATGTCCTAGTCTACCATTTCATAAATTAGGACACTCGAGCAACTAAGTAGAATTATTAACTTTGGCTCAACAACCATTACATTCAATTTGAACATTCCACACTCATATCCCTTTCCAACAAACATACCACTCTTAGTTAAAATAAATTTGTCAGATTCAAAAACAAGGTAGAAACCATGCTTGTTCAACAGCGTCCCAGACACCATATTCTTGCGGATATTTGGCACATAGAGGAAATCATTCAGCTCCTTCCCAGAGGTCATTTTGAGAATTACATTCCCTTTGCCTTCTATAGCTGATTTTACCGAGTCTCTCACGAACAATTTTTCTCCATTCTGGATCGGTTCAAAAGTGGTAAACACTTCACTGTCAGAGCACATGCTTCGTAGTCCTTGTATCTATCCACCAATCTTTCGGATTAGACTCAACCAAGTTAACCTCTGAAATAAAAGCATAAAAGTCCACTTCACCACTGTTTTCAATTACATTGGTTTCATTAGGTTTCTTCGTTTTCGGTAGCCTGCCGATTTGTGACCCATTTAGTCACAATTAAAGCACTTTCCTTGAAACTTCTTCTTGAAAACACCACCCTTCGGACCCATTTTAGACCCTTTGTTATTCTTCTTATTCTTTGAACTTTGACCATGCTCAACCACATTGGCCTTAGGTTCACCAGACATAAGTCCTCTTTTTTCAGATTTTCTATTGTGCTCTTCAATACGAAGCCTAACAACAAGATCCTCCATGCTCATTTCCTTTTGCTTGTGCTTCTAGTAATTTTTGTAATCCTTCCATGTTGGTGGTAACTTTTCAATAACACAAGCCACCTGGAAGGTCCTCCCCTACGACACCGAAAAATCGGGCCGAGGTACTCGTTTTGGGAAATCTTGGAACATGCCCCCGTTCTACTATCACTTCTACAATAGCAGATGTTGGAGAAACTCCCCATGAGAAATTGAATCATCAGGCACTATTGGACCCTTTCCTATCTCTAACAGGTGGGAAATTTGCGAGAAAGTAGACTTTCTTCTTCTTACCCAATTCCAATCTCAAGCGTTTCATCGAGCTCCATCTTTTCAGCCCGAATCTCATGAAGAATCAGCTGGAATTCTTGCACTTGGGCCATAAGCGGTTTGGAGTCCACCATCTTGTAGTCCAAAAACCGACCCACAACGAATTTCTTTGTACCGGCATCTTCAGTTCTATACTTTCGGTCCAATGCCTCCCACAATTCCTACACAGTCTTTTTATCCGTATACACGTCATACAGTGAATCACTTAAGCCATTCATGACATAGTGACGACAAATGTAGTCCGACTGATTCCATTTATCAAGAGCCATTAGGTAAGCAGTGTCTTGCTCACCATCTTTCTTGGGTGGATCCTCAGTTAAGTTCCTTGCCAGTCGCAAGGTGGTCAGGTAGAACATCATCTTTTGTTGCCACCTTTTGAAATTCAGCCCGCTGAATATCTCCGATTTTTCGACTTGGCTCAGAGGTGTCACATCTCCAGCTCGGCTCAGAGGTGCCACAACTTGGTTTGGTACTGGAGCTCCAGATGAGTTCTCAGTAACCACCAAATCAATGTTTGATTCGTTTGCCATTTCTGAAACCAAAAGCAGACGATTAATTTCTGCGAAGGAAATTCAAAATATTTTCGAGAGTATCTTAACAAGATTTGTCTCAAAAAATATTGTGACCCAAAAATTTCAAATTTTCCAAACAATTTTGTATCCCAAGATATATAATTGTACCAAAACTTTACTGTGCCAAAATTTTGTAACAATTATAAACAAGACATTGTCACAATTTTTCAATATATTGAAAAGGTTATTAACATCAGAAATTCTTGAAACGATTATCAACAAAGTTCAAAAATTCTGTAACAACTTTATAAACCATTATTATCAACTGATTATCCTTATACAAACGAATCTATCTTAAGATTGTTGCAAAATATCTACGTAAAAAGGAAAATCGAATAAGGATAACAATTGAAATACAAGAAACAATACATATATTATGATGAATATAACTGGACAGAATGAAAATTTAATAAAACCAAGGCCTGTGTGAACACGATGTCCTTAAGACAGATTCGCTCCCTCACCCTTTTGGTGGTTGTGATCAAGGTTCCTTTGAATGCCTGTCTCCCAGGATACAACGGCTCCAACAAAGTACTTTGCATCAAAACCCATCCACATGCACCCTAAATTCCCCACCACCTATGTTAGAATTCACAATATGGATTGAGCTAAGTCCGCTTACATAGTTTGAGCCTAACTCAATCTTAAATTAAAAGCTAACTTGTAAGATAAGGATTGCCCAAAATCATATAAGATTTAACTATGATTTTCAATTTGTGTGAAACATTTATTCTCAATAACCTACCGCAAGTGTAACTCTTTTATATCTTTTATCTATCCTAGTTTTTTTTCGAGGTCAACACTTTTGGGTGTAGAATACCTTTTTTTTCCTTTCTAATAATTATACAAGCACGTGGTTTCAAATGAAAACATGGGGAAGTCTATTATGACTCATACTCCGCTCAAGAGTCATGATAAAGTGTGCTTCAATATTTGTACTTTAGGCTTTACAAATTGTACATAAGTGTATGATGGTATAAAATGTGGGGTAAATGAGTATGAACCCACAAATTAAGTTGTACACCACTAAATTGACAATAATACCTCTCATTTAAAAAAAAACCTAATCCCCTCCACCCCGCCCCACCGCACCCCACCCTGCCCAACAAACCCCAACCCCGCCTCCGCCTCCCACCACTCCCAGGCCGTCGGAACGGCCTGGGATCGCCGGATCCAGGTTGGCGACTTCCTGGGGAGAATTTCCCAGCCGTTGCTGGCCTAGGATCGGCCGTTCTGAAGGCCTGAGATAGAGGGAGCGGCGGATGGGGATGGGTGGGTGGCTTTGGGGATTTTTTTTAATTAAATTTTTATTTTATTAAAAACAAAATAAATATTTTTATATTTATATTTAATTATAAAAATTAAAATGTTAATAAATATGTATTTTTTTAAAAAAAAAATTGTTATGTTAAATTTATGAATAATTTTCAAAAAAAAAAAGTTCCAACAAATAAGTTCTTTAATTATTTTTACATCACACCAATAAAACTTGAGTTGATATATTTGTAATATTTTTTCTAAAACATTATTGGCTATTTTAAAATTTTATAAACATGTGCAAGGCTTGTAGAAAAATATTTAAATTTAGGAAAGTGTATCTTTTAAGTTAAACATATTCAATTTATATACATAAACATCCAAATTCATTTTTATTATTTTTAATGTTTTTATATTTTACTTGATAGAAAATATAATGACAAATTCAATTTATTTGAACTTATATACATAAACATTCAAGAGATGAATGATCATGAGCTGAGTGAATGATCAAGAGATGAGTGATCATGAGATGAGTGAATGATCAAGAGATGAATTTTTTTTTTTAAAATTATCTCTTGAATGTTTATGTATATAAATTCAAATAAATTGAATATGTCATTATATTTTCATTATATTTTCTATCAAGTAAAATATAAAAACATTAAAAAAAATAAAAATGAATTTGAATGTTTATGTTTATTTGAATCTATACATATAAAAATTCAAGAGATGAGTGATCATGAGCTAAGTGATCAAGAGAGGAGTGATCAAGAGATGTTTTTTTTTTTAAATTATCTCTTGATTGTTTATGTATATAAATTCAAATAAATTGAATATGTCATTATATTTTCTATCAAGTAAAGTATAAAAACATTAAAAATAATAAATTTGATTGAAATAATGACCGAAATAATCATTTTGTTTTAAAAATCATCAATATATTTTCAAATTACGGAGGACTTAGTGTTACATAATCATCTAATAGACAATTTGATCAGAATAATACCAAATCATCAATTTTTTTTAAAAATTATCGATATATTTTCAAATTACGTAGGACTTTGTGTTACATAACCATCTAATAGACATTTGATCGGACTAATTATCGAATCATCAACTTTTTTTAAAATTATCGATATATTTTTAAATTACGTAGGACTTAGTGTTACATAACCATCTAATAGAGACTTTGATCGGAATAATTACCAAATCATCAATTTTTTTAAAATTCGATATATTTTCAAATTACGGAGGACTTAGTGTTACATAACCATCTAATAGACAATTTCATCAAAATAATGACCAAATCATCAATTTTTTTTTTAAAATTATCGATATATTTTCAAATTTATGATATCATGAAGAAACGAAAAGTTGAGTGCAAATTAGCTAACAACTGAGTGCAAATCAGATAACAACTGAGTAAAAATCGGCTGTTGAACGCACTGAGCTGTTAGTTGATTTGCACTCGTCTGTTAGCTTATTTGCACTAATCTGTTATCTGATTTGCACTCATCTTTTCGTTGCTTCATGAGATCATAAATTTAAAAATATATCGATAATTTTAAAAAAAATTGATGATTTGGTCATTATTTCGATCAAATTGTCTATTAGATGGTTATGTAACACTAAGTCCTCCATAATTTAAAAATATATCAATAATTTTTGAAAAAATTGATGATTCGGTCATTATTTCGATCAAATTGTCCATTAGATGGTTATGTAACACTAAGTCCTCCGTAATTTGAAAATATATCGATAATTTTTGAAAAAATTGATGATTTGGTTATTATTTCGATCAAATTGTCTATTAGATTGAAATAATCTCTTGATCACTCAGCTCATGATCACTCATCTCTTGAATGTTTATGTATATAAATTCAAATAAACATAAACATTCAAATTTATTTTTATTATTTTTAATATTTTTATATTTTACTTGATAGAAAATATAAGAAAATATAATGACATATTCAATTTATTTGAATTTATATACATAAACATTCAAGAGATAATTTAAAAAAAAAAAAAAATCATCTCTTGATCACTCACTCAGCTCATGATCACTCATCTCTTGATTACTCAGCTCATGATCACTCATCTCTTGATCACTCATCTCTTGAATGTTTATGTATATAAATTCAAATAAACATAAACATTCAAATTCATTTTTATTATTTTTAATGTTTTTATATTTTACTTGATAGAAAATATAATGAAAATATAATGACATATTCAATTTATTTGAATTTATTTACATAAACATTCAAGAGATAATTTAAAAAAAAAAAATCATCTCTTGATCACTCACTCATCTCTTGATCATGATCACTCACTCAGCTCATGATCACTCATCTCTTGAATGTTTATGTATATAAGTTCAAATAAATTGAATATGTCATTATATTTTCTATCAAGTAAAATATAAAAACATTAAAAATAATAAAAATGAATTTGGATGTTTATGTATATAATTTGAATATGTTTAACTTAAAAAGATACACTTTCCTAAATTTAAATATTTTCATTATATTTTCTATCAAGTACAATTTGCAAGTATCTTTTATAAAAAATATTGTAAATATGTTAGCTCAAGTTTTATTGGTGTGATGTAAAAAATAATTACAAAACTTCTTTGGTGGAACATTTTTAATGTAAATTATTCATTAATTTACAATATAACAATTTTCAAATTATACATATTTATTAACATTTTATTTTTTATAATTAAATATAAATATAAAAATATTTATTTTATTTTTAATAATTGAAAAATCTAATTAAAAAACAAAAACCCTTTACCCACCCCGACCGCCGCCGTCGGAAAGGCTAATCCTAGGCCAGCAACGGCCTAGGATCAACGATTTCCAGGCCGGCGACGGCCAGGGGAGAAGTTCCTAGGCTGTCGCCTGCCTGGAATTAAATTTCCGAGGCCTGTGACAGCTTCAATTCGGAGGCCGTCGCAGGCCTCCGATCTGTCGTTTCAGGCTGGCGACGGCCTGGGAACTTCTCCCTAGATAGCCGTTGGCCTGGATCTGGAGATCCCAGGCCGTCACGACGACCTAGAAAGGTGGAGGGAGGCGGGGCTTTGGTGGGGTGGGGGGTGGTGGCGGGTGGGGTGGGGTGGGGTGGGGTGGGGATGGGTTGAGGAAGATTAGTTATTTTTTTTTTTTTAAATGTATGTGTATTTTGGGTATTTCATGCTTGAGTAGGGTATGTACATGGGGACAAATGACACAATTTGATTGAAGTTGTTCATGACTCTCTATATCAAAGAGTCATTATAGACAATCCATGAAAACATTTCTTTATTACTCCGTCTTAATGAACAAGCTAGCTTCGTTCTATATATAAGAAGAGCTCCTCAACCAAAAACGTAAACACACCCCAAAATATTTATTCAGAATTCTAAAAACACAAAACGATAAATACAATGACAGAAGTGAAACTATTCGGATGTTGGTACAGCCCATTTAGTCGGAGGGTTGAAATGGCCCTGAAACTGAAAGGTGTTGAATATGAATACATAGAAGAAGATCTAAGTAACAAGTCCCCTCTGCTTCTCAAGTACAACCCAATTCACAAAAAAGTCCCTGTACTATTGCATAATGGCAAACCCATTGCCGAATCTTCGGTCATCATCGAATACATCGACGAGACTTGGGAAGGCCCATCCATTCTGCCCAAAGACCCGTATGAAAGAGCCATGGCTCGTTTCTGGGTCAAGTTTATTGATGAAAAGGTACATTTCAATCTATTTTCATGTCTTAATTTTTGCATACTTTATGTTAAGATGAGTTAGAACATTAAAATATGGTATCAGAATCAGGCTCAAGAAGAGATCTCGCGCTTGAATCTCAGTCATCTATTTCTAAATTTCACGTCTTAGACTTGCATTGGATTATTTACCACTACACCTTGGGGCGTGTTAAGTATTTTTTTTTCTGCCAGCTAACTTGCACTTTTGGTACTATTTGATACGAAAATGCAAATTTGATACTATAGGATAAATTTCCATTACAGTTTTGGTACCATCCAATTTTTCTACAAAGTTAATGACAATTTACCCCCTATGAAATGCATGATGTTCAATTTACCCCTCTATAATTTGGAAAAAAATCAATTTACCTCCTGTAATTTTTTTTTAATGAAACAATTTACTCCCTTTAGCCGGAAGTGTAACTCACTTGCCGAAATTGCGAGTAGGCACATAAATTTTTATTAAAGAAAGCGAGTTTGTTTTGGAACATTCGAAAAAGGAGTTAGAAGTATAAATAATGAGACGAAGAGAGTATTAACTTATGAATTTATAGTTCGCGGTTGCAATGTGGAAAGCTTGTTCGAGCTCGGGAGAGGAAGGAGAGAAAGCCAAGGAAGAAGCAGCCCAACTACTGAAATTTTTAGAAGAAGAATTGAAGGGCAAGAAATTCTTTGGGGGAGACAATATTGGACTTGTTGACATTTCTGCAAATTTCATCGGATATTGGTTTGGAATCGTTCAAGAGCTCAAGGGACTTGAACTATTGACAAAAGAAAAGTACCCAAATTTTTGTGAGTGGGTTGATGAGTACATTAATAACAATTTTGTGAAGGAAAATCTACCTCTTAAGGATAAAATGATTGAGATTTTCAAGGCCTTGGCTTAACTTGGATTTTCGCGATATATACCAAAGGTCGAAGTCGTGTTTTTACTTCTCGCAATTGGTTTATTTTGTTGTAAGATATGAATCACCTTTTTCCATATTTTGGTGGACGATTGTTTACGTGTTTGTAATGTTTGGGTCAAGCTAGGTATTTCATCTTCACCATCTTTTATGTATTTCGTTTTTGTTTCTATTTAAATTCCACTATCAATGAAATAAAACATTTAATTATTAAAAAAATATGAGTTCGTGTGATTTTGCAATGAAAACGATTTTGTTAAAGTTGGATTTGTGGCTTTCTTTTGATATGATACTGTATGGATTTAGGTATTATAAAGAATACCCGTGAGGCCGTGACCGATTTACATTAAATTTTGGCATTTAAATAGTACTTTTCAGCTTTTGGGCTAACTATTGGGTCCTGGCTATGGTAAATGGGCCTAATAAATTATGCAATTTATGACAACTTACCCCTTTCAATATTTAATTTATTTCTTGTAATTTGAAAAAAACACTTTATTTCTTTATAATTTTATTAAAGTTTCATACTCTATACTTGATATTTTTTAACTTTAAAAAAAAATTATCAATTGACAAAACTATTACTTTTATATACTGTACTATGACTCAATCACCTTATAAATGTAGCACTTTATCCCCCTGTATTATTATAAATGTGGCATTTAACCCCCTGTGTTATAATAAATATGATAATTTTTTCCCTGTGTTATGATAATTGTGACACTTTACTCCTATTGTGTCATGATAAATGTGACACTTTATCCTCCTAATGGTGCTTTTGTTTTTTCACGCAAGCCTTTACATGCCACTCTCTACAAGGTCTTAGTAAAGCAATTAGATCTCCATCTATAACAATCAAAGTAAAGCTACATGAATGCAGTTCAATTAATGAACTGGACATAGTTCCCAGGGGCATTAGCGGAGTAGTAAGGCCTGAGGTGATGTGGGAAATCTTTCCTCCGGCAACGCAGGTTCGAACCTTGTGTGGCACAAATTTCCACTGAAATATTGTGGAGTTTGTATTATGGTAGGTATCCTGTTGGCTCCCTCATAATCCTCTCATCCGTACACATCCCTCGATTTACATCCTTCCTGGTCAAGGGATGATGCATGAGTATTCCCATGCATTCAACCATCCAAATAATTCAATAATTAATGCATGATGTTGAAGAGTTGAGAAAGTCAAAACAGAAACTTGAGTCAATTTCAAATGCATGTATCTCTCAATCTAGAAGGACTTAGGAAACAAGTATTATATTTATGGAAACCCCTGGAAGTCTAGTTTTCAATGCAACAAACGGTTCGTAATTTGGAGTTTTATTGAAGCACTTATTATAATTCTTGTCAGGAGTAGCAGAACAATACTAAGAGAAGTTCACCTACAGGTTCAATGAACTTTAGGTGGATTTTCTGAATATGTCCACTAATCCTTAGTATTCCTAAAATAATTTAAAGTATTAAGAGTCTAATAATGTTTAGCAAGTTTCTAAGAAGTCTTTTAATTTATCTAAGTCTTATTTATTGCCTAAGGTGGAGAGATGTTCCAACTCTATAAATAGTGTCTTGTAATGTTAATGTGAAACAACTTGAGTGAAATAACATTTGAGTCTAAGACTTTGTTCTTACGTACTTAGTCCTGTATCTCTAAGGTGGATTCCTTTGAGTGGTGAGTTATTTTAAGGTCCTGTATCTCTTAGGTGGATTCCTTCGAGTGGTGAGCCTCTATTCCCTTAAGGCCCTATATCTCTAGGTGGATTCCTACGAGTGGTGAGCCTGTAAACCGTTTCTCACTTGTGTTATCTTCCCCTATCCTTTGTTACCGGTATCAAGGGACCTTTGACACATGAGGGTGGTTTCTCCTTCGGGATTAACCTTTCAAAAAAATAATAATTAATGAACTGTACATCGTCTAACGAACTCAAACATAAAATACATCAATTCTGTCACATTTAACCATCTATTTGAAGTAGTTATCAAATATCATTTTAACTATAACGTAAAAAATACAATTTATCAGGTGGGTTGGAATAATGAAAATGAGCAAATAGTGTCTTTTTTATTTTTAATTTATGAAAGGTGGTGAAGGTAACCACAATTTATTTAAGCTCTCAAAAAATAAGAAAAATAGGGTCCAAAGTATCCCAAAAACAAAAAAAAAAAGGGTTTTTTGCACTTTGCATCCCCGAAATATGAGAAATAGACAGTTTGTACGAAACACAGATTTAGCACTTTGCACCCCCGAAATAGGAATAATTCAACACTTTGCACCCTCTCTTATTTTCCGGCAAAGTTGACCACAAGAGTAAAAAAACCTAGGGATAATATAGGTAATTCATTTTCGAATAATTGGTACTTTGCACCCTCGGAACATGGAAAATAGACACTTTGCACTCCCAAAATAGGAATAATTCAACACATTGCACCCTCTCTAATTTTCGGCAAAATTGACCACCAGAGTAAAATAACCTAGGGGCAAAATAGGTTATTCATTTTTTAATCTTTGGCACTTTGCAACCCCGAAACACGAGAAATTGGCATTTTGCACTCCCGAAACAGAATTAACACTTATCACCCTCGAATTAAGAAAAACTCATCAACTTGCACCCCCCCCCCCCCCCCCCCCCCCCGAAATACGAAAAATAGGCACTTTGCACCCCCGAAACACAAAATTAACACTTAGCACCTTCGAAGTAAGATAAACTTAGTAACTAGTACCTCTAATTTATTTTGGCAGAGTTAACCACCGGGGTCAAAAAATCTTGGGCAAAATAGATAATTCATTTTTAGATCTTTTGCAATTTTTCTTTAGTTACCAATTCGTCAAATGTCCTAAAAAATTAACAAAAGAATTCAAAAAGTTTCTAGGAAGTTTTAATACATCAAATTTACAGAATCATGTCGGGTTTTTTTCACTTTGCACCCCCAAAACAAGGGAAATAGACACTTTGCACCCCCAAAAATAGATCT
Source organism: Penstemon newberryi var. newberryi (assembly GCA_030819805.1). Lineage (NCBI taxonomy): Eukaryota > Viridiplantae > Streptophyta > Magnoliopsida > Lamiales > Plantaginaceae > Penstemon > Penstemon newberryi. Next base: position 16,198,436 of record JAUALY010000002.1, on the reverse strand, counting down.
ACAACTTTGCACCTTTGCAATAGAAACAATTCAGCACTTTGCACCCTCTCTTATTTTTCGGTAAAGTTGACCACCAGAGTAAAAAAATCTAGGGGCAAACTCGTAGTCGTAGCCATAATTTCACCTACTTCCAAAACAACATTGTTTGAGTAAAAATAGAACGTCATTAAATGCTCATCTACATAGTACAATGTCATGTACATTATTGGTCAACTGGTAATAATATTACTTAGGCCATCTCCAGCCGAACCGGGGAGGCAAACAACAGCCCCCCGTCGGCTGGAGACGGGACTCCCCCCGGATGGGCAGGCAGGCATCCGGGAGGAATTGCTTGCCTGCGGGCAAGTAGGCAGGCATGCAATGGTTGTCTGGTTGCCTGCCTACCTGCCCGCAGACAAGCATCTCCGAGAAGCGCGCGTGCTCTGCACGCTCGCGTCCAGACAATGGCGGCCATCCTTTTAATTTTATTTATATCACCTAATTTATATGTGTTTAAAAAATATTTCAAAATTTGTAATACTTGTGTACAATACAAAAATGGTCAATTTTATTTCATTGATCAATGTTAAATAAAAAGTTATGCAGATACATGTGTTTCTCTTCATGTTTATACTATTAGAATACACTTCAATACTTTCTTTAAATCAGTGTGGGATAATTTCTTCTTTATAGACTAAGTTATTATCCCACATTGGTTTAAAGATCATATTTGAATGAGCTTCTAGTAGTATAAAGCATGAAGGTCATTCCAAAATATAACATTAATTTAAATGTAAGTTTAATTTATAAAAATATAAATGTAAGTTTAATTAATACAAATGTAAATTTAAATAAACTTTATTTTAATTTTAGAAACTTAACATTAATTTATTATTGTGTGAAATTTATTAGTTTTTAAAAACTTAACTTAAATTTGTTTTAAATTAGAATATTATAATTTAAGAAACTTAACATTAAAAGGTTTTAATTTAGCACAAAAAAAAAGAAAAAATATTATTATTATTATTATTATTATTATTATTATTGTTATTGTTATTGTTATTGTTATTTTTAAGTGAGAGTGGGAAAGGTTTTGAATGGAATTAAATGTTTTGGATTTTTGGTTCAGTTGGAGATGACATACTAGGCAAAAGGCAGGCAAGCAGACAGGCAGACAAGAGGGGACTATTGCCTGCTTCGGCTGGAGATGGCCTTATAGAAATATAAAACATAAGGTAAATATTTTTATTTTTACTTTATTTACAATAGAGTCGAAATCGTCAACATATCATAACAATTTAGATTCATATTACCTTCATGTTATTTCAAATTATGGATTTTTCTAAAAGGAGCAGGTACACCAAATTGCGAATAAAAATTATAATATCATATTAAAGTCAATTATATTTTTTTTTCTAAACAGAGCCGGTACACCAAATTTTAAAGTTGACTCCATCGACAGCCCCAGATCTACAACCTTTTACCTGGACCATGTTTCTACTTCTACGTGGCAGTATCTGTTTTATGTTTCCAAACTAAATTATGAATTATGATAGACCCTGAAAAAAAATACACTATGATAGAGGAATTCAATTTTCAAATTGAGATAAACTTTTGGGTTAAATACAGTTTCCCCCCTAAAATATGGAGTGTATATAACCTTTAAAGTATTACTTATAACACTTGCCTCCTTCAATATTGATTAGTCAAAGTTATACTTTTTCTTACCCAAATTACCCCCCTCCCTCCCTATACGTTAATGGTTAGTTTTAATCTCATATCAAATTTGTTCTTAATCTCAATTTTACATCAAATTGTATTGTTCTTGGTGGTTTTTTTTATATACTTCTTGCAAAAAAATAAAAAAGTTTCCTTTATTATTTCAATAATTTATATGTTATTATTTCACCTATTATTATATTTATATTAGTTACTATGGAATCAATTATTATATTTTTACCTCAATTATTATTTGAACAATTGTTATATTTCTCTATTATTTTTTTCAAAATTTCAAGTAGCTCTTCAAAGTATTAATCGATACAAGATTGATGAAACCGTCATTACACATCCAGGTGTTGCAATTTTATTATAATTGTTCGAAACTTGCACTAACTCGTACATGACATATGAACATTCCATTCAAATTGTCTTTCTAACCATTACACGTCTAACTGATATATTAATTACATTTCAATTATCACAACCAAATTTACGATAAGTTTTTTTATCGTCCCTATCATATGAAGTGGTGTAGGTTTCAAACATTCAAAGTAAAAACCTGAAAATTAAATGTGTGATAGTTATAATGACAATCTGAATTTCATGTCGATTAGGAATTCAAAAAGCTACTTGAAACTTCAAATAATAATGATATAATATTGCAATTGTTCCAGTAATAATGAAGGTAAATATATAATGATCGATTGAATAATAATGGATATAAATATAAGAGCCGATGAAATAATAACGGATATAACAATATAATAATTGATAAAACAATAATCGAAAGCTTTTTTCTGTAAGAAGTTTGGAAAAAAATCACCAAGAAAATATAATTGAATGTAAAATATGAGCTTAAGAACAAACTTTGTATAAGGTTAAGACTAACAAACATTAGCACATATAAAGCGGAAGAATAATTTGGGCAAGAAAAAATAAAACTTTGACTAATAAATATTTGAGGGATAAGTGTTATAAGTAATTGATATAGCCTCATACTTTAAGGTAGGGCTGAGCGCGGGTCGGGTATTAGTTATCCGATCCAACGGGTATTGAATTTTCACACCCAAAACCCGATCCGATCTGGCGGGTACCCGAATTAATTTTCGGGTATTCGGGGTTTGAGTTTCGGGTAACCGAAATTTTACTTTTTTTTAATATATATATAAATGTACAAGAAATCTTATATTTTAACACATATGTATGTAGAATTGTAAAATAAATGAATTCAAACATTGAATTGTACACAATAACTTCAAAACAAACACAACACAAACGTCTCAAGGCTTCAACAATATTATAATCATAGATTCCTAAAAAAAACACAACATACAAGTCTTAAGTCTTCAACATTCAACAATATTACAATCAAACTCCAAACATCAAAATATCACAATTAAATTAAAAGTTACAATAGACATACATATAAAATTGGGTCAAAAGATTTCTTTTTATTGAATACCCGAACGGATTCCAAAATACCCGTTTGAGTGTAAATGTAATACCTAAAATCCGATCCGAAAATATATTTTGGGTTCCGGTACCCGAACCCGAAATATCAAAAAATTTGATTTTTAGTCCCAAATAAAAAATACCCGATCAAATCGAAACTGGTCCCAAAAACCCAACCCAAACGCCCAACACTACTTTAAGGGGGACTTTATTTAACTTTTCAATGAAATGTCAGGCGTAAATGTAAATCAAATTATCAATCCAATATTACTCATTAAGGATTTAGGAATAATCCATTCACATATTGAACTAAATTAATTAAATAATGTTTTCCTTGAATTAGTCAACATTCAATAACGAGAAACTGATGATATCATCACCTTCGTCAGCTTCAAATGCAAATCTGTTGTTGCCCATTTGAACTCTGGGTAGCAATCATGTCACTTTTACTTAAAAAATATTCATAAAATCTCTTTAACATGGCGAATGACGGCTAACTCAGAGGATAGCCACGAATTTTCCAGTAAACAATTTGTGAAATCATACCCACTCTTTCTCTTATCTAATTCGAGGTCAACACTTGTAGCACAAGATTAGTTGTAAAATCAACTATCTATTAATATTTTATTTGTAATATTTTATATCTCAATATCTTTTTATTGAACCAATTCAATTTGAATTTCAAAAATTCGCGAAGGTTATTAAATTAATATTTGAAACCAGACTGCAAAGAAACATAGCTCTTTCATAAAAATTATAATGTCTTGAATTCAAATACCATCTAAACAATATGTATTATTGTAGTTGCATATTGATCTTATTTAATGGTACGACCTAATATGGGGTATTGAGTCATATTATATGTGTCAATATGGGATAATACAATGTTTAGTGGCATTGCTCTAATACTGGGTCAAATGGATTAAATCCTTATGACCAGGTATTAAGATTAGATTATAATCCACCCAAACATGGGTGGATTAGTTAATCTGGGTGAACATGGATTCGAAGGGATGTCACTTATAACCTCAAATTTACATATAATATATTTTAACATATCATTAAATATCATAAATTCTTCTTAAATCTCTGAAAATGGAAACACGTTCTACATAAATAAATCACAAACTAAAATTTATATCAGTTTACAATTAACATGGAGGCATTTGAACTAAAAATCAACTCTTATACGAATTATACAAATGGCTTCGATGAATTGATATATCTTAATTAACATAATATGTTCAATTAAGTAGTGAAAATATATTAATATATGCTTAAACTCATAATTCCCCCAAATATATTACAGTTTTTTATCGCTTTAATGTAATATGACTCAATCAAATCTACCAAACGTATTTTTAATAGAGGGAAAAACACTTTTGATACCAAACTTTAATCCAAAAAACACATTGATATCAAACTTTTTGAAAAAATACATTTCATACCATGATTCACACTTTCTTGATACATTTAGTTTTCCTAATCAATTTTCGAACGGAATTCAGCATGTGCGCATTAAATTAACAATGGTGGGTCTTTAAAATACGTGTATGTTTTCTCTCCCATTGTCAACTTAATGGGCACGTGAGCGGGACGTGCTGAATTCTGTCCGAAAATTGATGTCAAAACTAAATGTGTCAAGAATGTGTCAATCATGGTATTAAATGTGTTTTTTCGAAAAGTGTGGTACCAAATGTATTTTTTGAATTAAAGTTTGGTATCAAAAGTATTTTTCCCTTATTTTTAATATGGTCTTCAATCCAGCTCTGATCTAATCCACCTTAATCCCATACACCCAACCAAACAGCCCCAATATTATGATATAATGATTGAAAAAAAAAAATACTATATCCCAAAATCAATTAATTATAAGCACCCTAATTGTAAATGAAATGGTCAAACTACATGGGCCTGTTTGTTTGGCATTTCCCAGAATTTTTTCGTGTTTGGGAAATGTCAAATCGTGTTTGGGAAATGCCAAACAAATATGTTTTCTATTTTTCGAAATAAATTTTTCATCCATTAATTTTCTCAAACTACTCTCTCAAAAGTCAAACAAACAACAATTTTCTTATCTCTAAACAAAATCTATACAAACTTTACTTTGATTTGACATAAAGTAACCTATTTCTTATACAATTTATCCCACATAAAAAACATGATTTGACATAAAGTCTTACACATCTTACACCTACAACCCAACTCTTACAAAAAAACCTACACCTACTTTATTTCTCAAACCACTCTCTCAAAACCCAAACAAACAACATAACGCAAATCGAGATTATTTCACAAACTTCCACTACTCTCCCAAACTACTTTCCCAAATGCCAAAGAAACAGGCCCCATGCATTTCTTTATTACTCTGTCTTAATGAACAAGTTAGCTTCACTCTATAAGAAGAGCTCCTCAACCAAAACAAAGACCTATCCAAAAATACACGTACACCTAAAGTTCTATTGATCAGAATTCTGAAAAACCAAGAAATAATGGCAGAAGTGAAGCTATTGGGAGGTTCGTACAGCCCATTTAGCCGGAGGGTTGAAATGGCCCTGAAACTGAAAGGTGTTGAATATGAATACATAGAAGAAGACCTAAACAACAAGTCCCCTTTGCTTCTCAAGTACAACCCAATTCAGAAAAAAATCCCTGTACTATTGTATAATGGCAAACCCATTGCCGAATCTTCGATCATCATCGAATACATTGACGAGACATGGGAAGGCCCATCCATTCTGCCCAAAGACCCGTATGAAAGAGCCATGGCTCGTTTCTGGGTCAAGTTCATTGATGAAAAGGTACATCACAAATCCATTTTCATGTCTTGTCTTTTTAGAACATATTATCAGAATCGGACCCACAAAAGGATTAAGTTTCATATTTTAGATTTGACTAAAATCTCTTTTGTCACCTATTTTTAAATTTCATGTTATTAACTTCGTTAAAATATATACCACTTACACGTCAATGACATGCTAAGTAATTTTTTTTTAATTAATGTCTCGTTCTATCAGCTCAAGTTTTAAGATGAGTTAGACATTCAATAAATGAATTAATGATGAACTTATGAAATTTGTAGTGCTCGGTTGCAATGTGGAAAGCTTTTGCGATCCCGGGAGAGGAAGGAGAGAAGGCCAAGGAAGAAGCAGCCGAACTACTGAAATTTCTAGAGGAAGAAATAAAGGGTAAGAAATTCTTCGGGGGTGAAAATATTGGACTAGTTGATATTGCTGCAAATTTCATTGGATATTGGTTTGGAATCCTTCAAGAGATAGCAGGACTAGAACTACTGACAAAAGAAAAGTACCCAAATTTGTGTAAATGGATTGATGGCTACATTAATGACAATTTCGTCAAGGATAATCTACCTACTAAGGATAAAATGACTGAGGTTTTCAAAGCTTTGGCTCAACCTGGATTTTCGGGATACAAACCAAAGGTCTAATTTCGCGTGATTTTGGATTGAAGAAAGAATTCTCTTGTAAAATTAGTTTGGTTTGTTGCTTTGTTTTGATATGTTACTGATAAATAAAACTATGTACGGATTTATGTATTAATCACCCGTGACCAATTTTCATTTATATGTACTAAACAAATTTCGTGTACCAAACTTGTCGTTCTGGTTTTCATCTTAAGCGGTATCATTTTATCGAATTTTGTAGCGTAATTTAATATTTTGCTCGAATTTCCTTACACCATTAAATATTTTTACTGTAGCTACCATTAAGTTGTCATGTTGGCGACACATGTGATAAATCTTGAAATTTACGTGACAAACAAATCCAGCACGGACAAGTAGGCAAAATTACAAAATTCTTCCAAATTAATTGTTGATTTTGATTTCCGTCCCAAACTATGTTAACTCACCGTGGCCTCACAATTTAATATTTTGCACGAATTGCTCTATTTTGTCATTTTGTCATTTTTGTCCCAAATAGGATGGATGAAATTCTACGCAATAAATATTTTACATAATAGTATCATGCAAGTTGATTAACAAATTTATAATTTTTCTTGCCCAAATTACCCTCCCCCTTCATAGATGTTAATGGTTAGTTTTAATCTCATACCAAATTTGTTCTTAATCTCAATTTTACATCAAATTGTATTGTTCTTGGTAATTTTTTTACATACTTCTTGCAAAAAAAAAGTTTCCTTTATTATTATAACAATTTATATGTTATTATTTAACCGATTATTATATTTATATAAGTTATTATGCAATCAATTATTATATTTTACCTCAATTATTATTTAAACAATTGTTATATTTCTCTATTGATTTTTAAAATTTCTAGTAGCTCTTCAAATAATTAATCGACACGAGATTAATCATGTTGGGTATCAAATCTGAATCAACCGTAATTTTCTTACTTGAATCTGATCAGATAATCACCAGTTGCTTGAAGTGGATGATCCGGAGAGAATCCTTATTTGCCATTGATCTAACCGTGGTTGAATCACCGATGCTATCACGTTTTGGTGCTCCCGATCCGGGTACAAATCACGAACGAAAATGAACCACAATTCACAATCCAAATGCCCCAATTATAATTAATGATATGTGTATGAATATATTTCCCTTAATATATGTCTGTAACTCCTTTTATCATGTGAATATATATACTTATTATATATATGTGTACGTAGGAGAAAAGAGGAGAGAAAGAGAGCTTGGGAGTTGAAGTGCCCAAAGGCACTTGTTAATTCACAGAGAAGCCGTAGCTTCTCTGTTCTTCTCTCAATTGGACTTCTCTCTTTTTCAGATTGTGTGTGGAAGCCGTATGCTTCCCCCACTTCAATTAAGTGGGGAGTTAATCTTCCACTAAGGGAGGTTAACTTCCTAATGAGGTGTGGTTAAAAATAACTACTCCATTCAAATCTCTCTTTTTAAAATATTGGACCGGTCGGGTTAGCTGGAATGGGCGTACTCACCCGTCTCAAATCAACTGATCAATCCGTCATTACACGTCCAGGTGTTCCAATTTTATTATAACTGTTCGAAACTTGCACTAGCTCGTACATGCCATATGAACATTCCATTCAAATGTCTTTCTAACCATTGCACGTCTAACTGATATATTAATTACATTTCAATCACCACAACCAAATTTACGATCAATTTTTTTTTTATCGTTCCTATCATATGAATTTGTGCAGGTTTCAAACATTTAGAGTAAAAACCTAAAAATTAAATGTGTCATGGTTATAACGACAATATGAATTTCATGTCAATTAGGAATTCAAAAATCTACTTGAAACTTTAAATAATAATGATATAATATTGCAATTGTTCCTAGTAATGAAGATAAATATATAATAATCGATTGAATAATGATGGATATAAATATAAGAGTCGGTGAAATAATAACGGATGTAACAATATAATAATAGGTAAAACAATAATCAGAACCTTTTTTTGTAAGAGATTTAGAAAAAAATCACTAAAAAAAATATAATTGAATATAAAATAGGAGATTAAGAAAAAACTTTGTATGATGTTAAGCCTAACAAACATTAGCACATATAAAGTGGAAGAATAATTTGGACAAGAAAAAATTAAACTTTGACTAATAAATATTTAAAGGGTAAGTGTTACAAGCCTCGTACTTTTAAAGGGGAACTGTATTTAACTTTTCATGAAATGTCGGAAGCGCAAATGTAAATCAAATTATCATTCCAATATTACTTATTACTCCTTCCATTCCACAATACATATCTTTTTAGAGAGATTTTTTTTTCCACAATACATGTCACTTTAGAAATTCAAGATAAATTTAAATGCTATTTTGATGTTTTTACCCTTATTCATTAAAAAGAGAGAGAAGAAAGATGTATGGGAAAGAAAGAGATGGATTATGGGGAGTTACAAAAATTTAATTGCTTCTTAAGGATAATTTTGTCCAACTACACTTTTATTTTACTAAAATATCGAGTATTAATTATTTCCTTAATCCTTGTGATAAAACCTTAAATGTCATGTAATGTAGAATGGATGGAGTAAGTATTTAGGAATAATCCATTCATAGATTGAACTAAATTAATTAAATATGTTTTCCTTGAATTAGTCAACATTCAATAATGAGAAACTGATGATATCATCACCTCCGTCAGCTTCACATGCAAATCTGGTGCTGCACATTTGAAATACTACTACTTACTAATAGATCTTCCCAACAGACTTTTTAAATTCATGCTTCTTATCTTAAAATTTAAGGGATGAACAGTTTTATATATTCTTATTTTTTACTCTGCAATCCAACATCTTATTTATATTTTAAGATTCTACTTTAAATAAGCATACCACGCCACTCCACTCTAACTTTAACACACTACTTTTACTTTTAAATTTCACTTTTTCAAATTTGTAAAATTTTGGTAGTCTTATTTTTTAAAGGCTCCCTTGAAATACATTTTTTGTGCAATTCTTATAAATTTTCTTATAATTTAGGATATAGAGACACCCTGGAGATGATCTTAAAACAATTTGTGAAATCATACCCCCACTCTTTCTCTTTATCTATTTCTTGTCATTTTCGAGGTCAACATTTATAGCACAAGATAAGATTAGATTAGATTACGTAGTAATTGTGCCATTAGAGACCCTAAACAATGGGAAATTTAATTTTAACTTGATCGATCACCTAATATATTCATGAAGATCTAAATTGAATCATATCTTAAATTTTTAAAACAAACTATCCATAAGTATTTTATTTGTAATATTTAATATCTCAATATTCTTCTATTGAACCAACTCAAGTAGATTTCAAAAGTTTCGCGAAGGCTCTTAAACTAATTTCTGAATCCAAACTGAAAAGGGCCGAAGCTCTTTCATAAAAGCCATAAGGTATTGTATTCAAGCGCCATCAAAACGGTAAATATTATTTTAGTTTCATACTGATCTTATTAAATGATAGTTATTCATTTATATATTTTATTGTATGCTAGTGTAATTAATCAACATTATGATATAAGATTGAAATAAAAAAGTACTATTTCCCAAAATCAATTAATTATAAGCACCCTAATTGTAGATGAAATGGTCAAACTACATACATTTCTTCATTACTCTGCCTTAATGAACAAGTTAGCTTCACTAAATGAAATGGTCAAACTACTTATATTTCTTTATTACTCTGCCTTAATGAACAAGATAGCTTCACTCTATAAGAAGAGCTCCTCAACCAAAACAAAGACAGCCCGACTTACACACCTAAAGTTCTACTGATCAGAACTCTGAAAGACCAAGAAATACAATAATGACAGAAGTGAAGCTATTCGGATCTTGGTACAGCCCATTTAGCCGGAGGGTTGAAATGGCCCTGAAACTGAAAGGTGTTGAATATGAATACATAGATGAAGATCTAAGCAACAAGTCCCCTTTGCTTCTCAAGTACAACCCAATTCACAAAAAAGTCCCTGTACTTTTGCATAATGGCAAACCCATTGCCGAATCTTCGGTCATCATCGAATACATCGACGAGACATGGGAAGGCCCATCCATTCTGCCCAAAGACCCGTATGAAAGAGCCATGGCTCGTTTCTGGGTCAAGTACCTTGATGAAAAGGTACATCCCATTCCCAATCCATTTTGATGTCTTGTTTTTTTAGAACATTAAAAATATGGTATCAGAATCGGACCCACAAAAGGATTAAGTTTCATGTTTTAGATTTGATTAAAATCTCTTTTGTCACCTATTTTTAAATTTCATGTTTTTGACTTTGTTAAAATATATGCCACTTACACGTAATTTTTTTTTTAATTAATGTCTCCTTCTATATATCAGCTCAAGTTTTAAGATGAGTTAAACATTCAATAAATGAATTAATGATGAACTTATGAAATTTGTAGTGCTCGGTTGCAATGTGGAAAGCTTTTGCGATCCCGGGAGAGGAAGGAGAGAAGGCCAAGGAAGAAGCAGCCCAACTACTGAAATTTCTAGAGGAAGAAATAAAGGGTAAGAAATTCTTCGGGGGTGAAAATATTGGACTAGTTGATATTGCTGCAAATTTCATCGGATATTGGTTTGGAATCCTTCAAGAGATAGCGGGACTTGAACTACTGACAAAAGAAAAGTACCCAAATTTGTGTAAATGGATTGATGGCTACATTAATGACAATTTCGTCAAGGATATTCTACCTGCTAAGGATAAAATGACTGAGGTTTTCAAAGCTTTGGCTCAACCTGGATTTTCGGGATACAAACCAAAGGTCTAATTTCGCGTGATTTTGGATTGAAGAAAGAATCCTCTTATAAAATTAGTTTGGTTTGTTGCTTTGTTTTGATATGTTACTGATAAATAAAACTATGTACGGATTTATGTATTCATCACCCGTGACCAATTTTCATTTATATGTACTAAACAAATTTCGTGTACCAAACTTGTCGTTCTGGTTTTCATCTTAAGCGGTATCATTTTATCGAATTTTATTGGGTAATTTAGTATTTTGCTCGAATTTCCTTACACCATTAAATATTTTTACTGTAGCTACCATTAAGTTGTCATGTTGGCGACACATGTGATAAATCTTGAAATTTACGTGACAAACAACTCCAGCACGGATAAGTAGGCAAAATTACAAAATTCTTCCAAATTAATTGTTGATTTCGATTTCCGTCCCAAACTATGTTAACTCATCGTGGCCTCATAGTTTAATATTTTGCACGAATTGCTTTATTTTGTTATTTTTGTCCCAAATAGGATGGATGAAATTCTACTCAATAAACATTTTATATAATAGTATCATGCAAGTTTAACATAACAAAAGAGAATATCTCAGCATTTTTTTCTATTTTTTTTGGGAATTGGTGAAAATATTTTCGAAAAGTTGTTGAAGATTGCCAAAGGAAATTACAAGTGTTGCAAAATTTACTAGTAAAAAGAAAAATCGAATAACGATAACAATTGAAATACAAGAAACAATACAAATATTATGATGAATATAACTGAATATAATGAAAATTTAATCAAATCGAGACCCGTGTGAACACGGTGTTCTTAAGATAGATTCGCTCCCTCACCCTTCTGGTGGTTGTGCTCGAGGTTCATTTGAACGCCTATCTCCCAGGATACCACGAGTCCAACAAAGTACTTTGCACCAAAGCTTTGTCGGACGAACTTAAACAACTTAAACTCTAGGCCGAAATTCACAAGAGAGAATTGTAAGAGAGAATAGCTGAATATTTTTGGTGTCAAAAACTGAATGAAAGAGCCACTATTTATAGGACATGAGGAGGGCAAAATCGAAAAAATAAAATTTAATGGAGCCATTTTCAGTTTCGGCTGTTACACAATTTAAATAAACCATTACAACTTTTCATTTTCAAATTTTTAAAAAAATGGGCCGAAAATAAATACAAAAATTGAGCCAGTCCAAAAGCCTTCAAATTGAGATACATTTGTGTCCGCAGGTCGCGGGCTCGTACAAGTCTTGAAGGTCTTAAGTAAATTTCGATCCATGATTGCCACCCCTCCCCTGCGCTTGAGGGAATAGACTTTTGGTAGTTAAGTAGTTACACCACTACATTGACAAATCATATATATACCTCCAGATTTTGTACTCACTTCCAATGTGGGATAAAAGCATTTCAATTATTTTCTCCCATTTCAAATGGTGTATTTTGAGTGTCAATTTTTCATTCACCTGAACTCCGAATTTGACATACTATATACCATTTTAATCTACTCAAGTAGTAGATTATAAATCCGCAAATACCTGACACTTTTCTCAAAGTGGGTCTCACTTAAAATATGTCCAAAAATACTCCATTAATTATTATTTTCCAACAATCCCCCACATGAATGAAAATTGAACGAGTTCCTAACATGATGTTCTAAGAGGATTTAGTTCAGCATTAGATACTTGCATATGATAGGTAGGCGTTACCCTTATTGAAATTTTCAAGGATTTTTTCAATATAACTGGACTGACTCAAAATGATGCCATATGATTTTCACGTGATTTTAACTCCCAGTATCAAATCTCCTAGACCCATATTTTTCATTTCAAATTTAGCACTCAAAATATCCTTAGTGGATTTAATCATCTTATCATTACTTCCACGATAAGCATGTCGTCAACATAAAGTCACATAATGACATAGCAATCTTTTGTATTTTTCAAATAGATGCATTTGTCACACTCATTGGTTTTAAAACTTTCTCCATCATGACATCATCAAATTTCTGATGCCATTGTTTCGGTGCCTGTTTTAAGCCGTACAACGCCTGCTTTTTTCATTGCACACGGCTTTCCCTATAGTATACATCATTTCCCAATTTACTGACTTTCTTTTCTTGCCCTGGAGCAGAAAAATCCTCAGGTTGTTCCATGTAAATTTCTTCTTCTAAATCTCCATTTAAAAAGTTGTTTTTACATCCATTTGATGTACTTCTAAGTTTCGCAATGCTGCGACGATAGCAAGTATCATTCTAATGGAAGCTATTCTTGTCACTGGAGAATATGTGTCAAAGTAATCAAGGCTTGCTCGTTGCCAATAGCCTTTAACTACTAGTCTAGCCTTGTATTTATCAATTGTTTCATCTGGTTTCATCTTCCTTTTAAAGATCCACTTATACCCTAGTGGTTTGCATCCTGGAGGAAGATTAACTAACTCCTAGGTATGGTTTTGCAAGATGGAATCAATTTCATTATTAATTGCCTTTTTCCACATAGGTCCTTTAGAAGAAGTTCCAGCTTCTTTGAAGGTTTGAGGTTCAGTTTCGAGCATATATGTCAGAAAATTTAGGCCAAAAGATTTTTATGTCCTTGCCCTTTTGCTTCTTCTTGGTTCAACCTCAGCTGGTTCATCCTCGGTTACCTGTTTAGATTCATTGTCCTGACCATGGGCTCGTTTGGATGATCTCATTTCTTTTCTAGTTTTCCCTGGAAATACATTTTCAAAGAAAGATGCATTTCTGGATTCCATTATCGTGTTTTTGTGTATCTCAGGATTTTTAGACTCATGCACAAGAAATCGATAAGCATAACTGTTCTGAGCATATCCGATGAATATGCAATCAACAGTATTCGGTCCTATCCATTCTTCCTTGGGTGTAGGTACTATACCACTTTGGCAAGACACCCCCACACTATCAAGTATTTGTAGGAAGGTGTTCTACATTTCCACAATTCATATGGAGTTTTCTCCTGATTATTTCTGGGTATCTTATTTAAAAGATAATTGCTAGATAGGATAGCTTCCCCTCACATGTTATGTGGTACTCCAGAACTTATCAACATTGAATTCATCATTTCTTTCAATGTTCAATTTTTTCTTTTCCGTTTGATTGTGGTGAATAAGGTGTAGTTACCTCATGTATAATTCTGTATTCAGCATATAATTCACTAACTGGTGACACATATTCACCATCTCTATTACTTCGAAGTACCTTGATCTTTTTATCAAGTTGATTACTAACTTCTTTTGCGAATTGAATAAATTTATCTATCGCTTCACTTTTTACTCTTAACAAGTATACATAGCAGTATTAATGCAATCATCAATGAAGGTACTAAAATAATTATAACCACCCCTAGATTGCACACATTTAAGATCACTTATGTAGTTATGTGTTGGTTAATATTGGAGAAGGTTTTGAAGATGACAAAAAGGGTAATCTGGAAGTCATCAACTAAGAACTAAACAGCTTAGTGAAACTTATCTCATGGTCTGAAAGCTATATGACCGAGTCAGCAAAGTGGGATAACAGATGGGTGTTATCAGCCGAGTCAAGATAGATGTGTTCATTCTTGAATCAGCCGAGAAGCCATCAGCCGAGTGATCAGCAAAGTGATCATCAGCAGAGTACTTCCACCAGCAGAGTGAAGACGGTCAAGTAAGCTTATCAACGGGAACCAGCTGTGAGCTGAGAGCATTAAATGCAACTGACATAAAGTAGACATCCGTACAGCAGAGTGTACAGTACAACAGTTGCAGGGAGCCGTTCCTCGTGTCAAGACCAGAACTCGAGGACTGCAGATTTCTGTCAACCTTCAACGGGCAGAAATTCAAAATCTGGGAGTATAAATAGAAGACATAACTGAAGATCTAAAGAGAGCTTGCACAACTCAAGATCATATCATAAGAGCAAGATCCATCAGTTGAGTCATCTGATCACAAGCCGAAGTCATTTGTTGACAAAACTTTTCGTTGAAGAACAGAGAACTTAGTTTTCTGTTTGAGTGACTTTCAGCTGTAAAAGAAAGCAGTGTATATCCATCTGAGTGAAGTGATATAGCTTCTTAGTATAGGTTTTCTTTGTGACCTCCTGTACTGAAAATAGCGTGAGGAGCGTAGATCCGTCTAAGTGAGTGATCTAGCTTCAGAGTGTAGGATTTCTGTGTGATTTCTTACAGCGCACTTGTGGCTTTTCATTTGTTGATCAGCGCAAGCATTGTATACTTGATTACTTTGTGTTTTCTAGTATAACCCAAGATCTTAGTGACTTGGAAGAGTGGACTAAAGGATTTTTATCCATATAACCACTATAAAAATCCTGTGTGTTTGATTTACTGTTTGCTATACTTTGCATATTTATCAAAGAACTCAAACATACGATTTAATCAAAAGATTTTAAAAGGAGTTGTAAAAACTGGGGATAAAATCTTTTGAGTGAGAAAACTTAAAGAGGAACAGCTTGGTGAAAAACACTTTGAATATCCGCTGCCAACTAGTTTCTAAAACTCTGATTTAACATCTGAAATCAGCTGAGTGAAAATCAGATGAGTGGTCAACTCTGCTGATAAAGCTTTGTGCGTATCAGCTTAGTAGTCTTACAAATCTCGATCAGCTTAGTCTGCTGATTTGAAACGTTAGAGAAAAAAGTTTTAAAGTTTTCAGAGGTCTATTCACCCCCCCCCCCCCCCCCCCTCTAGACCTCATTGACCACTTTTGGGACCAACATTATGTATGAAGTCGAGTGGTTTAGTATTCCTTTCAACTTTTTGAAAAGATGATCTCGTTAATTTAGCTTCAATACAAGTTTCACACTTGTTTCTTTTATCAATTTGGAATTTAGGGATATGTTTCAAATTAATTAATCTACGTAGGGAATCGTAGTTAACATGTCCTAGTCTACCATGCCATAAATTAGGACACTCAAACAAGTAAGCAGAATTGTTAACTTTATTAATAACTTTGGGCTTAACAACCATTACATTCAATTTGAACATTCCACCACACCCATATCCCTTTTCAACAAACATACCACTCTTAGTTAAAATAAATTTGTCAGATTAAAAAACAAGGCGGAAACCATGCTTGTTCAGCAGCGTCCCAGCCACCAGATTTTTGCGGATATATGGCACATAGAGGACATCCTTCAGAGTCAGCTCCTTCCCAGAGGTCATTTTGAGAATTACATTCCATTTGCCTTCTATAGCTGATGTTGCCGAGTTTCCCATGAAAAGTTTTTCTCCATTCTGGATCGGCTCAAAGGTGGTAAACACTTCCCTATCAGAGCACACATGCTTCATAGTCCCTGTATCTCCACCACTAGAGTCAACCAATTTCACCTCCGAAACAACAACATAAAGGTCCACATCACCACTGTTTTCATTTAAATTGGTTTCATTAGGTTTCTTGTTTTTCGGTAGCCTGCAATCTGCTAATATGTGACCCATTTTGTAACAATTAAAGCACTTTCCTTGAAACTTCTTCCTGGAAATACCACCCTTCGGCCCCATTTTAGACCTTTTGTTATTATTCTTATTCTTTGAACTTTGACCTTGCTCAACCACATTGGCTTTAGGTTCACCAGACATAAGCAATCTTTTTTCAGATTTTCTATTGTCCTCTTCGGTACGAAGCCTAACAATAAGATCCTCCATGCTCATTTCCTTTTGCTTGTGCATCAGGTAATTTTTGAAATCCTTCCATGCAGGGGGTAACTTTTCAATAACACAAGCCACCTGGAAGTAGGGGTGAGCATTTGGATCGGATCGGACCGAACCGAACCGATTTTCGGTATCTAACCGGTTCGGTCCTTTCTGGACCCCGGACCGTTTACTGGACCGAAATCTTTGGTCCGGTTCGATAAAAAACCGAACGGTCCGGTTCGGTTCCGATTCCGTCCAGAAATTAAAAAAAAAACAGTGAAAGAAAAAAAAAGCCAATTTTAATTTAAATTTGTTTGACCATTAAATAAATAGTGCACTGCTTTTACAGGTGTAAAGAAATTGGGAGTTAATAATGGTAGAAGAATTTGAAATTCTTTTGGGTCCATTACCTTTCTTGTTTTCTTTCTCTTTTGGATGTAATTCCCTAACAAGATGTGGTGGTGAGGCAGTGCGGCAGGGAAGGAAGAGGTGGACGGTGAGGTGGTGCGGCGGTTGGGAAGGCAACGATTGGGATTGGGGAGATTTGTTTGTCAGCGGCTTAGGGCTTTTTCCCGATCTGAAGACTGAAGTGAAGATGAAGGCGGCGGCTTGGAGGTGGAATTTAGGATTTGTGAAGAAGAAGAAGAATTTGGTGGTGGACGGTGGTGGCAGACGGTTCCGAGTCTTGAAGGCCGACGGTGGTGGTGGACGGTGGTCTTGAAGGCGGCGGCTTGGAGGTGGAATTTAGGGTTTGTGAAGAAGAAGAATTTGGTTAACTTGAATCGGTTATTTTTTGTGTAATGGGTCGAATTTAAAAAAAAAAATTTTAAAAAAAAACCAATTCGGTAAAACCGGTTCGGTTCGGGAAACCGACTGGTTTTACCGAGACCCGAAAGACTACCTGGGCCGGTTCTGGGGTGAGAACCGTTTTCCGGACCGAAATTTCGGTCCGGTAAACGGTCCGGACCGAAAATTAGGTTCCGGTTCGGTCCGGTCGGTAAACCGGACCGTGCTCACCCCTACCTGGAAGGTTTCACCCACCATCTTGTAGTCCAAAAACCGACCAACAACGAATTTCTTGGTACCGGCATCTTCAATTCTCTATTTTCAGTCAAATGCCTCCCACAGTTCCTTTGCAGTCTTTTTATCCGTATACACATCATATAGTGAATCACTTAAGCCATTCATGACATAGTGACGACAAAGGTAGTTCGACTGATTCCATTCATCAAGAGCCATTAGGTAAGCAGTGTCTTGTTCACCATTTTTCTTGGGTGGATCATCGGTTAAGTTCCTGCCAGGCGCAAGGTGGTCAGGTAGAACATCATCTTTTGTTGCCACCTTTTGAAATTCAGCCCGTTGATTTTCTCCGGTTTTTCAGCTTGGCTCAGAGGTGCCACAACTCCAACTTGGCTTAGAGTTGCCACAACTTGGTTTGGTACTGGAGATCCATATGAGTTCTTAGTAACCATCACATCAATGTTTGATTCGGTTGCCATTTCTGAAGCCAAAAGCAGACGATTAAATTCCTCAAAGGAAATTCAAAATATTTTCAAGAGTATCTTAACAAGATTGAGCAAAAGACAAAACACCCCCTATGCTTTGTCTAACTCCCAAAAACCCCCTGTGTTATTTTAACTCCCAAAAACCCCCATGTGTTTGATTTTAAATACCACACTCGACCCAAGTAGTATATACTTATAATTTTATTTTTGAATTTTGGTGGAATGACAAGATTATCCCTGTGTTTGTTTTTTTTTTTAAATATATTTATTCTTTTTGACAAATTAAGTATATACTACTTGGGTCGAGTGTGATATTTAAAATCAAACACAGAGGGGTTTTGGGGATTTTAAATGACACAAGGGGGGTTTTTTGGGAGTTAGACAAAGCATAAGGGGTGTTTTTGTCTTTCGATGTCAGGGGTAAAATTGTCATATCAAAAGCAAAATGTGAACAAATACTTGCAATTTTGGCGTTTGAAACACACTCTCTTTTTTTGGGGTGTATTTGGCACTTATTTGAGATCACAGGGGGTTTTTTAGAGTTAAAATAATACAGGGGGGTTTTTGAGAGTTAGACAAAACGTAGGGGGTGTTTTTGTCTTTTGCTCTAACAAGATTTGTCTAAAAAAATATTGTGTACCAAAAATTTTCCAAATTTTCCAAAAAAAATTGTATCCTAAGATATGTAATTGTACCAAAACTTGACTGTGCCAAAATTTTGTAACAATTATAAACATGACTTTGTTACAATTTTTCAATACATCAACAAACTAAATGTTAAGATATTCTTGAAAAGGTTATTAACACTGTATGGAAATTCTTGATACGGTTATCAACAAAGTTCGAAAATTTTGTAACAACTTTGTAAACAATTATTATCAACGTATTTTCCTTATACGAACGAATTTGTCTTAAGATTGTTGCAAAATATATACGTAAAAAGGAAAATCGAAGAACGATAACAATTGAAATACAAGAAACAATACATATATTATGATGAATATAACTGGACATAACGAAAATTTAATCAAACTGAGGCCCGTGTGAACACAATGTCCTTAAGACAGATTCGCTCCCTCACCTTTTTGGTGGTTGTGCTTGAGGTTCCTTTGAACGCCTATCTCCCGGGATACAACGGCTCCAACAAAGTACTTTGCACCAAAGCTTTGTCGGACGAACTGAAACAACTTAGAACTCTAGGTCGGAATTCGCAAGAGAGAACTGTAAGAGATAAGAGCTGAATATTTTTGGTGTCAAAAACTGAATGAAAGAGCCACTATTTATAGGACATGAGGAGGGCAAAATCGGAAAAATAAAATTTAATGGAGCCATTTTCAGTTTCGGCTGTTACACAATTTAAATCAACCTTTACAACTTTCATTTTCAGATTTAAAAAAATGGGCCGAAAATAAATGCAAAAATTGAGCATGTTCAAAAGCCTTCAAATTGAGCTGCATTCGTGTCCGCAAGTCGCAGGCTCATACAAGTCTTGAAGGTCTTAAGCAAATTTCGATCCATGATTTGCACCCCTTCCTCCCCGCGGGAGGGAATAAACTTTTGGTAACTAAGTAGTTACACCACTACATTGGCAAATCATATATACCTCAAGATTTTGTACTCTACTTTCAATGTGGGATAAAAGCATTTCAATTATTTTCTCCCATTTCAAATGATGTACTTTGAGTGTCATTTTTCATTCACCCGAACTCCGAATTTGACATATTATATACCGTTTTAATCTACCCTAGTAGTATATTATAAATTCGCAAACACCCGACACTTTTCTCAAAATGAGTTCCACTTAAAATATGTCCAAAAGTACTCCATTAACTTATTATTTTCCAACAACAAGACCAAACACAATAGTAGTCGGGCTTTTCATTAGTATTACGAAATACATATTAATGTTTAGATATCAAATAAAGCATGAATCAACTTTTACGGTTACCATTTCAAATAAAGCATGAACAACTCGAGCAAAAAATATATGGACTGATTTTGACCCAAGTTTTGCCCATAGAGACAGAAGCAAAAGTGACTCATATTCAGTTCTATTCTGAAAACGGACTCAAACTCAGATCCCGGCCAATCTCCACAAACCCTAAATGATTGGTCTAGTGCAAGTGATTAATCCTCTCATAGTGACTAACCTAAGTTTGAATTGTTTTTGCGAGAAGTTCTCATATAATATATATGATACCCTTCAAAAGAGATTAAAGACTTAAGAAACCAAAATAAAAAAAAAATAAAAAAAATAAATCCCGATATGATATAAACCACCTTACTTTTCCTTCAAAATTCAACATCCAATCTCAATTCAAATCATATCTCAAATATTTAAAACCCATTAAACTCAACATTCAAGCCCAACACAAAACGTATTTTGAGGCTTTAGATGAACCATCCAAACCAATTTTTTGAAATCAAAACTAACGAAATCAGAATTACACCGAAAATTCCTACTATTTTTAAGGGATCTTGATCCTGAATGCCTACATAAATAATACTCTATCTTAACTGGCAAATCCCACACATGATCAGAGTGAAAAAGTTTCATCCTACAAAAAGCTTAATATCAAACTAAAAGAACTGCAAGAGCTAAATAGCAAGCTAGCTAAAAGGCATGATTAAGTAAAAGAACTTAAAAGAGAACTGTTTTATTAAAATATAAAATATCTATTATTTGCCCATATCAGTTTCCCTCTTATCAGTAGACAACATAATGTCAAAAAATTCACTCTATGGAAGAGCTTTTCAATGATTCATGAAAGGGTCAAGATACCAACTCATAGTATGGCACATCTGTCCAATCCAAAAGCTCTAAAAAATCTTCTGCCACTAGGCCACAATTTGGACCATAAGCTCGAGGGTGGAGGAGCAGTGGCCTCGAGAAGTCTCTCCCTTTCAATGTCTAAACCTTCCCGATCATCTTCATTGGTGGCCTCTATAAGATATCCAAAATTCAGAATGAGCAGTAATATTTTTGGCATATTTCTTCTTCATTGTTCTTGCACTACTTGACTTCATTGAATCTTTTCTTGACTTTTCTTTGCTTCAAAGCTTGCTCTTGGCTCCTCAATACCTTACCCCTATAAAATGAACAGAATATATAAGAAAATACCTTGATTCTTCCTCAAAACAATATTAACTATCAATTCTACCAATGAGATGCAAAACTAGCAATACACGCTGAAACTTTGGCAAAACTCTAAGGAAAGTTCGTCATTTAAGTCTAGACAATAGGCTAAATAACACTACTATTGTAGAGTTATCAATATCCATCTTTGTGAGTGATGTAACTTCATAGTATAGGTTTTCTTTGTGATTTCCTATAGCGAACTTGTGGATTTATCATTTGTTGTAAAAGCACAAGAATAGTGTACTAGGTTACTTAGTGTTTCTAGTATAACCCAAAATCTTCGTGATTTGGAAGAGTGGACTAAAAGACATTCTTGTCTATATAACCACTATAAAAATTCCTTGTGTTTGATTACTTGCACCTTCACTTGCATATTTCAAAAGCAAACAAACATTTTGAGCAAACTAAAAGATTTTAAAAAGGAGTTTAAAATTGGGGATAAAAAATCTTTTAAGTAAGAAAATAACTTGTTTGAAAAACACTTGACAAATCCGTTGCATTCAAGTTTCAAACTATTATTTAAATTAAAACAGATAAGTAAATCAGACGAGTGGTCAACTTCGTTGTTTAAGCTAAGTGCACAATCAGCAAAGTAGTATCACCAGTTCGATCAACTTACTCTGCTGATAAGAAAAGTTGGAGAAATTTAAAAAAATAAAGAAGTCTATTCACCTCCCCCCTCTAGACCTCAACTGACCACTTGGGACTAACATTCTTCAATTGAGTTTTATTCTAAAATGGGTCTTCATTGATGGGCTAATGAAATCTTTATTGAGTCTTTTATCCTCGATTGATCAATTTCTCGTAAACAAGTCTTCTTTCAAATAATAAACTTCTCAATAATTCATTAAACTCAAGAAACAAAATCAAATATAAAATTGTTCGTTAATCATTAATCATTCTGCTAACAAAAATTAATCTCTTATTATTCGGTTCAAATGTTTAGCGGATGAGATTATTCTAGTTGAAATGCACTCCATTGGTAGCCATAGTTTCACTTTCTTCCAAAACATCACTGTTTGCGTAAAAATATGTACAGTACAATGTCAGGTATATTATTTGTCCATTGGTAATAATATTACTTATAGAAATATAAAACATTAGGTAATATATATATATATATATATATATATATATATATATAATAGAATCGAAATCGTCAACAAATCAGAACAATCTAGATACATGTTAGTTTCACGTTATTTCAAATTATGGAATATTTTAAATGGAGCAGCAGATACACTAGGGTGCACAATGTTTTCAAAACCGTATCGGACCATCTCGTACCGTAACGAATGTTAGGTATTTTTCTCAAAATCGAAGGTTTTGGTATGGATGAAAACCGTACCGAGTATTCTGGTATAGTTTTGGTTTTAGACTTCTCATACAGTAAAAAACCGTAGCGTACCGAAATTGAGAAGAAACATGAATTAACGATTCATTTTTTTATATTTACAACTAAATTTTATGAATTTTTATTTTCAATTTATAATTCAAATATTATCGAATACTATATTATTTATAATTTATATTATAGTCCATCATAATTTATTGTTAATTACTACATTGACGTTCAATTAAAAAAAGATATGCTCGAATTTAACACAAATTAAACTTGTTATATGTTGAAATCTTAAAATGCAAAAATTCTAGACAACAAATACCAAATAGTAAATTTCTTCACATAATAAAAACTATGATCAAATAATTAACCAATTAATTTTATTCAATTAGGTCGAATTATAGCTTCAAATTTGTGAATATTTTCTTTTCCAATGCTTTATTTAATGTAAAAAAATAGTTTGTGAGATATTATAAAATTAAATTTTATATAATTGTAAATTATGTAATCGACTATATAAGAAAAATTGCATGAAAAAAGTTTGTTTGAAAAAACCGTAAAATTGTACTGTACCGTACCGGAACCATACAAAACCAAGTTTGTTGGTATGATTTCATAAAACTCGAGTTTTATTTTGAAATTTTTAAAACTGCACTAATTGGTATGGTCCAAATTTTGTTAAAAAATTCGCAGAATTGTACCATGTACACCCATAAGGTACACCAAATTTCGAATTAAAATTCTAGTATCATATTAAAGTCAATTATGATTTTTTACTTTATTTATAATAGATTCAGAATCGTCAACAGTTCAGAACAAGCAAGATCTAGAGCAGGTACACCAAATTTCGAATAAAAATTCTAATATCATATTAAAGTTGGCTCCATCAACAGCCCCAACCTTTACCTGGACCATGTTTCTACTTTTACGTGGCAGTATCCGTTTTATGTTTCTAAACTAAAGTATGATAGAGATAGACCCCTAAAAAAAAACTAAACCATGATATATAGAGGAATTAAATTTTCAAATTGAGATAAATTTTTGGGTTAAATACAGTTGGCCTGGTGTATCAATTACCCCTAAAGTATTACTTATAACACTTATCTTCTTTAATTATAATTAGTCAAAGGTATATTTTTTCTTGCCCAAATTAACCCCCTTCATATATGTTAATGGTTAGTTTTAATCTCATACCAAATTTGTTCTTAATCTCAATTTTACATCAAATTGTATTGTTCTTGGTGATTTTTTTATACTTCTTGCCAAAAAAAAAAAAAAAAAATTCCATTATTTCAACAATTTATATGTTATTATTTCATCGATTATTATATGTTTACCTCAATTTTTATTTGAACAATTATTATATTTTCCTATTATTTTTAAAATTTGTAATAGTTCTTTAAATGATTAATCGACACAAGATTGATCAACCGTCATCACACGTCCAGGTCTTTCAGGTTTTTATTGTAACGGTTTGAAACCTGCACCAACTCGTTCATGGCATATGAACGTTTCATTCAAATTGTCTTTCTAGCAATTAGTCAATTACACGTCTAACTGATATATTCATTACATCTAAACTATCACAATCAAATTCAAGATCAATTTTTTTATCGTCCCTATCATATGAACTGGTGCATGTTTCAAACATTTAGAGTACAACCAGAAAAATTAATGTTTGATGATTATAATGACAATCTGAATTTCGTGTTGATTAGGAATTCGAAAAGCTATTAGAAACTTTAAATAATAATGATATAATATTGCAATTGTTACAATAATAATGAAGGTGAAAATATAATAATCGATTAATATAATAAAGGTAAAATATAATAATTGATTAATAATGAATGTAAAAATATAATAATCGATTGAATAATGACGGATATAAATATAAGAGCCAGTGAAACAATAACGGATGTAACTATATAATAATTAGTAAAACAATAATCGGAACCTTTTTTTTTTTCAGAAGTATAGAAAAATATCACCAAGAAAAATATAATTGAACAAACTTTGTATAAGGTTAAAACTAACGAAAATTAGCACATATAAAATGGAAGATTAATTTGGGTAAGAAAAAATAAAACTTTGACTACTAAACATTGAAAAGGTAAATGGTATAAGTAATTAATTTGATTGAACTAAATTAATTAAAGAATGTTTTCCTTGAATTAGTATAAAAAAAAAAACTAATCATTGAAACTGATGATATCATCACCTGCGTCAGCTTCACATGCAAATCTGGTGCTGCCCATTTGAAATATTAATTACTACCTAGTAAACAATTTGTGAAATCATACCCCCCCTCTTTCTCTTATCTGTTTCTTGTCGTTTTCGAGGCATAAGATAAGATAAGATTAGATTAGATTAGATTAGAATTAGATTAAAATAGTGGCCGCCTTCAAACTAATCATTGGGAAATTTAATTTTAAGATTTTAACTTGATCGATCAACTAATATATTCATGAAGATCTAAACCTTCCTCTATTGTGATTTTTTTTTTCGTTGAGAAAACCCCATTATTATATTTAATTATGCATGAAGCAATTGCCAAAAATATTTCAATTAAAAAGGAGGGAAAAACACTTTTGGTCCCAAATTTTACCCCAAAAAACACATTTGGTACCATGCTTTGCAGAAAAATAAATTTCGTACCACAATTTACATACTCTTGACACATTTAGTCATTCCGTTAAATTTTGGATGGAATTTTCGCGCATGACTGCCACGCGCGCGTTAAGTTCAAAATGGTCACGAGTTTTGCACGTGATAAATCGGTCAGGGGGTGAAATGCAATTTGGGCAAGAGGGAAAAACACTTTTGGTCCCAAACTTTACCCTAGAAAACACATTTGGTACCATGCTTTGCAGAAAAATAAATTTCGTACCACAATTTACATATTCTTGACACATTTAGTGTCTTCGTTAAATTGATAAAAATCACATATAATGAACAGACAACAGTTTCTCTAAAAGATTTGATAAAAATCACAAAATAAACTTAAATCATTGAAAATATTCTTAATAAAAGTACCTTGGATACCTGACTTGGTGCACTTTGACTTGCGCTTGTATCAATTCAGCGACGGAACTTTATTTCCGTCGCTAATATTTTTAAGTCAGCGACGGCAAATAAGTTTCCGTTGCTATATTTATATCAATTCAGCGACGGAACTTTATTTCCGTCGCTAAAATTGTTAATTCAGCGACGGAAACATAATTCCGTCCCTGAATTAATATTTTTATTTTTTATTTTTTAATTAGACAGTTCCATAGCGACGGAAATAGCGAGGGATCTAGAGGCTGAAAGTTTTAGCGATGGAATTTAGCGATGAATAAATGCCCCGTCGCTGTTTTGGTCCGATTTAGCGACGGAGTATTTTAGCGACGGAATATTGTTTCCGTCGCTATTTTAGTAAAAAATAGCGACGGAATTCCTTTTCGCCACTAAATTTCGTCGCTAAAAACAGTTTTTTTAGTAGTGGTAAATTGTGGTACGAAATCTGTTTTTCTGCAAAGCATGGTACCAAATGTGTTTTATGCGGTAAAGTTTGGGACCAAAAGTGTTTTTCCCTCTTACGCAAATTGCATTTCACCCCCTGACCGATTTATCACGTGCAAAACTCGTGACAATTTTGAACTTAACAGGCGCGTGCCTATCACGCACGAAAATTCCATCCAGAATTTAACGGAGACACTAAATGTGTCAAGAGTATGTAAATTGTGGTACGAAATCTGTTTTTCTGCAAAGCATGGTACCAAATGTGTTTTATGGGGTAAAATTTGGGACCAAAAGTGTTTTTCCCTCAAAGGAAGTAATTGTGTGACCTTTGCAAATTGTGTCCTACTAAAGTTCCAAATCAATGCCAATTAAATCTTATCTTAGTGGCAAAATTGAGATTCCTAAACTTCGAGAGCCTAAGACTATTATGGGTAAAGGTTTGGTCGGTCTGGTTCTAAACTTATTCAGTATGGAGTTTGAAAAGATCTCGGCTTAAACCAAGGTTTCAATATATTCTATTATTCTTAATAATTGAAATTATTATGAAAATCATAACATATGCAATTATCATCATCATTTCAATTTAAACACAATATAATATTATATATGAAACACTAAAGTTATTGATTCAATATAATATTATTATATATATATATAAAAGTACTAGTTGGCCAAGGAAATTTCTTCTTTCTTTTGTGAAAACTAATATATCCCTATTTAAATTATATTGTGAGATTTAATTCTATGACAAAGAGGTAAAAGAAAAGAATCATAGAAGTATAATTAGACAAGAAGTCTCTCCTACATCAATTTTATAATTATCTTTTAAAGTTTTACAACTCATTAAAATATTAATGATAAAAAAAATTAAAAAAAAACTATTACTCTAAATTTCTTCAAAATTTATTTGGTAAGTTCTTAAGAAGTTATCACTTATTAAAGAACCTCAAAAAAATTATGCCACATTCGTGTTAAATAAATAAATAAAATGTACTATTTAGTTACCTAAAAATGTATAATTGGCTGAAGCTAAAAAAAAGTCAAAACATAGAAATTGTTAAAACCGTAAAAAATAGGTAAAATTCGATAAAGAATATATGATTGGTAAAATCAACGGGAAAAGAGGTTAGATAGAAAGAATAACGAATTAAAACAAAAAAAAATTGTGCAATTGATAAAACAACAAAGTTAACCGGCAAAAAAAATGAGGGAAAAACACTTTTGATACCAAACTTTAGTTCGAAAAACACATTTGGTACCAAGCTTTTTCAAAAAAAACATTTCGTACCATGATTCACACAATCTTGACACATTTAATTTTGTCGTCAATTTTCAGACGAAATTTAGCACTTTCCGTTCATGTGTGAGTCTTTAAAACCCGTGCATGTTCTCCATCCCATTGTCAATATAACGGGCACATGAGCGACACGTGCTGAATTTTGTCTGAAAATTAACGACAAAACTAAATGTGTCAAGATTGTGTGAATCATGGTATGAAATATGTTTTTTTGAAAAAAGCTTGGTACCAAATGTGTTTTTTGGACTAAAGTTTGGTATCAAAAGTGTTTTTCCCTCGCAAAAAAATCGGTTTATCGGTCAAAAAATGAATGACATCGTCTAAACACGGGATAACAAAAAAGGGATAAAATCGATAAAAGAACAAGAACAAAAAAATGAGTTAATTGGCAAAAAAAGTGAAATATGTGAAAAAATAGGCTAAAAAAGCCAAAGAATAAGTAAAATTAGGTTAAACCGGAGAGTATGAGTGAATTGATTAGAAGATGTGAAAATTGACTAAAATTAGGTTAAACTAGAGAGAATTGATGGATTGATTAACAAATAAGATAAACCACAAAAAAAAGGGTAAAATCAATGGCAGAACGAGTTAAAAAAAACCTCAAGAAAATTATGCCACATTTGTGTTAAATAAATAAAAAAATGTACTATTTAGTTAGCTAAAAATTGTATAATTGGCTTAAGCCAAAAAAAAGGTCAAAACATAGAAATTGTTAAAACCGGCAAAAATAGGTCAAATTTGATTAAGAATACATGCTTGGTAAAATCAATGAGAAAAGAGGTTAGATAGAAAGAAATGTGAGTTAAAGAAAAAATATTGCAATTGATAAAACAACAAAGTTGACCGGCAAGAAAATGGGTAAAACAGGTAAAAAAAATGAATGACATGATAACAAAAAAAAAGGATCAAATCTATAAAAGAACAAGAATAAAAATATGAGTTAATTGGCAAAAAAAAAGTGAATTATATGAGAAAATAGGTTAAAAAAGCAAAAGAATAAGTAAAATCAGACCAAAATTAGGTTAATTCGGAGAGTATGAGTGAATTGATTAGAAAATATGAAAATCGATTAAAATTGGGTTGAAGTAGATAGAAATGATGGATTGATTAATAAATGGGATAAACCACAAAAAAGGATAATATCAATGGAAGAACGAGTTAAAAAGAACCCCAAAAAAATTATGCCACATTCGTGTTAAATAAATAAATAAAAAGGTACTATTTAGTTAGCCAAAAAATGTATAATTAGCTTAAGCCAAAAGAAAGTCAAAACATAGAAATTGTTAAAACCGACAAAAACATGTAAAATTCGATTAATAATATATGATTGGTAAAATCAATGGGAAAATAGGTTAGATAGAAAGAAAAGTGAGTTAAAGAAAAAGTATTGCAATTGATAAAACAACAAAGTTGACCTGCAAGAAAATGGGTAAAACCGGTAAAAAAAAATGAATGACATCGACTAAACACGGAAGAACAAAAATGGATCAAATCAATAAAAGAACAAGAACAAAAAAAATGAGTTAATTGGCAAAACAATGTGAAATATGTGAGAAAATAGGTTAAAAAAACAAAAGAACAAGTAAAATCAGACCAAAATTAGGTTAAACCGGAGAGTGTGAGTGAATTGATTAGCAAATGTGAAAATCGACTAAAATTGGGTTAAACTTGAGAGAATTGATGGATTGATTAACAAATGGGATAAACCACAAAAAGGGGATGAAATCAGTGGAAGAACAAGTTAAAATAACAAAAAAGAAATGATAAAGCCAGCGTAAAAGCAGGTATAATCGATTTTTCTTTCGAAAGTTCTTAAGAATTATCACTTATTAAAGAACTAAAAACAAAAGGTCACATTCGGGCTATATGAATAAAAAAAGTACTATTTAGTTAATGGAAAAACTTTTAATTGACCTAAGCCAAAATAAGTCAAAACATAGAATGGTTAAAATTGGTGAAAACGGATAAAATTCTATTAAAAATTAGTATTTAAATTGATTAAAAAAAAGGGGGAAAAACATGTGATAACTGGTTTCGATGGAAAAATTATTTAGATGGAAATATCAAGGTCAAGTAAGAAAAAAATTGATATTGTTCATTCGTTCAAATGGTTGTTTTAGAATAATAGTTATGTAGACATGTAGTTTTAGATTAGAAATACTTAGTAATTATAGTTCATTTTTATTTTCAAGTTTTCGTTTTAGGTATTTATGATAACAACTTTAAATTCTTGGTAACAACATAGTAATAATTAAAGTGATTTAATAAAAAAAAAAATTATGTGGAATGTCCTTAAGAACAGTATGATGAAGTATGATTTAACTAACATAAGAAATTAGTTAATCAGTTGCACGTGCACTTTTCTAATATATATAAAAGTGAAACTAGTCCAATTGAATCATATCTCAAATTTTTAAAACCAACTATCTATTAGTATCTTATTTGTAATATTTAACATCTCAATATTCTTTTATTGAACCAATCCAAGTAGAGTTCACACGTTTCGCGAAGGCTCTTAAACTAATTTTTGAAACCAAACTGAAAAGGAGCAGAGCTCTTTCATAAAAGTCATAAGGTCTTGGATTCCAGTGCCATCAAAACGGTATGTATTATTCTAGTTTCATACTAATCTTATTTAAATGGCAGTTATTCATTTATATATTTTACGTTCATGTATGCTAGTGTAACTAATCAATTATTTGAAGGAAAAAAAGTATTATGTCCCAAAATCATTTAATTATAAGCACCCTAATTGTAAATGAAATGGTCAAACTACAGACATTTCTTTATTACTCTGTCTTAATGAACGAGTTAGCTTCACTCTATAAGAAGAGCTCCTTAACCAAAACAAAGACTGATCCAAAAAAATACACACCTAAAGTTCTATTGATCAGAATTCTGAAAAACCAAGAAATACAATAATGGCAGAAGTGGAGCTATTCGGATGTTGGTACAGCCCAATTAGCCAGAGGGTTGAAATGGCCCTAAAACTAAAAGGGGTTGAATATGAATACATTGAAGAAGATCTAAGAAACAAGTCTCCTTTGCTCCTCAAGTACAACCCAATTCACAAAAAAGTCCCTGTACTATTGCATAATGGCAAACCCATTGCCGAAACTTCGGTCATTATCGAATACATCGACGAGACTTGGGAAGGCCCATCCATTCTGCC
This sequence comes from Penstemon newberryi var. newberryi, assembly GCA_030819805.1. Lineage (NCBI taxonomy): Eukaryota > Viridiplantae > Streptophyta > Magnoliopsida > Lamiales > Plantaginaceae > Penstemon > Penstemon newberryi. The sequence continues at coordinate 16,167,496 of JAUALY010000002.1, read as the reverse complement.
CAAAGACCCGTATGAAAGAGCCATGGCTCGTTTCTGGGTCAAGTTCATTGATGAAAAGGTACATTTCAATCCATTTTCATGTCTTGTTTTTGCATACTTTATTTCAAGAAGAGATCTCGCGCTTGAATCACATATAAATGAATTAATGATGAACTTATGAAATTTGTAGTGCTCGGTTGCAATGTGGAAAGCTTTTTCGAGCCCAGGAGAGGAAGGAGAGAATGCCAAGGAAGAAGCAGCCCAACTACTGAAATTTCTAGAGGAAGAAATAAAGGATAAGAAATTCTTTGGGGGAGACAATATTGGACTAGTTGACATTTCTGCAAATTTCATTGGATATTGGTTTGGAATAATTCAAGAGATAGCGGGACTTGATCTATTGGCAAAAGAAAAATACCCAAATTTGTGTGAATGGATTGATGGGTACATTAATCACAGTTTCATCAAGGATAATCTACCTCCTAAGGATAAAATGACTGAGGTTTTCAAAGCCTTTGCTCAACCTGGATATTCGGGAAACAAACCAAAGGTCCTTAGTTTTCGAAATTAATTTCGCGTGATTTTGGATTGAAGAAAGAATTCTATTGTAAACTTAGTTGGGTTTGTTGCTTTGTTTTGATATGAAACAGATAAATAAATCTGTGTACAGATTTAGGTATCAATCACCCTTTACCAATTTTCATTTACATGTACTAAACAAAATTCGTGTACCAAACTTGTCGTTTTGGTTTTCATCTTAAGCGGTATATTTTATCGAACTAGAAAAGTGCACGTACGCATGTGTCTAGTTAATTTCATAAATAAATTTTATAAATTATAGCAAAATTAACTTTATCATGTCATAAAATAGCACAAATTAATGACTAATATTCAATTTAATTAATAAAAATGATGACTTTATGGGGTGCATAATGGAATTAAGCATATTTTTAGATATGGAAAGAGCAAAATATTACAGGAGATAGGTTAATTTATGTCAAATCATATTTGTTATGTTATGAGATAAGTTTTGTTAGAAAAATGTTATAGGAGATAGGTTAATTTATGTCAAATCATTTTTTTATGTCATGAGATAAGTTTTGTAAGAAAAATGCATAGTGGAATTAAGCATATTTTTTATAAATTGGGTTTTTTTGCAGGATTTTGAAAACATAAGGAAGTTTGGCGCAATAAAAATTTCACATGGTAGTTTCTTGCAGGTTTAGCATAACACATAGGAGTATTTTGCATTTATCCCTTGAAAAACAAAAAAAAATTATGTAGAAGTCAAACCCTATTTTCGCTAATTTTGACACCACAATAAATTATTTGCGCCAAAGTTTTGCGAAGAATTTGTAATATATTGCAATGTCTATTGCTAATTCGTGACATGTACTAATTCTTGAACGAAAGTGAAGTTTAATTATATGAATATATAATTGCATGTGTTTTTAGGTGGAAGAAGTTGTTTCGGAATCAACAGAGATGGAATTGATTATTACAATGATATAATTGACACTTGCATCGCTAATGGTTAAACTCAAGCTCTCTATCATTTACGTTTTTTTAATTTTGAAAATGATATGTTAATTTATGATGTTAATTAATTAATTAACACATTTGATTTATACTAGAAAAGTGCACGTACGTTGTACGTGTCTAGTTAATTTTATGGTATTTGTTGTAAATTAGAGTAAAACAAACTTCATTATGTCATAAAAAAACACATATTAATGATTCATATTCAATTTATTTTCTATAAATTTTTTATTAAAATTATTATTTTATATTAAAAAAATAATGACTTTCAAATTGTAATCAAATATAAAATAATGAATGATTTAGTTATGAAATCTTGTAAAATTTGTTCTAAAATAATATCATAAGAAAATTATTTAGCTCATTCCATATTCCGTTTTAAGGAATATATATCATTGAACGTCTTTAGTTTTTTTATTTTACCAATATAAAATTAATATCATTTGTCTTTGTATCTGTCAAACAAGAGAAATTTTTATCATCACAAATTATAATGTGAATGTGACATCAAGTTTGATACAATAAAAATAATTATGTTGATTTATATATTAAGAACCCATCCAAATCTTTTGCATTTTTTGACAACAAAAAATGTGAAATCCGGTTTTTTGATCAAATGAAATTGAGTCCATTTTTAAGTAGATTTCTTTTATTTTTCTTGCCCTATCATTTGAAATGCATCTCTTTACTGACATAGGTCATTTTCACTTATTCAATTCATTAGTTTAATTTATTTTTCACTAGTTTAATCCATCTTTTTGCTGATTTCATTCATTTTTAGTGATAATATTATTTTTATCGGTTTTTTATCGATTACAACCTATTTTCATTGTTTTTCACATTTAAATCGATTTATTTAGTTTTTTTCGATTTAAGCCATTTTTCTAATTGTTTGACCTTGTTTTTGTTGGTTGAACTTTTTTCATTTTATTGATTTCACTCGTTTTTACCAGTTTAATCAATTTTCACACGATCTTCACTAATTTCACATGTTTTTTCACCAATTTCATGTGAACTTTGATTGATTTCACATGTTTTCACTTACTTTAGTCTTTTTCACCGATTTTACCCATTTTTCACCTATTTCATCATTTTTCTTTGATTTCACTGTTTCACCGATGTCATCCATTTTTTCACGAATTTCACCCGAATCTTGATCGATTTCACATGTATTTACCGAATTTTCAACTCAAATAATTAAACAACTTCAATTACATTTAATTAGATATCAAATTATTTCTCTTACACTGTCATTTGAAAGACATTTCTTTATCGACCTAAGCTATTTTTACTTTTTATATTTATTAGTTCAATTTGGTTTCATTGATTTTTACTGGTTTAATATTTTTTTACTGATTTACTCATTTCTTAATCAGTTATAACCAATTTTCCATTGTTTTTCATCGATTTCTTTTGTTTTCTCCCGGTCAAACAAAAAAAAACAATTTTCTACCGATTTCACACTGTTTTTGCTAGTTAAACTCTTTTTTTTAGCTGATTTTACTTGTTTTTACCAGTTTAACTTATTTTTCACTGATTTCACATATTATTTTGACCAATTTCACCTCAATTTTCATTCATTTCACATGTCTTCACAAATTTTCATTTATTTCACCCGTTTTTCACCGATTCCCCCTCCCCCCCCCCCCCCCCCCATTTTTTCATGAATGTCACCCAGATTTTCTCAATTTCACATGTATTTATCGATTTTATCGGCACTTTTTATTACCGATTTTATCCATTTTTTCACCAACTTCACCAGTATTCATAACTTTCACTCGGATCGATTTTACATGTTTTTATCAATTACATGGAATTTACTTTATTGATTTCACCAATTTTCATTGATTTTCACCCCGTTTTTTCACTTATTTCACACGTTTTTTGCTAAAATATTTCCATGAAAATTTAAGGTAATGCCTTTTCTTGGATACTCTTTATATTTTATTTCTCAAGCCAAAGAAAAATTACTTAGTTCTCTAAGTCATAAATAATTTTTGTTCAGTCATAGGTAAAGATGCAATTCTACTTTAACTTTTTTTTTTTTTGTAGCATTTATGATATTAAGGAGAATTTGATTTTTTTATGAGTGTTATATTATACTAAATCTTTAAATGAAACAAATAATATTTTTTACTTAAAAACATATTGATGATACATTATAATAACATTACATATATATAACTACAACTATTAAAAATAATAGTGTTTTTTATTTTTATGTGTTATAGGAGAAGAAGAATGAAATCGTAAAAGTGATGTAGAGTTAATTTCTAAACTTTTGTAGTTAATTAATGGAGGAAATAACTATTATATGACTCCATGTCTAATTATACCTATTATGACGTTTTTATATATAATTTTGTTCTTCTTCCATATCCAATTTTTGAAAAGGTAATTTTTATTTTCCCGTATGGTGTTTGATTAAAGAAAGGTAGTTACAAATTTTCTTAAAATATTTTTCCTATCAATTTTTTGGTGAGAAAATTTAAGGAAAATTCATATCTAATTATATTTTATCAATATTACTTTACAACTTGAATAAGGGGCATTTTTGTCTTCACAAAAAAAGAAAAAAACTTAAATTATTCACAAAATTCATATCTAATTATATTTTATCAATATTACTTTACAACTTGAATAAGGGGCATTTTTGTCTTCACAAAAAAAGAAAAAAACTTAAATTATTCACACTTTTAGTAGTAGTATAGATATACTTTGTTTCAGATATTGAACCCTTTTCACTCTCTTTCATTGGGATGTTCCTGATTGTTTAGAACTAGAGTATGGTGGTTTTTTAGACAAAAGAGTAAAGTAAGTGATTTTTAATTATTTTTCCTCCAAATGTTTCGTTCTTAATTTTGAGTGTCTATAATAATAATAATTATTATTATTATTATTATATGATTGATCGATGTACAAGCAGAGATGATTTTCGTGAGTATGCGGAGGTATGCTTTTAGGAATTTGGTGATCGGGTGAAGTATTGGACCACGTTGAACGAGCCATGGTCCTATACCGTTATGGGATATGTCACTGGTACTTTTCCACCTGGCAATCATGATAATCTTTTGTTAGGCCAAACATGAAAAAAAGAATTAAAACCAAGCCTACTCCCTACTCATAAAGGTGTAATCAATATTGGTAATCCAATTCCAATTACAATCGAAAGATACTCCAAAACCAGGTCGACCGTGAAACCCGCCCAGAGGCCGTACATGGTGGCTAGAAATTTGCTCCTTGCTCATTCAGAAGCAGTTCACTCGTACAGAACAAAATTTCAGGTTTGAATTATTGATTAAGATTGATATTTTTTTTCTATATTTTCATTTTTGCAGTTTAATTAAACCTTATAGTATAATTTATTTACAATTAATTTCAGGAACGTCAAAATGGGAAGATTGGAATAGTACTCAACTCCAATTGGTTGGTGCCTCTTGATCCTAATTCGGATGCTGATGTAGAAGCCGCTAAAAGAGGTGTTGATTTTATGCTAGGATGGTAAGGAAATATGTTTTACCTTTTTTAAAATAATATTACATCATTAAATCAGTCTCATTGTATCATAAATTTAGTCAATCGAATATAAAGATAAATAAATTACAAATATTAGAATTCAACTAGAGAAATACTAATATTATTTGTATGGATTTGATTTTTGGATAGAGAAAATTGCATTTTTCATACGAAAGTTAATTTGACCTACTGTACGTAGATATTTGATACCAAACCTTCAAAAAAGACACATTTAATACCAAAATTGAAAGACTTTTCACATTTGTTTGAGCTCTTAATGGTGATTTTTTGTATGATTAAAATTATCCTCTAAATTTTTTACCATAGCATGCTTATGTGACCTATATCATATGTGAAAATTATTGTGGCAAGATTTTTTGTAGATTATGAGATATGATTTAATTTTGATTAATATCCCTAAATTTTCTAATTCTCCGCGGATTATTTATTCCGTTTCATGAACTGAACTTGTACCATTAAAAAGCTCTCGTCAAGAGTTTTAATTTCCAGCCATATAAAGAACACAAAATTTGGCCCTAAAAAATTGACTGAAAAAGGAAATGTAAAAAAATATTTCAATTTTGATATTAAATGTGTCTTTTTTATAAGTTTGGTATCAAATATCTAAAGTAGGTAAAAGTTCGGTGTAAAAAATGCAAATCCCTCCTTTTAATATATCCATTTATAAATAAATAGTTTTTTTTTATTTATTTATTTTGATGAGATGACAGTTAAATGTTTTAATTTCAGGTTCTTGGATCCGGTGCTATATGGTAAATATCCAGATAGTATGATAGAATATGTCCCAAATGATAATCTGGCCCAATTTTCACATCAAGAAGCACACCAACTTAAAGGATCCATTGATTTTATGGGTTTAAACTATTATACATCCAATTATGCATCCTATTCCGCCAACCCGAGCAAACACGAACACTACTACAAAGATCAAATGGTTGAATGTTCCCGTAAGTATATATATACTTGAATTAATTGCATGTTTCTAAAACAAATTCATTATAATCAATTCATGTTTTTTTTAATTTTTTGTAGCTTTCGATAAAGATGGTAATCCTATGTTGCACGGATACGGATACGGCGATACGAATACGACATGATACGGATACGGCGACACGGATTTTAAAAAAAATTCAGGATACGATACGACATGGATACGAATCTAAAAGATATATATTTATATATTTATGCATATTGAAATAAGTAAAATAATATATTTATATATTCATACATATTGAAATAGATCAAGTTAAGTTTCATAAGTAGTCGTAAGTACTAAATTGCATATGTTTAGTAATTTAATACTATTAATTGTACATCATGTTCATTGTTTTATTATGCTATATAAAACATGTACCATTATGGACATTTTTATCTTGTATTGCAGTTGTATATAATACAAAGAGTGGTTTGACCTCTTACATTGTTCTTATCAATTGTGGTGACTTTAGCAAAATTCAGAATATGAAATGTGTTGGATACGTCTAAATAAGTATCCGATACGAGTGTCCAATTTTTCTTTTTAATTTTATTTACCGACACGCCACGTGGAGTGTCGAATACGTATTCCACGAGTATCCGAGGAGTATCGTATCCGAGAAGTATCCGACTCGACATTTTATAATTTTTTGAAGTATCTGTGCATCATAGTGGTAATCCTATTGGAGATGCGGTAAGACTAATTAATCTTGATATATCATTTATTTAATATAATTAAACAAATTATGAGGAAAAATTGTATTTTAGGTACCAATAGAACACTATTAAACATTGGTACCACTGAATACATAAATGCACATTTAGTACCAACATTTAAATATTAGTTGCAATATTCATACTACCTTAAAATAATTGGACAAAAATGGACGAAATTGGCCATGTTTACCACATGTGACCGCTATCTCGCCTTTTGGAGTGAAAATAATCATTTTTCCTTCACTTTTAGAATTATCACATTATCTCGTCTTTTGGAGGGAAAAATGTTAATGTTTCCCTCACTTTATCTATCACATTATCACGTGATAATTATTTTTCCTCCAAAAGACGAGATAACGACCACGTGCGCTACATAGTGGTCGATTCCGTCCGTTTTCGTCCATTTATTTGACGGTGGTAAAAATATTGCAACTAAAATTTGAATTGTGGTATTAAATTATATTTACATATCTAATGGTACCAATGTTGCAAAATGCCCTATCACATCTACCAAATACAAAAAAAATCCCATATTAATATAGCTAGATATTAATTAATTATTATATATACATCTTAATTAATTTCTCTCATGTACATGATATGTATAGGCTGGTTCTTCATGGTTGTATTCTGTTCCATGGGGCCTTTATGAGCATCTGAAATATCTCAAGACAAAAGAACGCATGCCTCCTATATACATAACTGAGAATGGTATTGATACTATCATTTAATGGCTTAATCCCACTTTGCAACCGACAAATAGGAGCATTTTTCACTTTGCACCCTACAAAAAAAATTATCCCACTTTGCACCCTACAAACCACTATTTCATTTCAGATTGCACCCTCAACCATTTTCAGCCCATTTTAGTTGCCGGAGTAAGGGTAAATTCATCCATTCACATTATTAACCACCCCAATTTCCCCCAAAAAATAATATATGGGCAAAATTGACATATCTCCATAATAACTTAAAAAAAAAACTGAAAAATAGAAAACAAGTCTTACGGGGACTTAGGGTTTACTCAATTTCTCATCTTTCTTCTTCAAGTCGATTCCAGTGCCGCCTTTTTCTTTCTCACTTTACATATAATTATTGAAACTAACCTAGAATAATTTTGAGGATGTACATGTAATTATCCTTAATTAATAATTACTAATTCTACAAACAAGTATAATAGAGTTGTTAACGAAAATGAGAATCAAAACGTTAATAAGATGAGAAAATTGAGAATATGGTAAACACAATTCATTCTCTTTTTTTAGCACCCAACACATTTTTCTTCAAACATAAAAAAGAAAAAGACGCACTGGACTGAATTTGAAGAAGAAAGAGGAGAAATTGAGAATATGGTACCCATAAAACTTGTTTTCTATTTTTCAGCATTTTTTTTAAGTTATTATGATGATATGTCAATTTTGCCCATATATTGTTTTTTAAGAGAAATTGGGGTGGTTAATAATGTGAATGGACGGATTTACCCTTACTCAGGCGACTTAAATGGGATGAAAATGGTTGAGGGTGCATTCTGAAATGAAATAGTGGTTTGTAGAGTGCAAAGTGGGATAAATTTTTTTGTAGGGTGCAAAGTGAAAAATGCTCCTATTTATAGGGTGCAAAGTGGGATTAAGCCATCATTTAATTATATAACTACTGTTCCATTTAATTTTGCTTATATATATACATGTAGAGAGAAAAAGGTCAAAATTATCCCAAAACTTATGTTCGTTAACAAGTTTGCCTCATAAGTATTCAGACTGACAATTTTACCCGACAAAAGCAATTTGGGGATTTTTTCGATTCAATTGGCAGTTCCCTAATTTGAATTTAATAGGCCCATGAGTGATTGGATTCACTTTCACAATTGGACCGAAAAATCCCAAAATTGCTTCAATTTTGTAAGTTGTGATGAAAAATTATGACCCAAATTGACCAATGACCTTTAGTTATGTGACACGTTATGCCTTTTTTCCTACACATACATATAGTTTAGAGCTATTGTGACAATATTTATTTTTGTATAATTTTTTAAAGGGTGGAGTGACAAGAATGACCCTAAGCTAACGCCTAAGGAAGCTTCCAGGACACAAAAAGAAAAAAGTATTATCAAGACCATTTGTTTTATCTTCTTAAAGCAATGAAGTATGTCTTTATCACTATAAGAAAAGGGGTTTTCAGGAACGAAAATTTTCGTTGGTGAAGCCTCGATTTCCGTTGGTATTCAAGTGTAGCAACGGATTTTTTCCGTTGGATATTCCGTGAGTGAAGGCCCCATAGGTAAATGGAGTGACGGAATAATTTTTCGTTAGTAAATATAGCGACAATATATTTTTTGTTGGTAACTCTGTTGGAAAATGTTGTACAATTTTTTTGTTGGTAATTCTGTTGGTATATTACTAACAGAATTCCGTCGCCTTAAATTTGTTGTTATCATGTCGCCAATTGGTTGGAAACATTGCAACGGATTTTGTATCAGAATTATATTTATGTCGGCAAATCCGTTGGTAATATTATGTCGGCATAAAAATGTTGGTAGCGGTGTGGTTATCGCCCGGGCGCTTAGGCAATGCCTAGGCGAACAGTTAACCCCCGTCGCTCGTACGCCTAGGCGGTTCACCATCGCCCGGGCACCTCGGCATAAAAATGTTGGTTGCGGTGTGGTTATCGCCCGGACGCTTATTCAAGGCCTAGGCGAGCAATTATCGCCTGGGCAGTTGACCATCGCCTGAGCGCCTAGGCGGTATGTTTTAATTAGATTGTAGGAGGTGGGATTTGAACCCTTGACCTCATGCTTTGCTTGTATAGATAAGATGTTGCAACCAGTTGAGCTGGACAACTTTATTGATTTATAATTGACAATATATATATATATATATATATATATATATATATATATATATATATATATATATATATATATATATATATATATATATATAATTGCATGGTTATCCCTTATGTTCAGTAAAATTATAAAAATATTCTTGAGGTTTCAATAATTACCAAGACATCTCATATGTTAATTGTTGTTTAAAAGATTCATAAATAAAAAAAGAATTTTATCCTTTGTTCTTCTTTAAAATTATATTTTATATAAATTATAATAATTTTGTATTTTCTCCATGTTTTAAATTATATTTTATAAAAATAAAATGTTAAAAGACCATAATACCCTAAGAGTAGTCAAACTCAATGGGTTAAGTAGTTGAACTAATCATAACTTTTACATATAACTATAGTTAAATTCTAACAATTATTTGATAGAATAAATAACTCAACATCTAAGCGCGATAATTGATAGTACTAGTTGAGCAAATGGCGAGTCTGATACTGATTAATCGTAAAAAATATTGTTTTAACACGGGGAGAGGGAGGGTCAGGTATATATAAAAAAAATATTATTTTTAGTTTTAAAATTTAATTAAACGTATAAATAAAGATTAAATTGAATATTATTAAATACTTATACTTTTTCTCAAAAGAGTTTTAAAATAAATTTATTTGTAATAATCTGAAAATTAATTAGTTCCGTTTGCACATAATTGCGAATTTTAATAAACCACATTAGTTTTATAGGAATTATGTTGTTTATGATGGTTCTTTTTAGTTAAAGGTCAACAACAGAATTGCCATGCACAATATATTTGCTTATATCCGTTGGTAATTTGTCGTTATTCTTTACGACGATAATTTATTTTATCGTCGTTCAGTGGCATGTTTATCACGAACACCAAAATAGTGAGGAAATTTAATACTTTAATATAATTTCTACGAAACTTTCTTATGATATTCCATCGGTGATTTGTCGCTATTATCGAATGTATATTTTTTATTTGTAATTTCATTATTATTCAGTTATAAATTCGTTACTAATAAAGATTTTGTCGTATGGAACATTTTTTCTTACAACTTAATAACCAAATTCCTACAACAACAAAAAAAAATATCATGATATTCCGTTAGTAATTTGTCGCTACCAAATGAGGACATTTTATATTTAATTCTGTTAGTATTCATTATAAATTTGTTACTAAGACTGACAATTTTTTTCTGTTAGAGTTATGACATCGCTGTTAGTTTATAGTTGTGACAGACAATATAATTTCTAGACATATTCTTTTCATTTTATATGCTTTGGTAATTTGTCGTTATTTTTGTAAGAACATAATTTTCTTTATTTCCGTCGTTGTTCAGTTGTAAATCTGTAACTGACTTAAAAATAGCCACGGATTATTTTCCATTGTAATGATTACTTAACAACGGAATACCCACGAAAAATATTTTGTTTAGATATTTAGTTGGTAATTTTTCGCTATTATTGATGGAACGTCCTTTCCATCATTGTTTAGTTACAAATATTTAAGTGACTAAAAAAATAGTGACGAATAGTTAACGGAATACCTACGAAAAATATTTTGTTTAGATATTTAGTTGGTAATTTGTTGCTATTATTGATGGAACATCGTTTCCGTCGTTGTTTAGTTACAAATCTGTAAGTGACTAAAAAAATAGTGACGAATTATATTCCAATGAATGATTTAGTCGCTATGGATAAATTTTTCCTACAACTTAACAACAGAATAACTACGAAAAATATTTTTTTAGATATTTTGTTGGTAATTTGTCGCTACTATTGATGGAAAATTGTTTCTGTTGGTATTTTGTTTTAAGTTTGTTACTAATAGTAACAGTTTTTATTTTCGTTGGAATCATGGCGTTGCTGAAGACCCCTTTTTTTGTAGTGTATTCCACGTGCATGCGCAAATATTATTGAATTTTTCTATCTATCTATATATGGGAAAAACACTTTTAATACCAAAATTTAGTCCAAAAAATACATTTGGTATCAAGCTTTTTAAAAAAATACATTTCATACCAAGATTCACATCCTCTTGACACATTTAGTTTTGTCGTCAATTTTCAGACAGAATTCAGCATGTGCCGCTCACGTGCCCGTTAAGCTGACGATGGCAGGGAAAACAAACACGAGTTTTAAATACCCACCATTGTTAACTTAACGGGCACATGTTGAATTTCGTTCGAAAATTGATCAAGAAAACTAAATGTGTTAAGAGGATGTGAATCATGGTATGAAATGCATTTTTCCGAAAAGCTTGGTATCAAATGTGTTTTCTGGACTAAAGTTTGGTATCAAAAGTGTTTTTCCCTCTATATTTATATTAGAGAATTAGATTTTTGGTACTTTTGTTAACTAAATTAGAAAATTACCGTCAAATGGGTGACGTACCCGTTAAGCTAGCCAGTTTCAATTATCGCAAAATTAATGTCATAATTTATATTAGCAACGAAATGTTATTTTGTCAGCCCGAAATATTACAAGGTAAAATTATCAGCTAATATAGCTCTGATCGAGTCAAATATCTGCTATATGTGCCTGCGACATAAGTAAAAAGGATTGAACCATTTTTTCTATGAAATATCTGCTATCTGTGCCTGCGGCATTAGTAAAAAGGATTGAACCATTTTTTTTGTTGTCTGGAAAATTCATTGTTGCATCTTTGAAATGAATCTGGTAGAAATTGAGGTTCTCCTCTGTATTGGGGTTGATAATTTCGATTTCAACAGCACTGATATTTTTATCAAGAATTATCATATGAGAGTTGAAGACGCTGTGTTGTAGTAGTAAGGACATGTCGCCATGGTTGTAAAAGCATATGTTCGTTGATGAGTTGTTGTATTGATTCATCTTGGATAAAATATATAGTGTTTATGAATATATTTGTAGTGTTTTTTTTTTTTTTTTTTTTTGCGGAATTTTTTTATGTAGTATAAAGATGGATGTATGGGTATATATATTTGGGAAAATAAGGGTAGTTGGCGTAAATTATGTACTAATTTTTGTTTTGTAAGTGACAATGTCACATGCAGGGGCGGACCTAGACGGTTTTCATTGGGGGGGCCGAAGATTTGTTTGGTAACACAAGCTCGATATTTTTTCAATATTTTGATAAAATGATAAAATTAATTTAAGATAAAATAATACTATTGTTTTATTCAAGAAAAAGTGAAAAAGATATACTATTAATATTTCAAGAATACGGATTTTTAAACACTCAAAACAAATGTTTAAGATGAAATCCAGTTGACCAAAAAATAAATATACGTTTAAAATCATATTTCGACTTAGGTAATTATAGTATAATTATGATCTCATGATTCAATAAAAATTATATCTATTATGGATTAAGGAACTTGAAGTTTGCATATTGACAAAATTCATGAGAAAAGTTGATTAATTAACAATTTTAAAAGAATAAACTAAATAATCTTGAGGGTGGAATGAAGAAATAAATATATCCATACAAATACATGGGTTTACGTTAATCAAATTCACATAAAAAAAAAATATCATATCTACTACTTGGCGAAGATGGAGAAAACATTTAATCTCTAAGAAGAAAAGAAAGTTACTTTTTTTTAGAGAAATTAAAGGAAAGTTCTTAAGCCAAAAAAGGCAAATTAAGTGTAAATAACTAAGATTTCAAGTTCGGCAGCAAAAGGGAATCGAACTCTCAACCTCATGCTACTCTCATCAAACACCTTCCCACTTCACCAACTAGTTAACTCTTGCAGGCATACACATATATATAATACATATAACATTTTTTCTGGGGGGACCATGGCCCCCCCCAGTCCCTCTTGAGGTCCGCCTCTGGTCACATGGGCATTTGTGTTGTTCACATGGGTATGCACGTGAATAGTGGGTGTAAGTATGGTGTAGATATTTAAATTTTTATTTTTGTGGAAAAGTAAAATAGTGACAGAGTAAATAATTATCTTCATGCATGATATTCTTAAGATATATATTATAAAAGCGATAAATTTAATGTACTTTGGCATTTTATATATGCTCCAGAGTTAGGAAGGATGCGGTGAAATTTAAGTGATAAACAAAATATTGTTATTTATTAATTCGAAGTATTAGGCACGATTATATTTGGAAAAATTTTATTAGAAATATCATGATATTGAATAAACGAATGAAAAAAAAAACCATGTTTAGGTTTAATTTTTTAATGGGAAGTTCTTTTTCCGGTATTTATATAAATCTAAATTGAAGTGATTATATCACTTTTAGATTTAAAAAAATATTTTTTTTAATTTTTTTCGGATTTACATGTTCAATATTTATGGTATCACATGTGAGAATAGGCATATAGTTTTGTATCACAAGTGCAAATATCGCAATTTAATTTTTATACATTTGATATATTAAATTTTCTATGTAAAATTTCTTAATCATAATTGATACGAGATATAAATTATGAATATATTTATTGCACATTTAATTTTTCTGACTATAATATTTATTCTTTAGCTATATGGGATTGGACTGCAACGGGCTTAGGTTGTCTTTGTGAAGACTTAGCATTTGTTACTAAAAGTTCAAATGCCTATAGGTGGAAATAATATTAATTTTTTTAAAATATTTTGAAATATTGTTTTAGTGTAAGAAATTTGTTTACACGTGGGCAATTGAAGTCATTGGAAATGTAAGGTGGAATAGCCTGATTAGTTAAGTTTAGCGGTGGAATTAAAAATATATTATGGTTTATTTGTGAATAACTTTGTCATATATATTATATCGGCCAGGTTAGTTTTTTCTGTAAACTTATTTACTTATAGTACTTTTTGTAGTTTTCTGAAAAGGATATGGATTTCGAGGTTCATGTGTTTTATGCTGGTAGATTTCTTGTAGAGAGTGATGGTTCTTTGGTGTATTCTGGAGGCTTCGAAGCAGTGATTTCCGACGTTAATGTACGCAGGATTTTGTTTGTTGATGTGGTTTATGCTATTGAAGAGGTTAAAATAAAGAGGAAATTGGGAACAATTTTGTAATGATTTCCAAGAAGAAGAAATCGGCAATTTCTTATTTTTTAGGGGAATTGAAATTGAAGACAACCATAGGGGGAATGACCGAATAGGAAGAAGAAGATAAAGAAATACTATTACAGAAGGAAAGAAAAAGATAAAACGGAACAAAATACATGGGCCCTCCAAGATGGAGAAGGAAAAAATATAGCCGCAAAAAATAATTACAAAATGAAATCAAAATACACATAGAAGGCTGAGAAAAATAGTGAAACCTCGTCGTTTTAGTATTAAAAGTGAAAAAAAAATTCAAAATAAAAATAGGAAACACTGTTCATGAAATCATCAACTCTTATAAGTTCTAATATATGAAGTTTATACGAGGAAGGGAAATTTTTCAAAGACAAACGACTAAACCTTACCAATTTAATGAAATCATTCTAGCATTATAATTTATAGAGATTAACAATATGAATTATTTCTTAAGTTAAAAAACAAAAAAAAATTACAAACGACAAAAAAAGTAATGTAACAGCTACCACAAGGGGCCAAAGATTTTCCAAAGGCACATGGCAAGTTAGCAACAGATTTGAAGAGGAAAAGCCAACAAACCAAGCAAAATTCAAGGATTTAAAATTTAAGCATAGGTTTGGATATCCAAAATGAGTCTGTTTTAAAAAATCAACAATTTCGAGTAGATGACAAGATCACAGACAATGGAGGGGTTTAGGGGTGATGGGGAACGATGGGGATGGGGCGGTGGAGAGTTCCATAATTTTATTTATTTAGTTTTATTGAATCAGTCAAAATCCCTTAATTACAAGTCATGTGGCCAGTACGTGGGCAAATTCAAACAAATTTTAAAATTGAGCTTCAGTGTAGATCAAAATTGTCATTGAAATTGAAATTGTTAAACCAAATATGCCAATCTAATAAGATGTGGGTAGAAATCCCAACGGGTATTAGTTGTGGCACGAAAAATGCAAAAATCTCATTTGTTATATCACGTCATTTATGGAGAGGGTGACGGAATAATTTCTCCAACTATATGTTGATGCCATCTTAAAAAAATTGGCAAAAATTCATTTTTGGCATCACAGAACTAGGCGTTTTTCAATTTTGGTACCAATTCTGACTGCCGTTTTCAATTTTGGCACTTCCTTCAGTTGACCGTTAAGTCAACTGAGGGAAGTACCAAAATTGAAAATGTCAGTCAGAATTGGTGCCAAAATTGACACAATGGTACCAAAATTGAAAAACACTTAGTTCTATGGTGCCAAAAATAAATTTTAAGAGGCATCATTCATAAGGTTGAATTTATTAAAAAAAACCATTTATTCATAAGTTTCATAATATTTCTAATCTTAAATTAAGAAATATCTCTTGAGATACAGCGAAAAAAGAAAACTAAGATCAACTCCAAAGGCTAAATGTAAATTTGGGAATATAAATATATTATAAATTCTCATATAATAGTTTGCAAACTTATTTAAAGTATTTTATTTTAACTATGAGTATATAATATTAGTTTCTATATTATTTTTTTCATATATTTTTTATATAGCACATGAATGCAGTCTATTGATTTGTTCAGTTATTATTTTGACCCGACTTTCAAATATGGTTTAAAAGGTGTTTATATAATTTCGAACGATTTAAAAGGAATCAACAAAGAATCGCTTCTAACTCTTCAAAATGAGAAGAAGTAATGCATCCAAGTAACGTCTCCATTATTGGAATAATAAGGAGAAGAAGAGAAAGAGGAAAATGAGAAGGAGGCAACTTATAATTGAAAGAAGGATACAAATGATAAACAGCCCTTCAGGCAGCGAAATTTAAAATTTTTAAGGACATTTTAGATGAATCTTGTCAGGATACAATCTGGATGTATATATATGAATATAAATAACGAAGATAAAACTTTGTCACAAAGTTATACCTGTCTCCTTGCAAATCTGAGCCTAGCAAAGTGGATGCGTTTCTCTCTTTCTTTTGCACCTTTGATCCCAAGATAATATAGCGCCCCACATGTTGCGCCTCTACGGGTTGATACACCACAATATCACCAAAACCTTAATAATCCTAATCGGCTAGAACATAGAAATTATTAAGATCTAAAACTAGAGAACAATTGGGAGCAAAAATAAAAAATCGAAAACTCCTCTAGTGAGAGGAAGTGTTCGGCCGAAATAGAGAGAAAGAGGGAGGGAGAGAATTTTTGCAAGACTTGATTTTCTTGTGTGTTTGATATTCTATATGAGATATGATATATATTCTCATATATATAGATATCTCATCACTCCTAATCCTAAAAGGAATAGGACTTCAAGTCTTATCTTTTGTCCTACATAGGCCATGGCCTTTTAATTGGAAGACTGTTGCGTTCCAAATACTAATACGCAAACTACGCAAGTATACGGTCGTTACAAGTAATATAAAACGATAAGTACATACCGAGTATCGAATCCCCACGAATGGGTAAAATCTGGGACTAAACGAATCAATCGACGGCTTATTTCAGTTATGAACGCTTGACACAAAATTATCAAACCCAAATATATGATAAGGGTGATTTTATTTAACTACAAGCGGTAAAGTAAATCTAACTACGAAAGCAAGTAAAATGGGTAGTTAATTATGCGGTAAGGAGGATTTATAAGCAATCAATTAAAGCAGATAAATTATGCGGTTGTTAGGTTAACTATGCAAACAATCATAGGTTTATTTGTTGTTTGTGAGTTCTAAATTAGTTAAGTCTCCCTGTCGGTCTCACTTAACTCTACCAATCTACCCAAACTCTCCATCTCCGGATCAATCACAAACACCGTTGTCACTCGATGCTCTCAGAGGGCTCAAAGGCGTACCGCTGTCACCCGGGACCTAAGACTACCCAAATCCCCGAATAAAGAGAATCTAAGTTATTTGATGGATTCACGAACGAACTCTTTATACAAACACGGACCACACTAGGTATATGCCTATCCTAGGTCGAAATCCACAAATCGTCACTCGCCTAACCTTCAAAGTCCTATGTCTAGGATGCATTCAAGGTAGAATTAAGTCCGATTACATGATTACGGCAAATCAAAGTACTTAAACAATAATCTACTACAATCATTGGCCAAAAGTGCGATAAAACAATAAACCCAACAATTCAACCATAGCCCAACATCAAAACATAACTAATCAAACGATAACAATGACTCGACAATTAATATATTATGCTCGTGTTGCTACTCAAGGATTCAAGGACGTTCGTATGTATCTTCCGAGTTGCATACAAACCTATCGAGTTAAACTAATCAAATTTATGTCTAAATGGATTAAAATCTAATCGATGCATTAAACTCAAACCTTAAACGAATATGAAACGACATAGGTATATGTCTATCCTAAAATCGAATCACAATCCAAATTCATAATCAAATCCTCAAAATCACTATGTATAGCAATCAAGAATCAATAAATCTCATCTCAAAGTTTGTCAAACCATAAGGTGAACGATAAACACGGAATCGGATTAACGAACACATATAAGCACCATACCGATCATCATAACATCATTTAATCAAACAATAACATAAATATATATAAATCCAAAGAATTCAAATCCACAACCTTTGTTCCAAATTGAAAATAACAACATTCATATCCTAATCATAGACAACTAGGAAATAGAAAGATATCACCTAATCGGAATAAAGTCGAGAGATGGATTCTCCTCCCTTTAATCACCACCTAATCACTCCCCAAGGGTGGTGATTAACTCACCCCCTTGGTGGAGTCTTCAAAACAAGAAAAATAAAGAAAAACTAAAGAGAGAGAGTTGAGGGAGGCAAAGAGAGAAAGGGAGGCAAAAAAAGAGGGAAAGATTGAGGAAGTTGTGTGAAAGTTGTTCTCTCCTCTTGCCCTAATAGCCCCCTCATGAGAAATCCCGAAAATGCCCCTTGAAAACGCGGAGAATATGCTGATATTTCGCACCAGCAGGCTCACACCGCGGTGTATCTTATTTGCACCGCGGTGTGATATAGGCAGAAACTTTTCTGCTCTGTCAAACTTCCTTCCAAGCAGCATATCTTTTGATTCCGAACTCCGATTGCGGATCCGTAAAGTCCGTAGCGTAGCTAACTCACTTATCTATGACATATCCAAAATTCAGCTCATTTGGATCATCCATGAAATATTTATGCATATTTTAGTGAGCAGCTGTCTACATTCTTCTACATTTTTACTTCGGTTTCTCCTTCCTTTGAAGCTCTTATCCACATCTCCCTACAAAACACACAAAACACAATTAAAACACACAAACAACCACCAAAACACACAAACAACCAAAAACACAAAAGAACGCGAAAACAAGCAAAAGCACACAAAACTCGGATCAAAGCTAGTTGTTTTGAGCTTAAGAAGACACGTAATAATGACGTTTTCACGGCGTTATCAAAGACTAAGTCTTCTAATTAATTAATGGCTCATTCTAATTAATTAATTAAGGCTTTATTTAATTTCCCAATTAAATGGTCCAATTAATAAATTACTCTCTCATTTAATTAAATTAGACTCCAAGCCTAATTAATTAAATATCTCTTTATAATTAATTAAATCTAATTTAATTAATTAACTTACAAATTAAATTCCAATTTAATTTATAATCTCGATCCAATTCCAATCGGATCTCGTCTGCTCCAATTGGGTCGATTCAGTTGTTCTTCGTTTCCTTGCTTTCGCTTCATGTGTATTGTGTATGCCCCCGTAGGTTCACCACATAATTGGCCGTGGGTTATAATTAAATATTTATTTAATTACTCGAGTATTAAATACTCTAAATCAATCGAACACTCTGTCGACTGATCATTCCAAAATTAACACCCTTGCCAATTTAAGAATTATCCCACACTCCACGGTCGATGTCTGGCCACAAGCCCATGGAGCCCAATCACTGGTGAATTAATTCAGTGAACCTTTAAACATTTACAATTTCCATATACGACATGATCTCTCCATCAATCGATCTCCCAGTCGAGACTTAAGGGTATGGACTTTTCATTGGTTCCCTTTCCTCGTCTCGACGTTATGCACTCTGGTCTCGAAACAATTCTCTTTGACTTAATCTTTATAAGCTACTTTCATAAAGTCGTCAGATACCTCGGCCGAGGGTTTTATCAGAATTAATTTCTCACAGAAATACATAGGAGAATTTCCCAACCTATCAAGTCGGGTCAATGGATCCTTTGTTGATGATATGAACCTGCATACGAGTTCCCGTATACCCAACATAAATTCACAGAGATCTTCTGGTAATCTCCAGTCGGTCGGAACTCACATCAAAGCATAGACGTTCTCGCACCAAACAAACCCTATCATCTCAAGTTTTAGGGATCGTTCCTCGTATATTATTGTAAATAGGAATAACTTCAACCCCGATATGTGACTACCGCTTCCATGGTGAGTTATTTCCTAATTGGGGTATTCAGTGCACTTGCCTTCTCAGCAAGTCACCCACTTTTGTGTATCGACTATCCCAGTCACGCTCATGGACCGTCCTCCAGTTCATCGGAGTATACACATCAGTGAGAGTCTAACCGAATCCAATGATGTCCTTTCTCAAATGGATTCTACGACTCTTGAATATGTTCTAGATCACGGCCTTGGAGATCAGTCCACGGGTTGTCCCATAGCCCTGTGATCTAAGGACTTCTATTCTTATGCTTAGATAATTATTACATAAGATAAAGTTGACCATTTAAAGTAAAGTGCATTTATTAATCTAATTGAATAGTTCCTTTATTTAATACAATAAATCGCAGCCATACAGTTGGCTTGCCGGACACTATTTCTATCAAAGCGGAAGTTCAAATCAGAAGATAATCGTATATCCTTATTCAACCAAGTGATTTTCATCTTTGAGTGAAGACTAAAGACTTAGAAGAAGTTCTTAGTTGAATGTTTTGTCATCATAAAAAAGAGGGGAATTGTTGGATGAAGTTGAGTCAATGAGTTAACTGAAAGAAGTGCCAAAATTGAAAATGCAAGTCAGAATTGGTACCAAAATTGACACGTTGGTACCAAAATTGAAAAACGCCTAGTTCTATTGTGCCAAAAATAAATTTTTGCCTAAAAAATTTATAGGGTGCTTGAATTTAAATGGTACATATATAAGGATGATTACATAAATATTAAATATATTAATAAATAACTTTATTTTTTAATCAATATTAAATATATTAATATTATTATATAAATTTTAGATTTAATTAATATTTTGTCGAATTTATGTTAAAGTATTATTTGGTCTGTTAATATTATTTATAAAATTAAATTAGTTAAATAAATATGTAAATATAATAAGTAAAATCTCTAAATTGGTCCGCACGTGTCTTATTCGAGCCAATTTTGAAATTGGGCAACAATGTGGACTAAACTTGTCAGTAAATTTGAAGATGTGGGGTTATTTTGACAACCTGAAAAGTTAGAGGTATAATTGTCAGTCAACATAAGTAATGGTATCAATTTTGTAATAAAACCTAACTGCCACGTCATCAGTTAACGTCCATTTTTAACGGTGGTAACAAATGTGATTGATTTTTTAAATTGTGGTACCAAATGTGTTGGCCTCGATTTTTATGGTACCACAAGTGAGAATCGGTATATAGTTTGGTACCACAAGTGCTATTCTCTTTATATTGTTAGCAAAATTTGGTACATTTTTTTTTTTTTGTGAAGAATTCCTCTCTAAATCTTTCATTTGTTTGCTTGTTTCGTATATATCTTATGAATTTGATCTCATTTTTCTTTAACTTAATTCAACATAAGTTTTATTCTCGGTTTCATGTATTAGACAATTCATTGTTTAATTATACACTATGTTGCACGGATACGGATATGGCGATACGAATACGACATGATACGGATACGGCGACACGGATTTTTAAAAATTTACTGGATACGATACGACATGGATACGAATCTAAAAGATATATATTTATATATTTATGCATATTGAAATAAGTAAAATAATATATTTATATATTCATACATATTGAAATAGATCAAGTTAAGTTTCATAAGTACTAAATTGCATATGTTTAGTAATTTAATACTATTAATTGTACATCATGTTCATTGTTTTATTATGATATATAAAACATGTCCCGTTATGGACATTTTATCTTGTATTGCAGTTGTATATAATACAAAGAGTGGTTTGACGTCTTACATTGTTCTTACCAATTGTGGTGACTTTAGCAAAATTCAGAATATAAAATGTGTTGGATACGTCTAAATAAGTATCCGATACGAGTGTCCAATTTTTCTTTTTAATTATATTTACCTACACGCCACGTGGAGTGTCGAATACGTATCCCACAAGTATCCGAGGAGTATCGTATCCGAGAAGTATCCGACTCGACATTTTATAATTTTTTGAAGTATCCGTGCATCATAGATTATACATGTTGATAACTTTTTCTTCTTAAAATTTCTTCAATTGCAGGCATCCATGCAACTTTTTGTTCATATGGGTTTAGCCTTATACTTGATATTATTTTTTAAAAATTTAAGGTTTTATTATTTATTTATTTATTTCCTTTTTTTTCTTTTGCTATTCTAAATTATTCATTAATCACGTCTGATATTTCATTTTTATGACCACTTTTGTCATTTTAAATTTTACTATGATGTTTCAATTGCAGGGCTCCATGCAATTTTCTGTTCATATGGATTTTAGCCTTATACTTGATTATTATTTTCAAAATTGTAAGGTTTTTTTTTCTCATCCCAATATTCTAAATTATTCATTAGTCCTTTTTTAACTGTCTCAAATATTCATTATTCCAACCACTATTTAAGTGTCGTTAATATTTTTAATATTAATATATTTTTTGTTATTGTTTGAGGTGACTTCTAATTTTGTTATCTTATTTTCTGTTTTTATCACATTTGCGTGTGATAACGCCGTGACAACGTCGTTATTACCTATATCCTTAAGCCTAAAATATCTTGTTGATCCGAGTTTCTGTTTGTTTTTGCTTGTTTTTGTGTTCTTTTGCGTTTGTGGTCCTTAGTTGGGCTTTTGTGTGTTTTGGTGGTTGTTTGTGTGTTTTATTTGTGTTTTGTGTGTTTTGTAGGGAGATGTGGGTAAGAGCTTCAAAGGAAGGAGAAACCGAAGTAAAAATGTACAAGAATATAGATAGCTGCTCACTAGAACATGCATAAATATTTCATGGATGATCCAAATGATCTGAATTTTGGGTATGTCATAGATGAGTGAGTTAGCTACGCTACGGACTTTACGGATCTACAATCGGAGTTCGGAATCAAAAGATATGCCGCTCGGAAGGAAGTGTGGCAGAGCAGAAAACTCTCTGCCCAAACCTCGCGGCCGCGAGAATAAACCTCGCCGCGGCGAGGGCCTGCTGGTGCGAAATATCAGCAAATTCTCCGCGTTTTCATGGGCCATTTTCGGGTTTTCTCATAAGGGGGCTATTAGGGCAAGAGGAGAGAACAACTTTCACATACTTTTCACTCAATCTTTCCCTCTTTTTTTGCCTCCCATTCTCTCAAGCCTCCCTCAACTTCTCTCTTTACTTTTTCTTTCTTTTTCTTGTATTTGAAGACTCCACCAAGGGGGTGAGTTAATCACCACCCTTGGGGAGTGATTAGGTGGTGATGAAAGGGAGGAGAATCCATCTCTCGACTTTATTCCGATTAGGTGATATCTTTCTATTTCCTAGTTGTCTATGATTAGGATATGAATGTTGTTATTTTCTATTTGGAACAAAGGTTGTAGATTTTAATTCTCCGGATTTATATATATTTATGTTATTGTTTGATTAAATGATGTCTTGATGATTAGTATGGTGCTTATATGTGTTCGTTAATCCGATTCCGTCCTTATCGTTCATCTTATGGTTTGACAACCTTTGAGATGAGATTTATTGATTCTTGATTGCTAGACATAGTGATTTTGAGGATTTGATTATGAATTTGGATTGTGATTCGATTTTAGGATAGACATATACCTATGTCGTTTCATATTCGTTTAAGGTTTGAGTTTAATGCATCGATTAGATTTTAATCCACTTAGACATAAATTGGATTAGTTTAACTCGATAGGTTTGTATGCAACTCGGAAGATACATACGAACGTCCTTGAATCCTTGAGTAGCAACACGAGCATAATATATTAATTGTCGAGTCATTGTTATCGTTTGATTAATTATGTTTTGATGTTGGGCTATGTTTGAATTGTTGGATTTATTGTTTTATCGCACTTTTGGCCAATGATTGTAGTAGATTATTGTTTAAGTACTTTGATTTGCTGTAATCATGTAATCGGACTTAATTCTACCTTGAATGCATCCTAGACATAGGACTTTGAAGGTTAGGCGAGTGACGATTTATGGATTTCTACCTAGGATAGGCATATACCTAGTGTGGTCCGTGTTTGTATAATGAGTTCGTTCGTGAATGCATCAAATAACTTAGTTTCTCTTTATTCGGGGATTTGGGTTAGTCTTAGGTCCCGGGTGACAGCGGTACGCCTTTGAGCCCTCTGAGAGCATCGAGTGACAACGATGTTTGTGATTGATCTGGAGATGGAGAGTTTGGGTAGATTGGTAGAGTTAAGTGAGACCGACAGGGAGACTTAACTAATTTAGAACTCACAAACAACAACTAAACCTAGGATTGTTTGCATAGCTAACCTAACAACCGCATGATTTATCTGCTTTAATTGATTGCTTATAAATCCTCCTTACCGCATAATTAACTCCCCAATTTACTTGCTTTCGTAGTTAGATTTACTTTACTGCTTGTAGTTAAATAAAATCACCCTTATCATATATTTGGGTTTGATAAGTTTGTGTCAAGCGTTCATAACTGAAATAAGCCGTCGATTGATTCGTTTATTCCCACCTTTTACCCATTCGTGGGGATTCGATACTCGGTATGTACTTACCGTTTTATATTACTTGTAACGACCGTATACTTGCGTAGTTTGCGTATTAGTATTTGGAACGCAACAGCGTGCTTTTGTATTTTTTATTGCTATGAACAAATTAAGCACTTTTTTTTTATCGTGCTTACTATATGACAT
This sequence comes from Penstemon newberryi var. newberryi, assembly GCA_030819805.1. Taxonomy (NCBI): domain Eukaryota; kingdom Viridiplantae; phylum Streptophyta; class Magnoliopsida; order Lamiales; family Plantaginaceae; genus Penstemon; species Penstemon newberryi. The sequence goes on along the minus strand of JAUALY010000002.1, from coordinate 16,142,820 downwards.
CTTTTTATGTTTTCTATAATTATTTTCAAAACTGTAAGGTTTAAATTTTTTTTCATTATTCATCCCACTACTTTAAGTTCACATCTGATGTTTTAATTTAGGGTTTAAATTAAGCACTTTTTTTATATTGGGCTTATTATATGTCATTTTTTTATGTTTTCTATAATTATTTTCAAAATTGTAAGGTTTAAATTTTTTTTCATTATTCATCCCACTACTTTAAGTTGTTCATTAATCACATCTGATGTTTTAATTTTATTACCCCTTTGTCATTTTAAATTTTACTATGATATAATTTAATAATATTAATTGTCTCAAATCTTCATTATTCCTACTATTATTTAAGTTGTGGTATTTTTTCTATTTCTTTTTTTTTTATTATAGTTTGAAGTGACTTTAAATTATGTTATTTTTTGGTTTGTATTTATCATAATTTTTAAACATGTTTACAGAGAAAAGCTCATTTATATTTGACATTTTTTTTGTAAACATTTTAGCTATCCATTTTTAGTTTGTCTCAAGGGTTATGTCTCATTATAAAGTATAGTTTATGTACTTAGGGTAATACTCCAACTACATATTATAAGATTCTGATTACTCCTAAATTCATGTCATAGACTGACATAATTCATTTCTGAATGCAGATCGTGAACTAACTTAAATCACTTCGAAGCACGACCTGACATATTACGTGAACATCTTTCTCACTATAAGAACATAGGCTAGCCACATAATTCTCCCATTTTCTTATATCAAAATGATTTTGTAGTATGCAACCACATAATTCCCGACATAGAAGGATAAAAAGGAAACATAAAACAAATTTGTTCACTTTTAATGTTTATTTTCTTATTCAAGAATTTTTTTTTATTTTGACTTAAATTATTTCTTCTGAATTTTCAATGTCAATCCATTTTAACTGATTTTTTTAATTCTATTAGCCATAATTATATTATAAAATAGTGTTTATTTACATTTTAAGATATGAAATTAGTTAATTGAATTCAAATTATCTAGAAATCATGACCCTTGATCCAATTATCTCATAAAGTACACCACTTCAAAAAGTAACCATCATTATAAGTTTATCCTTTATATTGTTGAGTTTGAAGAATACATATACTCAAGGTTATAGGTGGAATACACATTAGGTTAAAATACATTTAATAATTTGACCTATATATATATATATATATATATATAATTACTCATGCAAATTAAGAAAATATGTATTATTATAGTATGTAGCACCGTATTAATTGTCATTTTATAAATATAATAACCATATTATATCATAATCCAGAAACTAATGATAGTATCCAAAATGCTATTTCCTGAAAATTTGAGAGTTTTAAAATATGTTTATCGATATTTTGTATCAGAGGCAAGTAAATACTCCAAACTTTGCCAATATAACTATTGATTTATGATATGGGGTCTATCCATATTGAGGAAATTGATATTTCAATGTGTTTGCTTTACCTCATAGACAAAAACAATTAACCATTAACATTACCATGTGAAATACAAAAGTATATCATTGATCAAAATTTTAGTATAAGATTGGTACATTTTATTAAACTGTAAATTTTTTTTTCTTTTTTAAGGTGATCATCTTAATTCATTCCCCAAAAATGTACATTGCTTAATTGTCTAGATACATGACCATGACAATTGGCATTGACCATGAAAAGCACCGTTTTTCTCTACTAATTAATTCCTACTGTTATGGAAATTAATTAGCTAATTAATTCGAATTATTGGCATTGCTATATATATTCTTCATATCTTCATATCCAAACTATACATAACATGTACAAATAGGCAGACATGGTATATATATATATATATACTTCACTGTTTCACAACTGTACATATTATTTTTACTGTGGTTTATATTCGATTTTTATGAAAAAGAACTTGCTAATTTTGTGTAAATATGATGAAATCCTAACTTTATATTTGTTTTGTGCTATTTGTAGGTTGATAAATAATAACTATGACAGTGCAGGTCTAAAGTCTCAATTTCATGTTTTCAGAGGTTGATCTCTTACCATTTTAATGTTTGTCTATTTTTCATATTAAAATTTCTAGGTTTAATATTGAGGTTTATTTAATTGTTTTATGTAAGCAAATTCTCTCTAATAAACCATATATCATGTCATGATAATGTTGTCATAAAAAGTATCATTTCATGTATCTTTAATGCTTTGACCAAATATTAACATTACTAACATAAATCAACTGAAAAGAAATATACACATATTTATAGAAGTGAAATTTTTATAAATCAACCATACTTGATTTTTTACTATTTTTGAGTTGGAATTTTTTAGAAGATTGTAGAACTGAAAGGGCCAAAGTATAAGGGGTAGGCAAAATTAAAGAACTTTTTAAGTTTAGAAGGACTTCTTATTATATCGAAAATGTATAACTTAGAATACTAACGATCAAATTTTAAATATTTGATTGATTACAACAATATTTTTGTGATTACATATGCAGTTATAACTTGGTGAGAGTTTTATATAGGGGTGGGCACGGGGCGGGTTTGGGGCTAAAGATATGGGTATAGTAAATTTTGGGATTGACACATTTCATCCCAAACACGCTCCGTAATAATTCGGGTACCCGGAAGCGGGTACCCGAATTATTGTGGGACGGGACGAGACGGGATTACGGGTCCCATATTATTTTAAATCATCAATTCTTCACGCACTTAACAAAATTAAATTACAATATTTGGTATAAAAAATTGTATGTAATAGACTAGTAGTACTAGTAATTTAATTTGTAGAGCAAAAAAAATCTAAAAAAAAAAATTTAATGTATGCCGTGGCATAGGTGGAAAGAAGAAGGAGTTGTAGAGCCGTAGAGACTACGAAATTTTTTATTATATTAATAACTAGTGTACAATTTAAAATATATTAGGGTAAAGTAAAAAAGTTCTTTATTGAGGAAAAATATTTTTGATACCAAACTTTATTCCAAAAAACACATTTGGTACCAAGCTTTTTCAAAAAACACATTTCATACCATGATTCACAAAATCTTGACACATTTAGTTTTGCTGTCAATTTTCGGACGAAATTCAGCACGTGTCGCTCATGTGCCCGTTAAATTGAGAATGGGATGGAGAATATGCACGGGTTTTAAAGACCCACACATGAACGACACGTGCTAAATTTCGTCTGAAAATTGACGGCAAAACTAAATGTGTCAAGATTGTGTGAATCATGGTATGTAATGTGTTTTTTGAAAAAGCTTGGTACCAAATGTGTTTTTTGGACTAAAGTTTGGTATCAAAAGTGTTTTTACCTCGTTCTTTATTAGATGAATTAATTAATTAATTAATTGATATATAAGCAAAGTGTATAATTATATAATAATAATAAAAAAAAGATATAGGCGGGTTCGGACATTCGGGGTTGGAGAGGCTAATCCCAAACCCGTCCCATATTCCCGTAAAAAAATACGGGTTTTCAAGTTCGGGTACCCAAACCCAAAAATACTCGTCCCGTTCGGGTATTTTAAAAACGGGACTGGTCGGATTTGAATTACCCGAACCCAACGCCCACCCCTAGTTTTATATGTTTTTGAATTTCAACTGAAATGAATTTCTTGAACGTTAAATATTTATAAAGTTCAGTAAGTCATAGTTCGGTAAGTAAATTATTGTTTGCATTTTCATATTTCAGCATTTCATGGAATATATAATTTTGAAATACTAATCATTTTTTCAGTTATGTAGATACTTCATAGTTGATGATTGATTGGCAATTTAATACATTTTTTTTAATCTTTAGACACTAAAGTAAAAGTCCTATCATGGAATATATATATATGATGTATTCAGAAGAGTAATATAGTAAAACAAAAGTAGTAAGTTTAAATACTGTCTAAGGAAGCAAGATTTGGAGTGTGATGCGTAAATCAAGAATGTCAAATTGAAATGATTATAAAATGATACAAAATTGTTTATGACTTTTTAGCTATATTATATTTAGAGAAACTTAAATTTAACTTCTTCTTATTTTCTCATTTACATTTATTTTTATTTTAAGGTTATAATGATATTTGTAGTGAAATCCAACCTCTGAGGTAGTTTGAGTAATTATTTCTCAAAGTTAGAGCGAGATCGTGTAATTACACTAACTTTGTGTAGTGAGAAAAATAAATTTGAAAATAATATAAAGGTATTTCTCGAACAATTTTTTTCTTTCTTATGACATCAATATGTGAAGTCGGAAAATAATGTAATGAATCAAATACCTACGGAGTAGATTGAGTTATTTCCAAAACTTAAACGGTGGTCATTGTATTCCACTAAATATGAGAGATACTTTAATCAATTATCTTGTGATATTGTTGAGTTAACATATGCATTGTCAATCATCCATAGTCCATATATCATGCAGAAAAAGATATATGAAACATTCATTTTAATTAAATTATACTTTTACAAATATTTCTAGCACGGTAAAAAAGTTTCAAATTGTAATTTTCACATGCATGAAAATTGCAATGATCACAACACATTATAATTTATTTTGATGTAAATTGAAATAAATTATGTAGGTTTGTGCATAGCACGGGAATAGGCTAGTTAGCATTTATGCTTCATTAATAAATCCCGCGATTTACATCCTTCAGGGCTCTAGAGCAAGGATTATGAGGGCCCACGATTGGTCTGACGTAAGCTTAGTAACCTGGGTTATAAAAAATGCAACACTTTGCACATGGGCGGACGCAGTATCAAAAGGTACGTAAGTTTCTACCCGTTGCAACTGCATCAGTGGAGAGAACTTTTTCGGTTATGAAGATAGTAAAAAATTGACTCCGTAACCGAATGGGCGACAATGGCTAAATGATAGTTTAGTTGTCTTTATAGAGAGAGACATATTTAATAGTATTTCAAACGATGCTATCATGGACCGATTTCAAAATATGAAAAATCGTCGTGGTCAATTATTAAAGTAAATACGTAGATATTTTGGGTTCTTTTGGGACTATAACGGGGAATCATATGTAATTAAAGTATTTCTTGGGATTTATTTTTGTCAAACTCCACCTCCCCGTTTTTGTATTACGTCATATATTTTCTCGTGAATAAAATAAGCTTTAAGTTCAACTGTTTGATTATATATTTTTTTTTGTATAAGTTTAGCCCCCTGATCAAAATTCATTACGCCCCTGACTTTGCATCCTCTCTTATTTTCCTACAATATTGACCACCGAAGTCAAAAAATCTTGGGGCAAACTGATAGTGGTAGCCATAATTTTACTTACTTCCAAAACAACAATTTTTGCGTAAAAATCAGTACGTCATTACATGCTCATCTACATAGTATAATGTCATGTACATTATTGGTCCATTGGTAATAATATTGCTTATAAAAATATAAAACATTAGGTAATTTCTTTTTTTTTTTACTTTATTTATAATAGAATCGGAATCGTCAACGGATCAGAACAAGCAACATCTAGAGGTACACCAAATTTCGAATAAAAATTATATAATATCATATTAAAGTTGGCTCCATCGACAGCCCCATATCTAACAACTGGACCATGTTTCTACTTTTACAGGGCAGTCTCCGTTTTATGTTTCTAAACTAAATTACGATAGACCCCTAAAAAAATCTACACTATGATAGAGGAATTCAATTTTCAAATTGAGATTAACTTTTGTTAAATACAGTTTGGCCCCTAAAGTATGAGGTGTATCAATTTCCCCTAAAGTAATACTTGTGACACCTACCTCTTCCAACGTTGATTAACCAAAGTTATATTTTTTCTTGCTCAAATTATCCTCCCCCTTCGTATATGTTAATGGTTAGTTTTAATCTCATACCAAATTTGTTCCTAATCTCAATTTTACACTAAATTGTATTGTTCTTGGTGATTTTTTTTGGGAAATTTACATAGATACTCCCTGACTATTACCCTAATTACAAGAACTTACCCTCCTATTTCAGAAATTACAAAGACACCCCCTCGACTAAAATAATATTACAAGGAGACCCCTTACGGCGTTAATTTTTAACAGTAGATGATGACGTCATCAAAATATTTTAACGTTATTTTAATTTGCCCCCAAGGGCCGGGTGTATTTGTTATATATTTTATGTTACAGGGGGTGTCTTTGTAACCGTGTAATAAATTATTGTAAATAAATTTGTAAACTTTAAAATTAAACCAAACCAATTTAAAATTTAATAAAGTTATTTACAATAACACAAAATAAAGTTTTAATAACATATATTTTCTTACAAAATTAAAACAAACCAATTTAAAATTTGATAAATTTTTTTACAATAATACAATTGGTAAATAAAGTAACAAACCAGTTTAAAATTTAATAATTTTTTTTACAATAATACAATTCAATAAATAAAGTTTTAATAACATATGTTTTCTTACAAAATTAAAACAAATCAACTTAAAATTTAAAAAAAAATATTTACAATAACACAATTGGTAAATAAAGTAACAAACCAGTTTAAAATTTAATAAATTTATTTATAATAACAAAATTCGATAAATAATGTTATAAATTTTCGATAAATTCGAAAAATAATGTGTAAATATTGTAAATAATTAAGATCATTTCGGATATTTTACAGTTTCAGTTAAGTTTGACTGACGGTCGTTAAGTCAAGGGGGTGTCTTTATAATTTTTTAAACAGGGGGTAAGTTCTTGTAATTAGGGTAATAAGCCAGGGGTGTCTATGTAAATTTTCCTACTTTGTTAAAAGAAATGTAAATATTGAAAATAACTAAGGGCATTTCAGACATTTTACAGTTTATGTTAAGTTTGACTAACGATCCTTAAGTCAAAAGGGTGGTTTTGTAATTTTTGAAACAGGAGATAAGTTCTTGTAATTAGAATAATAGTCAGGGGGTGTCTATGTAATTTCCTTTTTTATACTTATTGTAAAAAAAAAAAAAACTTTTCGTTATTGTTTCAATAATTTATATGTTATTATTTCACCGAATATTATATTTATATTCGTTATTATTCAATCATTGATAATATTTTTACCTCAAATATTATTTGAACAATTGTTATATTTCTCTATTATTTTTTTAAATTTCAATTAGCTCTTCGAATTATTAATCGACACGAGATTGATCAAATTGTCATATCACGTCCAGGTCTTCCAGGTTTTTATTATAACTGTTAGAAACCTGCACCAGCTCGTCCATGCCATGTTAACATTCCATTCAAATTTCAAATCATCTTTCTCATCATTACACGTTTAACTGATATATTAATAATATTTTAATTATCATTACCAAATTTACGATCAAAATATTTTCATCATCCCTATAATATGAACTGGTGCATGTTTCAAATATTTAGAGTAAAAACCTGAAAAATTAAATGTGTGATGATTATAATGACAATATGAATTTCGTGTTGATTAAGAATTCAAAAGGCTACTAAAATTACAATGCGATATAATAAACAAATGAATAGAGTAAACAATTTCTGAAATCATACATACCCCTACTCTTTCTCTTTATCTATTTGTTGTCTTTTTCGAGGTCAACTCTTGTTGCACAAGATAAGATTAGATTAGATTAGGTAGCAATTTTGCCATTAGTGGCCCTCATCAATGGGAAATTTAATTTTAACTTGATTGATCACCTATATATTCATGAAGATCTAAATTGAATCATATCAATTTTTAAAATAAATTATCCATTAGTATTTTATTTGTAATATTTAACATCTCAATATTCTCTTATTGGACCAATTCAAGTAGAGTTCAAACGTTTCGCGAAGGCTATTAAACTAATTTTTGAAACTAAATTGAAAAGGAGCATAGCTCTTTCATAAAAGCCATACGGTCTTGGATTCAAGTGCCATCAAAACGGTATATATTATTTTAATTTCATACTGATCTAATGGTAGTTATTCATTTATATATCTTACCTTCATTGTATGCTAGAGTAACTAATCAATTATTTGAAGAAAAAACGTATTATGTCCCAAAATCATTTAATTATAAGCACCCTAATTGTAAATGAAATGGCCAAACTACAGACATTTCTTTATTACTCTGTCTTAATGAACGAGTTAGCTTCACTCTATAAGAACTCCTCAACCAAAACAAGACTCATTCAAAAAATACACATCTAAAGTTCTATTGATCAGAATTCTGAAAAACCAAGAAATACAATAATGGCAGAAGTGAAGCTATTCGGATGTTCGTACAGCCCAATTAGCCGGAGGGTTGAAATGGCCCTAAAACTAAAAGGGGTTGAATATGAATTCATAGAAGAAGATCTAAGCAACAAGTCTCCTTTGCTCCTCAAGTACAACCCAATTCACAAAAAAATCCCTGTACTATTGCATAATGGCAAACCCATTGCCGAATCTTCGGTCATCATCGAATACATTGACGAGACATGGGAAGGCCCATCCATTCTGCCCAAAGACCCGTATGAAAGAGCCATGGCTCGTTTCTGGAGGTTCATTGATGAAAAGGTACATTCCAATCCATTTTCATGTTTAGAACATTGAATATGGTATCATAATCGGACCCACAAAAAGATTTAGTTTCATGTTTTAGATTTGATTAAAAACTCTTTGCCACCTATTTTTAAATTTCATGTTTTTGACTTTATTAAAAATATATATCTCTTAGGCCAAGAGTTAATTTAAAAGTTAAATTATAAGAGTTTTAATAAATTTTTTACATAAAAATTGTTCTCCTAGAGCTACTGCATAATTTATGAATTGTTAAAATTTATGTATTTTGTTGGTCAAATAACCAAAAGCATAGTGTTCTTTGCAATTGTTTGCAGGAAAAGTACCAAAACTTTTGTACTTTCCTGCAAAAAAATAAAATATTATAAATATAAAATAATAAAATCAATTAGTATTAGAAGTATATTATTATTATTTATATAAAATAATAATTAAAAGTAATTTGTTAAAATATAAACTAGCTGTTGGAGTGAAGTGGTGTGGTTGTTAAAAAGTAGTCTTTTAAAATATAAACTAGTTATTGGAGTGCAGAGTAAAAAAATTACTGTTCATTAGTTATATTTTAGGATAAGAGGCTTAAATTTAAGAGAGTTGTTGGAGATGGTCTTACACGTCAATAACATGTTAAATAATTTTTTTTTAAATTAATATCTCTTCTTTTTCAGCTCAAGTTTTAAGATGAGTTAAACATTCAATAATATTGATGTTGCGTGAAAATGTTCAAGGGTATATTTAGGATTGTTTTTTCCTTGATATTCTTCAAATAGAGCTCCGATTTGCACGGGATGAACTTACAGGAAATCCTTCTAGTAAAATCATTTAGCTCTTCTTGTCACTTCTCCAACTTATAATTTCCAATGAATATGATAACCTATTTATAGGATAAAATGTAGGAGGGGAAGAGTCACATCATTAATACGCATACATAAATAGGGATAAATTAGTCTTTCCAGATAGTGCAATCAATATTGCTCTTTTTAATTATTTTAACATCTAGGAATTATGTTAATTACCAATATAGCCCTAAAACACAAACTATCACCATCAAATATAAATGAATTAATGATGGACTTATGAATTTGTAGTGCTCGATTGCAATGTGGAAAGCTTTTTCGAGCCCGGGAGAGGAAGGAGAGAAGGCCAAGGAAGAAGCAGCCGAACTACTGAAATTTCTAGAGGAAGAAATAAAGGGTAAGAAATTCTTTGGGGGAGATAATATTGGACTAGTTGACATTTCTGCAAGTTTCATCGGATATTGGTTTGGAATCCTTCAAGAGATAGCAGGACTTGAACTATTGACAAAAGAAAAGTACCCAAATTTGTGTAAATGGATTGATGGCTTCATTAATCACAGTTTCATCAAGGATAATCTACCTCCCAAGGATAAAATTTCTGAGGTTTACAAAGCCAGTGCTCAACCTGGATCTTCGGGATACAAACCAAAGGTCTAATTTCGTGTGATTTTGGATTGAAGAAAGAATTCTATTGTAAAATTAGTTTGGTTTGTTGCTTTGCTTTGAAATAAAGCATTTCAAATAATTTTTAAAGCATATCAACTTTTACAGTTACCATTTCGAACAACTCGAGCAAAAAATAGGAGTATATGGACTGATTTTGACCGAGTTTTGCCCAGAGATGCTTCTCAAAACCGACACGTATTGAGTTTCATTCTGAAAATCGGCTCAAACTCAGATCTCGGCCCATCTCCACAATCCCTAAACACCCAAACTTATATCAAATATAAACAATATATCTTCATTTCTACAAGTCATTGATTATGAATATGTGATTGGTTTAGTGCAAGCTATTAATCATCTCAAAGTAACAAACCTAAGTTCGAATTGTTGTTGAGAGAAGTTTTCATATAATATATTTGACGCACTTTTAAAGACTTGAGAAACCAAAATAAAAAAATAATAATAAATCTCGATCTAATATAAACCACCTAACTTTCCTCCAAAATTCAAAATCCAATCTCAATTCAAATGATATCTCAAATATTCAAAACCCATTAAACTCAAAATCCAAGCCCAACACAAATTGTATTTTGAGGCTTCCGATGAACCATCCAATCCAATTTTTTGAAATCAAAACTAAACGAAACCAGAACCAAACCAATCCATATGAACAAAAATTCCCACTATTTAAGTGATCTCGATCCTGAACGCCTACATAAGTAATACTCTCTCTTAACTGGCAAATACCACATATGATGAGATTGAAAAAGTTTCATCCTTCAAAAAGCTTAATATTAAACTCAAAGATCTGCAAGAGCTAATAGCAAGCTAGCTAAAGGCATGATTAAGTAAACAACTTAAAAGAGAACTGTTTTATTAAAATATAAAATATCTATGATTTGCCCATATCAGTTTCCCTCTTATTAGTAGACAACATATTGTCAAAAAATTCACTCTATGGAAGAGCTTTTCAATGATTCATGAAAGGGTCAAGATACCAACTCATAGTATGGCACATCTGTCCAATCCAAAAGCTCTAAAAAATCTTCTGCCACTAGGCCACAATCTGGACCATAAGCTCGAGGGTGGAGGAGCAGTGGCCTCGAGAAGTCTCTCCTTTTCAGTGTCTAAACCTTCCCGATCATCTTCATTGGTGGTCTCACCAGGAACATTTTCTCCCAGATCATTATCACCAGCCTCTGCAATCTCTCCAGGTTTCTTGTCAAACAATCCCTTAAATTGTTCGCGAGCCCTTCTGTGGATTTCCTGATTGACACAACAAGCATTTCGTGAAACTCAATAATTTTGAACGATGTGGAAAAGTCGATGATCAAAGATGAAAAAGTATAAGAGAAATAATCTTTACTCTTCCTATCAAAACTAGAAGTTGCTTTTCAACTAACCTGCTCCTCCTTTTTGAGCTTAAGGAGAGCTGCCTTTGCAGTTGACTCCGATGATTTATCAGTGGTCATCATCTAGAAGATGTAGTTTGATTCAGAAGGGTGTAATTAAGTAACCAAGTATTTGAAAAAATAATTTTTTACCTTATTGAAATCAGCTCTAGCTTCTCCAAAATCTCCAGCTGTCATGTAGGCCATTCCACGACGGTAAAGGGCTTTGACATGAACAGGGTTGGTGTCCAAAACCTGTATAAAAGTAGAAATGCAGATGGAGGTTCGTTGTACTTTATATGTGAAACAACAAAATTCTGAATCCTGAGGATGAGGACCATCACCCATGAGCAAAGAACTAAAATAAAGTTTAAGATATTACCTTGTTACAAGCTTCAATTGACTTCCTGACTTCACCCATTTTAAGCAAGCAGGCAGCCACATTCAGGTGCAACATATTCTTCAGGCATTGAACAAAAAAGTAAAATACCACATGGAAACAAGATCTTTAGAATAAACATCAACTCCACATGTCTGGTGATCATATCTTTAGCGTATGTGCTGAATATGCTTAATCAGAATTCTTTGTAGACTTACTCTTGTATCCGAAAATTCCTTTCCCTCCTCATCATCTTGAGGATTCACATGATTAAACTCCCGAAGCACCTGCAGTGAAATTACCAAATTTAATTGCTTAACAAAGTTCAGTAAAAAATGCATCGAATCGACAGGGAGTTATGAAATGTTTTTTAGAATGATACTGGGGTTTGACGCAACTAGGATTCTCAGAAAATAAGACCTTACCGAAAGGAGAAAACAAATATTTTTAATGGTCTTAGACTTAGTACATTTAGAAGGAAGAAAGGCTGACAATGGGATTGAAATTCTTGATCAAAAGATCAAACCCACCAAATGAAAAAGAAGTGTTGAAACTTGAACACCCCCCTTTAGTATACAAGAAGTTGAAATATAAATTTTACAACAGCTGCTGCTCTAGAATGCACATAAGACATCAGTGTGATTAAGAGAAACAGAAATATACATGCTCATATTTTGCCTTGGCAAGTTCATATTTGCCTTCTTTAAATAGCCTGTTACCCTGAAAAAACAAAGACAACAAACAAAGTTCTGTCAGTATGACCAATCTCTAATAATTATTTTTTTGCTCAGGACTAAAAACTAAAAGCTTCAATTGAATGTTGAAATGTTCCATTTCATGTCTCAAAAGCACAAAATAAGAGACACGTGACAGCATGGCATCATCTGGTTAACGGAGGTACAAATGATTCATCCTAACATCAATGGATTCATACTCTAAAGCTTTATAGACTCTGCATGTGCAAATCTCCATATAGGTTCATCGCAAATTTCTGTACTACAAGAACTAAGCTCCAAAATTCTTATGTAGATCTTACAACTTGAGGTGAACCTACCAGCATGTCGGAGACTGTTAAGATCGATACAAACTAAATCTTTTCCAATTTTTGTACAAGTCTTAAAGACTCAAAAGAATTTCTGTAAATAGTCAAGTATTATATACCGTGCCTTTAATCTTCTCAACATCATCCATTATTTCTCTATAGCTGAAACCAGTCCAGTCCTGCAGCAATGATTTCAATTACAAACAAGAACAAAATTGTGGGCAACAATTTCAGCCAAAAACACGAAATGAGAATGTATATTGAGACTAATACCAGGAAAACCCAATTTTAGCAGGCTCAGACCATAATTAATGTATTGAGTATAAATTGCAAGCTAATTAACCTAATGTAAAAATTTGGAATCTGAAGTGTGTCGTAAACTCACTTTTATTCACTATAAACCATCCAATCATTTTCGTGGTTTTTCCCACGAAAATTGGATCCTGATATGCTAGATTAGTATTCTTAAATGTAGACATAATTTAGCTAAGAATAGTTCAGAGATATAAGGAAGGAAACATGATGCCTTGTAACATTAGCCTTTATGCTTCAGTAATATTAATAATAATACTAAAAAAAAAGACCTACTCACACAATTCGAAGATGAGATAGTGGTTTGGCACAAGAGAGTTCCAGAAAAGATATGCAACAACAATTCGTTTAAAGGGTATATGGATCTATTATTTAGCCCTCAACTCTAAAATAGTCTTAATATTTAACTTTTTTGTATGAAATCTGGATGCAGGCTTTTTTCAACAAGACAAGTTGGTGTGTAATAATTCACTACATATGATTAGGCTTGTCCACATCAAAGGTTTGAGCTATGTACAATTTTCAAGCATTTAAGTCATTATGAAGTGCTTACAGCTTTATTTTCTACAATTCGATGTTGCCTGTTCATACAGCACAGAAGATTCAACTCACTATCCTTTTAGACCTATTGTACTTCTCTCTTATCTGATTCCCAAGGTCATTATAATTGATGCTTGTCGGCACATGTAAAGCTATAAATTGGAATCTTATTATCTGAAATCCATGTACATTCTCTCACCCCCCCCCCCCCACCTGACCTGATAGAAAAAATTCACCTGGATAAGTTCCCTCAAGTGTCTTTAATTATACTTACATTATGCGTATAGATACCTTTTTTGACTTTCCCACACATTATGCTTTTCATAAAATATTTAATAATTCACAATCTCCAGTCTTATCAAGCACATGGATCTAAGGTAAGAATTTTTCGGGGGCCATTTTAAGTTTTCTTTATCATATTTGTAAATCTGCACACCTTTTGCTTCTCATAATCAAGAAGCTCAATCTCCCATTGGATGTAAGAACCCTGAGGAACTTCAGCTGGCCTGTCATATAAGTGAAGGACATAGGTCAATAAAATTCTTGTATGAAAAATGAAAATAAGATCATGAAGGCATCATGACAGCATGCCCATGTAATCATTTTGTGAGCTATATTTAGATGTGCAATATTAGTAAATGAGCATTGGTATGCCAAAGATTAACCTTGCAAACTTGTCATAAGCATAATCAGGGGGGCATGTAACAAGAGCTATCTCTCCAGGCAACATTAATCGAGTGCACATTTCAAAACCTTCTGGTACCTAGCAAGCATATCATAAATGATCCACATAAGCAACTAAAGAAAAAAGTGAAAACAATCAATCAAGGGTTTTGGACAGAGTATTTAGTCTCTTATATAAAGAGAGAATACTTCGAAAATTATTAAAGTAACAGCCTATACATGGAGGGGGAGAAACATGCCATATTTAAAGACTTTGATGATACAATTATAGGTCCTAAAAGTGGCTTACAAGCCCTTCTCCTGATCTGAACTCCAAAGGCTGACCGTTGTTATCGACTCTTGTATCATAGAAAACTGTATTTTCCTCATTGAGAAGCATCCCCTTGTAGTGGACATGTAGCAGACTGTCAAGAAGAGGGCAATCCATAGGAAATTCACCTAATTATTTCAAGACAAACATAAAGCACATACAATCAATATTTTCGTAAATTAAAGTGCAAATATTAGACTCAGACAGATGAAAACAACCAAAGGAATCAATGTAATTTACCAACAAAAGCAAGAAGAAGAATCGGAAAAGAAATTTATATGAAAGATCTGAACCAATGGGGGGAATTGATGACTAACTAACTCAAGTTTTACATGGACAGAAAAACTGGATTACAAAGGACAGCGTGCAGCCATCTTAATTTGATAATAAAGAAACAACAATTATATAAGAAAATATAACTACATGGTGGCATGGAAAGCATGATCCATTAAAACCGATCAAACTTGACACCAAGTGCTCACTTATCTGCCAACAACCAAGTTAAGACAAATCCAAGCAGATGATTAAAAAAAATTGGGTAACCCGTAAAAATAGTTGATTAATTAGGTATCTAAAATATAAATTCAGAAGATTTTTTGCAATACTCCAGGAATGTTTGTTTCATTTCTCCCGGAATGATTGGTCAACGTTCAAAATTTAGCTGAAATGTGAATACCTAGGAATATATTGGTAAAATATGAGCCTGTAAAGCAAGTTCTATTGTCAGTGGCCACTGGTGTGAGAAAAAAAAAATGTGATCTAAGATCAAACTAAATAAATAGCAAGCTTTTCAAGTCAACGAAACTCAAAATGATGCTGCGACTTTCCAATACAGCAAGGAGCTATCCAGGCAAACATATACAAGATCCAGAAAGCAGATTCTTGATAACAAGAAAGTTTTAGGAGGTTCTTTTACAGCAGTCAAATTTCCATAAAAAACTAGGTCACTTCTATTGGAGAACTTTACAGCATCTATATATGGATGGTTGAATTGCAAAAAAAAAACATATGTCGCATTCCAGCTCAAGCAAATTACAAATTAAAGATGGAGCAACACCTCTTCCATCACGAAGACGGCGTTTTATTTACAGCAAGGAGCTATCCAGGCAAACATATACAAGATCCAGAAAGCAGATTCTTGATAACAAGAAAGTTTTAGGAGGTTCTTTTACAGCAGTCAAATTTCCATAAAAAACTAGGTCACTTCTATTGGAGAACTTTACAGCATCTATATATGGATGGTTGAATTGCAAAAAAAAAACATATGTAGCATTCCAGCTCAAGCAAATTACAAATTAAAGATGGAGCAACACCTCTTCCATCACGAAGACGGCGTTTTATTAAGCGTCCATCTCCAAGCACATCACGCACCTGAAAGTCCAAACTAAGTCATTGCAAAGAAACTTAAAAGGAAAAACAGACCAACATGAAATTCTATTGGACTAGTAAGAAAGTAACACGAAAATTACTTTTCCTGTAGAGACTTTAACAATCTATTATCTAATCTAATCACACAACACAATTTTATTTGGAGATAGTTGGCATAGGTAATCATACTAACCTCAACATGACATTCTTTGTTTTTCCTTTTTCACATTAATTAACAATCCTGAGACAACAAAAGTTAAGTGAAGAATGGCATATTTACCTGAACAAAGTGTACCAGCTCCACTTCAAAGTGTGCTTCATCAATACCTTCTATTGAGGGAATCAGAGGGCATTGAGTTAAATATTCCTTTTTAACATAAATTACTGCCTTTTCTCCCCGTGACATTGTTCCAATTCCCATCTCAAGACCTTTAGGTATCTAATTCAGGAAGAACAATGATGATAATAACTTAGAAGCATGTTATTAACTTCAAAAAACTGGATTGAATTGATTTAAAAAAGCTTAATAAGATTTCATACGGGGAAGTATGTAGACAAAGCATATTCCAAGACCAAAAATAGCCAAAATCAATGATCAATAAGGAAGAACAGCAAACATGAAGGACATGGTGCTAACCTCTGATTTTCCAAAGGTGAAGAAAAATGGTTCTCCTTGCGTATATGAAAAAATTACTTTTCCATCTCCTGACTTTCCTGAAATCCTATTAGCAATTACACAAAGTAAATTTGCAGTCCAATGAAGACAAGAGCATCATATTGCCCATAAAAGGAACAAAAAGCTTCAATGAGACACCAGAAAAACCCCTGCTTCATACTCCTCCAATGGGACTTCCAAAGTAACCATAGCAAGAAGAACATAATGAGATAGCATAAACTATTTCATACCACGCTTTAACTTCATACGGTTCCCTGGGTTGTTCCCACCCTTGTCCTTCTTCCATTACCTATTCAGACAAGTGAAAATAAAAATAAAGTTTACATTTAATGATATACCCTGCTTAATTTGTATGACGCAATTTTAATCAGCACCAAGCCTGCAACAACTGTCACAACCTTCTGTTGTTTAATTTTGATTGAACAACTAGGTTTATGAAATATGATCATGAGCCAAAAAAAAGAGGAACAAGGTTGTGCTATTATTAAATTATTATTGGAATCCCCAAACTGAGTCAAAGATTAAAGCAATTGCTAAAATTTTGAAATATTTTTGTTAAATGCAAACATCTAAAGAATATGTTAACAGATTCAGTGACTGGGAAAACATTTTTGGTTAATTTACATATTCTTCACTGGGAGTGAAAGCAAGTTTAAGGAACAAATGCACTCATGCACACCATTACCTTCTTTAAGACGGCTAAATCTTCAGTAATAACCTGACAAAAAATGTAGAAATAATATCCAAATCAATAGGTAGAAAGCTAGAAAATCAGCACACTGGAGACCACACAGTAAAGTACTAAACATAAGAAGACCATGAAACTAGTCAGAGACGATACTAAAAGCTTAGGAGAAAGTTTTCGGAAGGCAGTTGGAAATATAATATAATAATAACTAGGTAGATTAAATATTTCTCTTAATAGCAGATGTAACATTCTTGCCTTGACTTTTGAGAAATCAATCAACTCAATCTCAAAATGAAGCTCGTCATCCTTTGGAAATCCATCGGCAACTGACAGAGGACATTCATCTTCACCGTAATGCAGCTCAGGTTTCACCTTGAACTGAAATAAGAGGTTACTCTATCTTAAAAACAACCAAAGAGAGGAGAATAATACTTTTTTATGATTTGGCATAATAAGAAAAAAAAATTAAAAAGTTCCCTGTGGGGCTCTCTACTCCATCTGAATTGTCTAAGAAATAGTAATCAGTTTTCCCACTCACTGCATAATATATTAAAAATAAAAATAATGACTGGAATTGGAAATGCCACCTAGTCACCTACCTCACAAAATTAAATAGAAAATCTGGGATGTGGTACACTGCCATTAAAATAGTGAAATTGAAGCGGGAAAAAATGAACACAAAGAAGTTAGACTATCTGACAAACTATTTTACCATCAGTGAAGTATGTAGCAAAACCTATCTACAGAGAAGGGGGAAGTTCGATTCACACAGAAAAGGATGCTTATCCTGATCAACCTAGTTCCTCTTATGTTAGATCCTTGCCTTTTCCCTAGTTTTAGTCAGTGGTTCAGGGAGATATCTCACATTGCCTTTATCACTGGGTAAGTTGATGCTATCCTTTGTTATACTCTGCTATCCTCCCCAAACTGTCATTTTCAGTGGTTTCTATTTTTTCACGCACCCAAGAAAATGGGCTATGCATTATAATGTCATATATACGAAAGTAGATAGAGTACTCTTTCAGTTGGTCTGATGATGTAAAACCCACTTTTACGAATTTAGCCTCTTAGTTTTTGTGTGTATGGATGCATAGATATTTTTTCAGTCTGACACCAGTGACAATGAAGAAGAGTGAATAATAAAGAATTGGGTCTATTTTGTTATCTACAATAACATACATAAAAGAGCGAGAAATGCATTCTAGCAAGCCCAAATCTTACCATTGCAACTTCACCTTTCAACATGGTAGGAATGCCTTCTAGCAATCCCAATAAAATCTTGCTTTTGCCCAAAACTTGCCTTTTGGGGGTACCATTACCTGTAGAAGAAATGTGACTTATAAGAGAGTTCCCTCCTACATAACTTGAAATGCACTATTACATAAAAAATGAGAAGCAGATGCTGACAGAAAACCTAGTTAAGCAAATGAACTACTGCACGAAAGAAGCATTACAGAATTTACTAATGCAACAGGAGAAGAACTAAATACGGAAATAAAGTTAGCAAGAATGAAAGAAACAGCTCCATCGTGAAGTATAAGGGACAAGGCACATTAAAATGGGCATATTCAAATCATGACTCCAAGGAAACAAGTTCAGTGTAATGTATATTACCAAAACGGACATGCAAGGGCACATAGGCAAGTTAATAAAACCCCATAAAAAATCATACTGTGTTTATATCTGTAAAATTCTTACTGACAAAATAAATTGATCTGGTCATGATTACAAATATAAAGCTTTTTCTCTTTGGGACTTGCACGATGTTAGTGTAATACCTTTAAATATTAGATGCTAGGAAAAGAGAACTTTCCAGTTCAATAATATCTAAAATCAAAGAATTTCAACAGATAGATTCGTTTATGAGTACCAAGCTTCAATAAGCATATAAATAGTTAGCTAAATCATAACGTGGTCATGATAACAAACTATATTCCTATTTGTTTATCCTGTCTAACAAGTACTGTTTCC
Organism: Penstemon newberryi var. newberryi; assembly: GCA_030819805.1. NCBI lineage: Eukaryota > Viridiplantae > Streptophyta > Magnoliopsida > Lamiales > Plantaginaceae > Penstemon > Penstemon newberryi. The sequence continues at coordinate 16,123,502 of JAUALY010000002.1, read as the reverse complement.
CATCGCTACCGTTCATTACTTTCAACAATCTTAGTATTACTCAATAAGGATACCGTAATTTTAACAGACCTCCATATTCTGCTCGTGTTGACTCAACGACAACCCCATCCAGTGTGCGGATCGTGCAATGATATATCAGCTGCAGAATTTGTTGATAGCATGTAATTATTTAAATAACCAACTTTCTTCCATTAATTCACTGAGAATTCAGAACTATAACAACTCCGAAACACAAAATGTCATAAAAAAATGCTGAAGAAAAAACTAACAAAGAGACGAACAAACCTGATCACCATCAGTAGGTGTTTTCTCACCAGCTCCGGGCCTAATCAATGCTTTCATCAAGCTACCAGGTGTAATTTTCTTTCTCCTACTCATGTATTGGAGTTAGGATTTAAAAAACAAAAACAAAAACAAATATAGAAATTATGAGAAAGGAAAGAAATAAACGTAAAAGGGGCCTCGCCTTTTGTCATCTTCAGAAGGTGGTTTTTCCTTCTGGGGTTTGATTTGTTGCTGCTCTGGGTCTTCAACAACAGCCATGTGAACACAATTCAATTCACGATTTACTTGTTCTTCAGCTCAATTTTGGTTAATGTAGTTGTTGATGAAGTGAAGTGGCGAAGAACCCTAGGTGCTAATAATAATTTAAGGGAAATAATTGTAATTGATTAGGTGAAAGCCGTTGTACAAATAATTCTGAGCTATGTTTTTTAGTTGAACTGCCTAATTGGTAATTTGGTTGGAAGAATTGCAATTAAATATTACTGTACAATTTTCTCACTAAGAAAATGAAAATATACTGTAATAGGATTCTAATAGTGTCTTTTTTAAGAGATTTGGATATTTTTATTAGATGTACTTGATATTCGGTTAGTTTCGAAAAAATGTCTCTTGTGTTTTAGAGATAAAATAAGTAGTAGATTTAATATTTTGAAAATTGATAAGTTTTATAAGAGATTATAAAAAGATTTTTTGCAACTTATTACTAAACACTTTTTAGTTGCACCTTTTTATTTTTCATTCATGCCCATGTAATTGTTTATATTAACTAATCGGCCCACGCTTGAAGAATTCAAGGCCCTCATGGCCCAATCGACTTATGGGCCGTTATTGGATAACGAGACAATTTCAAATTGGAGACGAAGCAATCCAAAGAATACATTTCACTACCAACCAGCTCTGGATTTAGTTTTCAGTTATAATTTGAAAATGAACTACCTAATTAAAAGTGGCTTTCGTGAATAACATAAATCAAATATGGGGAGTTAGAATTAGGATCCATTTATCTATATCTATCTATCTATATCTATATCTATATCTATTCTATATCTATATCTATATCTATACTACTACTAAAAGTGTGAATAATTTAAGTTTTTTTCTTTTTTTGTGAAGACAAAAATGCCCCTTATTCAAGTTGTAAAGTAATATTGATAAAATATAATTAGATATGAATTTTGTGAATAATTTAAGTTTTTTTCTTTTTTTGTGAAGACAAAAATGCCCCTTATTCAAGTTGTAAAGTAATATTGATAAAATATAATTAGATATGAATTTTCCTTAAATTTTCTCACCAAAAAATTGATAGGAAAAATATTTTAAGAAAATTTGTAACTACCTTTCTTTAATCAAACACCATACGGGAAAATAAAAATTACCTTTTCAAAAATTGGATATGGAAGAAGAACAAAATTATATATAAAAACGTCATAATAGGTATAATTAGACATGGAGTCATATAATAGTTATTTCCTCCATTAATTAACTACAAAAGTTTAGAAATTAACTCTACATCACTTTTACGATTTCATTCTTCTTCTCCTATAACACATAAAAATAAAAAACACTATTATTTTTAATAGTTGTAGTTATATATATGTAATGTTATTATAATGTATCATCAATATGTTTTTAAGTAAAAAATATTATTTGTTTCATTTAAAGATTTAGTATAATATAACACTCATAAAAAAATCAAATTCTCCTTAATATCATAAATGCTACAAAAAAAAAAAAAAGTTAAAGTAGAATTGCATCTTTACCTATGACTGAACAAAAATTATTTATGACTTAGAGAACTAAGTAATTTTTCTTTGGCTTGAGAAATAAAATATAAAGAGTATCCAAGAAAAGGCATTACCTTAAATTTTCATGGAAATATTTTAGCAAAAAACGTGTGAAATAAGTGAAAAAACGGGGTGAAAATCAATGAAAATTGGTGAAATCAATAAAGTAAATTCCATGTAATTGATAAAAACATGTAAAATCGATCCGAGTGAAAGTTATGAATACTGTTGAAGTTGGTGAAAAAATGGATAAAATCGGTAATAAAAAGTGCCGATAAAATCGATAAATACATGTGAAATTGAGAAAATCTGGGTGACATTCATGAAAAAATGGGGGGGGGGGGGGGGGGGGAGGGGGAATCGGTGAAAAACGGGTGAAATAAATGAAAATTTGTGAAGACATGTGAAATGAATGAAAATTGAGGTGAAATTGGTCAAAAAAATATGTGAAATCAGTGAAAAATAAGTTAAACTGGTAAAAACAAGTAAAATCAGCTAAAAAAAAGAGTTTAACTAGCAAAAACAGTGTGAAATCGGTAGAAAATTGTTTTTTTTTGTTTGACCGGGAGAAAACAAAAGAAATCGATGAAAAACAATGGAAAATTGGTTATAACTGATTAAGAAATGAGTAAATCAGTAAAAAAAATATTAAACCAGTAAAAATCAATGAAACCAAATTGAACTAATAAATATAAAAAGTAAAAATAGCTTAGGTCGATAAAGAAATGTCTTTCAAATGACAGTGTAAGAGAAATAATTTGATATCTAATTAAATGTAATTGAAGTTGTTTAATTATTTGAGTTGAAAATTCGGTAAATACATGTGAAATCGATCAAGATTCGGGTGAAATTCGTGAAAAAATTGATGACATCGGTGAAACAGTGAAATCAAAGAAAAATGATGAAATAGGTGAAAAATGGGTAAAATCGGTGAAAAAGACTAAAGTAAGTGAAAACATGTGAAATCAATCAAAGTTCACATGAAATTGGTGAAATAACATGTGAAATTAGTGAAGATCGTGTGAAAATTGATTAAACTGGTAAAAACGAGTGAAATCAATAAAATGAAAAAAGTTCAACCAACAAAAACAAGGTCAAACAATTAGAAAAATGGCTTAAATCGAAAAAAACTAAAGAAATCGATTTAAATGTGAAAAACAATGAAAATAGGTTGTAATCGATAAAAAACCGATAAAAATAATATTATCACTAAAAATGAATGAAATCAGCAAAAAGATGGATTAAACCAGTGAAAAATAAATTAAACTAATGAATTGAATAAGTGAAAATGACCTATGTCAGTAAAGAGATGCATTTCAAATGATAGGGCAAGAAAAATAAAAGAAATCTACTTAAAAATGGACTCAATTTCATTTGATCAAAAAACAGGATTTCACATTTTTTGTTGTCAAAAAATGCAAAAGATTTGGATGGGTTCTTAATATATAAATCAACATAATTATTTTTATTGTATCAAACTTGATGTCACATTCACATTATAATTTGTGATGATAAAAATTTCTCTTGTTTGACAGATACAAAGACAAATGATATTAATTTTATATTGGTAAAATAAAAAAACTAAAGACGTTCAATGATATATATTCCTTAAAACGGAATATGGAATGAGCTAAATAATTTTCTTATGATATTATTTTAGAACAAATTTTACAAGATTTCATAACTAAATCATTCATTATTTTATATTTGATTACAATTTGAAAGTCATTATTTTTTTAATATAAAATAATAATTTTAATAAAAAATTTATAGAAAATAAATTGAATATGAATCATTAATATGTGTTTTTTTATGACATAATGAAGTTTGTTTTACTCTAATTTACAACAAATACCATAAAATTAACTAGACACGTACAACGTACGTGCACTTTTCTAGTTACACAAAACTCTGAATAAAATCAAATAGTAGTTTGCAGTTTTTTTAAATATGCATCATAGAAACTATTAATATCCACAATGATGCGAGGTATAATAGTTTTTAGAGCGGTTTGAGTAAACCGAATGAGCGAACTAGTTGCTTCATGAAATTACATAGTTAGGTTTAGAGCGGTTTGAGTAAACCGAGGGGCAAGTTGTTACAGTAAATCGCCATCAGTGATGTAGAATTGCATTATGTGGTCCGCATTTTCATGGTTGGGAACGCATTATGTGGGTTCGGATCCAAATCAACCCAGATATGAAATTCTCATCGTCACACAATAAAAGGGAAGAGAATTTAAAATAATTAGAATCACAAGTAAATATTGGAAATAAAACATTTGCTTGGTTATTTGAAAAGCAAAAATATCAATTGTGGAGAAAGAAAATGCAAAGAGCAACAAACAAGTTTTGGACGTGCCTCATTTTTTGAAAATAACTGCATTATTTAATGATCAAATTTCAAATTAAGTAGGTATATGCAGATCAAGAAAGCTACATGACCCATCACTTTCAATTAGTTTGATATATGCCATGGTCCAGAATCCGCATTGGTACTTCATTAAGCACATGAAGGCTCAATTTTAATTATCTTTGTTTTTCATTTTTAAGTAAAGCTATCATGTACGTTATCGTACTATTTTTATTGTTTTATGAGAGTATTTTGTTCTTACATCCGACTGAATCTATTTTGATGAGCATCAAACATATTGTACATGCAGAAACCTCTTTTAACGGGGATTCGAATCTGAGTATGTGACAACTAGTCTCTTCGTTCCGCTAGAGTAAACATCCAGTGGTATATATGTTATTATATTATTATTTGTTACAAAGTATAACAAAACCAAAATTAACTAGTGAAACCTAATTACAATACTAATAATTTAGAGGAACTTACAGGACTTTAGTTTCTTTGGGAAAGCAACCCATTAGAAGAAAACAAGATTTAGAACTTATATAATTTGAATCTGCTTGGCGTAATAACTTTAAAAGACAAGTTTGAATAGTGTTAGTTGGTGAGCAACCATTGAATTTAAAAGACCTAATTTTCAGATTTTTTGGTGCTTTGGCCTTTATTTTTTCTTCTTCTAAAAAAGCTTCAGATTAGCAAGTGGTCAGATTATCCCCAAAAAAAAAAAAAAAAAAAAGGAAAGAAATACGGTATGGGAAAGTTGTTGCGGGGTTAATTAGAGACTGTAGAAGGATTAATTAATTTGATAATTGACTAAAAAGATGCAGTTTGGCCAAACATACGTGCATGTATCTTCTAGTCAATATGTGATGCTTTCTCAGAATATAAAATTAACATTATTCAATCAAGAAATTAACATGAATGGTTTACAATAATTCCATGAGCTAGGGAATAATGCATGCTTATATGATACCTAAATGCTCCTCACACTCAGCCGCCATAACCTAGGCAACTTAGGCAAGTGTGTCTATATGTTTTTAACCTTGTAATATATTCATTGAATTTGTAATGTATAAAGCTAAATAGTCTTTCGGAAAAGGCATTATTTATCTTATTTAATTTCTTATTATTTTATCAATTTAGTACTATTAGCTATTGACGAGAAATTTTATTTATATTACTCCATTCATTTCAAAATACATTTCATTTTAGTAAAAATAAGACATTTATTCTAGTAAATTTAGGTAATTAATTAATGATTTCCTTAATTCTTGTGCAACAACCTTAAACAATATGTATTTTGAAACGAAGGGAGTACATCAATACCGTGTAATTCTTAGAATTAGTATCTCCGCTTCCGTATATCATGCTACTCCCTCCGTTCCACAATATCTGTCGTTTTAGAGAAAAAAATTTGTTTCAAAATATATGTCGCTTTCGGATTCCAATGCAATATTAGTTACCCATTTTCCAATTTAGCCCTTATTTATTACACTAAAAACTATATCTTATTTATCCCTATGCAAAATTAATTGAGAGTATTTTAGGTATATATTTTATCTTTTACCAAAAATTCATGTTATTTATTTGAATCTTAAATACTCATGTATCACTCTAAAACAACAGATATTGTGGAAACGGAGGGAGTATCTCATGTCACAAAAATTTTCAACGTACATCATATTTTGTTACTCGATATGTTCATATTGACCGACAATTTATTGCTAACCATTAACATGCATTAAAGATTCAAGTTTCATATAATTAATTAATGTATGGGTTCAAAACAAGTCAAATATTTCACACAAATAGTATAATTAATTAACATGGATATCATACAACCCACTCCCACTTCCACTCCATCACCATCAATTAACATCCATCCTCCAACCTCCCACTCAATTTTCTCAATCGCCTTCCACTACATGAACCTTTCTTTGTTTTGAATATATTCTCTAGCTACTAGTCTAGCTCCGAACATCATGATATTACCCAATTATTTATAATGACCAAAATATTTTATAAACATAGGCAATAAAGTTGAGGTTAATTTAAAGATTCAGGTTCCAACTGGAATAAAGAGTCCTTTTTTATTAATGTTTTGATTTTGACTTAATCATTTCGAAATAAAAAATAAAAAAGTGTTATACATGCATTTGTGTTTCAAGTATATATTTGTTTTAAATTGACTTCTCATTGTTTTATGTCTATAATTTACAATGTCAACACTTTGAGATTTTTTTTTTCAATGAAAAGGTGGTGATGACAACCACGATTTATTTAAGCCCTAAAAAAAAAAAAAAAAAAAGGAGGTGGTGAGAATAGTCTCTAGTTTTCTAGTAAGCTTGGTGGAAAAAAATTCGGACTACTGGATCCATGAATCTTCACTCTCAAGGTTCACACACACACACACGTAATTACAAGGTCTCATTAACCTCAATTCCTTGGTAATTGTCCAAATTCATGTTTTTTTCATTCACTTTTTTCTAGTTCATAGAGGGTTGGACCAGTCTTAGGCCTTTAGGCGGGTACCATCGGGTATCGAGATTGGATAGTCCAGTCCCAAACTCGTCTCTAGTCTCGCTTAATATTATGTGTTTTCAAAATTCGGGTATTAAACCCAAATACCTAGCATGTTCGAGATTTTTGAAAAACGGAACGAGATGGGATTGAATTACCCGAATCTAATGCCAACCCCTAATAGAGACAATACGGCTCTGTATGGATGGATTTTGGCCCAGTCTCGCGGGTTCGCGAGATTGAGTTAAAACTCTTTCAAATGAGTTTTCATCAAACTGATGAAACTCAGCACAAATCTATTCAAATCTACATCCAAACTCTTGAGATCTATAAAACATTGATTTCACACTTATCATCTATTTTTTTACCCAAAACTCTCTAAAAAAAATATTAATTGTACACATACCACCTACTGTCTCCCCCACACTCCAACATCCAAAACTAATACAATTGAGGTTTCAACTTTTTCAGAACTGCAAAACTCATTATCTAAAACTTGACCAAATAAGAATTTCAAATATTTTACCGAAATCATTTTTAGAAAACTGAAACCCGGGACACCGGACCAGAAACCACCAAAATAAACCCTACAATAATATGAAGTTAAAAATTGAGAAAAAAAATTATTTCATGAAATTGATTTGATTTTGAAGATCATGCAAATAATTGTGAGGAGGGCATGAGGAGTGTTGGTTGAAGCAAAAGCACATGGCATGGGCTTTAATCCTGGCCCAACCATCAAATCCCATCAATCAAATTTAATTTTAGGCCATACCACATACCAAAAAGATAAAAGAACAACATGATATGGGATAGTACAATTTGATTTTCAGTAAAAGATTTTTCATTCAAGTACCCGGAAAAATCACAAAAATGAAATAGAGATTCATGTAGGGTAAGAAGCGTCCTCTATAATCAAGATAATAAATATAAAACGCGTATTGCCAAAATCAGAAATGTTCCAACCATTGACAGCTCATAATCCTCATATCCCTCCAAATCTTAAACTTGAAGCAATAAATATACCCCTTTTAAAAAGAAAAAAAATATTTGTTTTCACATTCAAATCTTCAATAGTTTTTGTTCAAAAAAAGAATCTTCAATAGTTAAAATTTGATTGTGCCTAACTTCATAAAGCAAATTTCTCAATCTAATGCAATCACGGGTCCAATCACAATTCGTTTTCTTCAGTTTTGTGGGTGGGAACGCACATTTCATTTGATTAACAAGACATGGTAGCATCATAATAGAATAGAATAACAAAATGCATATAAGTCGAGTCAAACTAAATCCAGATTACGTAAAACCAAGATGGGCGGTCACATATTTTTGGTTTTACTTAATCCAAAAAAATCATATGAACATCAGTAGTTTATTTTGAGATTGTGTAATAAGTTTAATTAATTGATGAGTAACAAACAAACACAATTTGTAAACGCTAGATGATCAAATAGATCGAGCCATGAAAAATAAGTACCATAGTTGAATCTGGATCGTGCTCAGCTTGAATTCAAATTCGTCCCATTCAGTTTAGCCAGATTAGTTAATATTTGTATCACATTAGTGTCGGATTCGGATACACGTTTCTTGAAGGCTCAGATTTTGGTCTCATTTCAAATAAAAATCAGATTCCCGGTAGAAAAATTCTTACCCAAACCGGATTTGACCTAACACAAAGTAATTACATGGCAAGTGCAATACACTTGCGTTGAGATTGGATGTAACTCCCAGTAGAGTGACCAATCACAAAGCAAGTGCAATACACTTACTTGGTGGTTGGATGAATTTGACCAAGTCAGGCTTGAACAAGAATTTTCCTCCACGATATTATTTTCCTTCAAAATCTATGATACAATCATCACCCACAGAGAAAAATTTTGATAAATGTATAGTGAAATGCATCAAATTAAGATTCAGAGGCCTTGTTTGTCTCAAGAGTAATTTCAAAAACATTCATCGAACTTCAGATCTAACATTAACAAAATCCAAATAACCCTACTTGTTTATGCTTTAATAGAATGGGAAGGGCCAATGTCTCATTCCCTTGTACAAAGACCCCACACCTCTATAATGTTCGGTGTTGCCACCCAATACAAAAACTGATTTAAATAAAATTATATTAGTACCAAACAAACAAAGCCGAAAGAATGCAGACAAAGATGGTCAAAAAGCCAGGAGGAGTACCAAATCACGAAGAAGCAGAAGCTGCTGCAACTATACTGCTTTTCCCACCTCCCCATGCTTTGACCATCAAAAACAATTAGACCCCAGCAAAAAAAAAAAAAAAAAAAACAAAAAAGCCAAAAAAGCTGAATTTAAAAACGGAATTAACATCATAAATTAAAGACAAATCAATGAATCATTTTCTTATAACTGAATAATATTTTCACTACAAACAAACCGCCATTCCTTCACAAACTACAAATACCAAAGAGAAGAAAAAAAGAAAAACAGGGCTGGAGTTTCAACCAAAAAGACTCCATCCATCTATCCATCTAGGTAACCAAACCAAACAAGGCCTAATTTGACGGCATAAAACCCTGTTCCTTTCACTTTTATTATTATTATAATACTACTACTATTATAGTTGTTCATCAACTTCCAAAAGGGCACAAAAGTAACTGACATCTTCCACTTCCTTGTGCCTTGTGCCAGCTAGACAAAATAACACTTCTTTTTGCTGCGATATTTTACCCACTTGGACAATTTTATTTCACTAAAAGCAAAAGAAACCATTTTCCTGCTGCTAACATTCTGTTTACTTCTTCATCATCATCTATTTAAAACTAATCACCCTAACACAAAAACTACTGTTGCTATATTTCTTTTACTAAAATAAAACCCACTAACAAACCATTTGGATTAAATTCGGGTCGGGTCAATAAGTCCAGTCCTGTGGAAGCTGGAATTCTTGATGATGATGATGATTCATCACTTGGTGCTGCTGTTGTCTTAGATTTCTCCTTTGTTGAACCATCATTAGATTGTGTCTGTGCTTCATAACTGCATCTGCATATAAATTAACTCGAATGAATTAAACTATGTTCAGGTAAATTAGGAAAAATAGAGTTGTAACTATTTTATTTTTACCATATTCAGAGGTGAAATTTGTGTTGATTCTTGGCTGGGTCTGAGAATCAATTGAGTCCAGATTCAGATTCAGATTCAGATTCAAAGCATGGACCACTCTATCTGGTAACAGAACCGAACAACCTGCTGTATTAGTTTACATATCAGCATACATGAAGAGAAAATTAAAATAACCATATCAAATAATGCCAAAAGAACAACAGATATATTTCAGATCTGGTTTTTTACAAAAAAAAATTAGAAAAAGAAAAGGGTAATTTTAACATTAATGCTACATCTAGCACTATTTCGTATTTAATAATATGATTAATGACCTGGTTTCTTGCGAGTGTCAGGGGGGTCGGTTCCGAATCTTCTGGGAATGAACACTCCGGTTCCGGTCCGTTCTTTTTTTGCTCCGGTTTCACCCAGAAATACCGCTCTCATTCCTGAACCGGTTTGGTGTTGTTGAGGTTGAGACTGTTTTAAAGTAGGCCAATTAGCTGCCATGGACGAATCTGTAGTTCTCATTCCATTCTCAAAATGATACCCTGTTTTCCCCTGCCCCCAAACTCCACTCTTCATCATTTGCTGTTGTTTCATTTGCTGAAACTGTAACAATTAATTAATTTAATTAGTTATGTAAAAAACATACATACAGATGGTGCAAAAGCAAAAGGGGAAGTACTAACTTGTTTTGCTTGTAGTTGGTGGTATGATAGACGGGATTGAGTTTCGGTCGGGTAAAATCCGGATACCCTGTTCCGGTTGGGATTTGGAGCAGGAAGGTAGCCTTTGTTTGAATAGTACGCCGCCTGTTCTTCAATAAATCGCATCCTTGCAATCTCCCCTGCAGCCGCATACAGCAAATCCAACCCCACCTTGTCCTTAGCTTCAGTCGGTGAGGAAACCCGGGAAACGCCGTTCGGGCTGCCCCGGCTAGACCCGGGTTTGCATCCACACAGAGTTGATTGCGGTGAACCGGATAACTTCCACCCCTATCAAAAACAACATCAAACTTGTTTATTCCAAAAAACTAAAAGATGAAACAACTGAAAACAAAATAAAAAATTAAGTACTATCATATATGTTTTTTACCTTTGGTGTGTAGTCAGAGGAGAAATTGGAGTAAGAAATCTTCCGAGTTAAGCCATTGATGAAGTCATCTTCCTCACTCTCTGTTTCAGCTGAACCCATGAACGACTCAACGGGTGAACCCAGATCCGAGTTCAAACCGTAGCAAAATTCATGTCCTCTATTTTTAGTTGTTTTAAAGTCGGCTAATAGGTCGTCGTCCGTCAAGAACTCCGACGGTAACCAAAACTCACCGTCATCCAGCTCTTGTGCCATGAAAATACTTTATGTGAGTTATTACTAAAAAACTTTTGGGTATTGTGTATATATTTCAGAGGGTGAAGAAGAGGATTAATCAATGGCGGGTATTTTGAAAGAAGAGGAGAGACTTTATGGGGGGGATGTTGCTGTGGTTTGAAGGTTTAATTATAGCCAGCACTAAAACTATCTCAAAGGGCCCATCAATATATATATTTCAAAGAGTGGCGGTGTGGAGAGGAGTGATTTTTGTAGTGTGCAATTTAAAGAGCAGTACACAGTACACACAATGTGAGGAAGGTGGGAACCCTATGGGAAGAGTTGGAGGTCAAACACGCGCGGGTTTAGAGCGTGATACCACGCGCGGGGGCAAAAGACCTTGAATGTATCCCTTGGAAAAAGTTGTAGCAGGGTAAATTATTTGATGTATTGAATTCACATAATTAAAATGGTTCTCGTAAAATAGACACCCATTCTAATATTATGATGTTGGTATTAGGGTTGAAAATTAAATTAAGTTACTCGATTTTTGATTTGAACTCATTCGATTAAAAGTTTATTTGAGTTCGGTTCGTCACACAAATCCTATAAGCTTGAACATCATTTTCCGTTTGATAAATTTTAAAACTCGGCTCGAACTCGATTCGATAAGCTAAAAATTGATAAAATACATGTAAAATATTCAGCTACTCTATAATCGGCTCTTTAACAATCAAACAAAATTCAAACACGAATTCGACACTATTCAGCTCGATGACAGACTTAGTTAGTATAGTGTGAAATCTCGTTATGATTCAATTTTGAACAGTTAAGCATGAATTAAGGACAATCAATCAAATAAAAACTAAACTCTACACTTCAATTGATTGTAATATTTAGCCAAGATTTATATTAAGACGAGAATTTAAAGTTAATTTCTCTTTAAATTTAAAATTTAATATGATCTCATATGCATTTTATGTTATTGGTGCAACAGATTATACTGTTTGTTCGTTCGCAAGTGAGCCACATGTTGGGTCCCGGCTAATTTGAAATTTGATTTATTATTGCCTTTGATTAAGGGATTTTTTTATTTTGTTTCTTTATTTTGTTGTTCTTTCTAATTTTGGTGTAACTATTTCCTAAAACAAACAAAAAAATTGGTTCAACTATAATTTTCAAAGGAGGGTTTTGTACGTGGTGACAACGTGTTGGCGCCTTTTGTGATTGGTGGGGGGGTGGCAGAGCAGAGTACACGACATTTGTCCTCATCCCCACTCCCACGTTGCGGCTTATGCGTTGCATGTTATGCCATAGCGGTGGTGTTTAGGGTTTTCAAATTTTATTCTCACTTTGACAAATTTGCCATTGGATTCTGTACTATATGACAAGATTGCCCATGGTGGATTATAATGTTTTTTTTTTCAATAAATTGATGGATTATAAGGTACTCCAAACTACATTTTTCTCTTTCAAATTTAGCTACATTTTTTCCTTTCATTAACCTCTTAAATATTTATTTGAGGAGGTGATATTTTAGTTTAAGTTAGGGCATGTAACAAATATTTTCGATGTTTATAGTTAATTTTAAATATTGAATATAAAAAAATGTTGTAACGAAATTTAGATTTTTTTACTAACAAAAGTGTAAATCAATACCTTCATTGTTACTTTTTAATTGGATAACCCTTGTTGAAGTAACTACTTATAATTCACAACTCCCGTAAATTCTTGTTAAGATTGAAGTTTATTTTACTCTTTTTTTCAAAAAAAAAAAATCAAAAGTAAATTACTTCATTATATTAGAATATGAACATTCGTACCAATAACTTACAATGAATTAAACATATTACAAATAATACATAACTACCATTAATATTGAACTAGCTAGACAAATATTTACACATTAGAGTAGATCGAACTCAAGACCTCGAAGTTTTGAAAACTAAGTTTTACCATTGAGACAATACCTCATTTACTATTTTAACCTTACTCGGTGTAGTAACTTCTCACTAATTATAATATCGAATTAGATGAGATTACTCATATAGATTAAACGAGGTTGGCTGGTTTTAGTGCAGTGTAAACTAAAATAAGGTGTACTTGAATTGAATATTATGAATATCACATGAGGGGAAATTGCCATTAACTCTATCAGAATATGAACATTTGTACTAAAAATTTACATTGAATAAAATAAATCACAAATAATATAAACTCTCAATTAATATTAAACTAGACGAATATTCACATTCAATCAATGATCGAACTCAAGACCTTGAAGTCATTGAACGTTAGTTTTACCATTAAGACAATGTCTCATTCATTATTCTAGTCTTATTCAGTTTAGTAACTTCTCACTAATTATAAATATCGAATTATTGTAAAAGTAATTATGGAATCGCTGGGTCAAATTCACACTAAATATTAAACGAGGTTGGCTGGTTCTAGATTTTTAGGTGTACTTGAATTGAATATAGTACTAGAAGATAAGATGATTCATACTTTTGCTTGTTAATTTAGCCTCACGACTGTCTCTTGCTTTCGGACAATTCAATGGTCTGAACAACTGCATTTATCTTCTAAGTTTAAATTTCTAAATTTAGGCGGAATAAATAACAGATATAACCAAACGAATTTTCTACAATGTAACAAATCAAACAAACTCTTTTGTCTCCATGTTATATCATTTCTGCTCAAGCTATAAGAATAATACGAAAAAGTTGTGTAAATAATGACAAGATAGCAAGTGATGAATAGTTGTTTTTTTTATTATGTATTTAATGAGAAAAAATTTAGTATTGTTACATAAATAGTTTATGACAAATACAGTAGTGACAAACTAATAGTAGTTTAAATTATTGTTAACAACAAATCGTAACAGCCTAATAACAGTAAATATTACCACAATACATTACCAATAACATGTTTGATAGCACTTTCTTTCTTTTTGTAATAGTCAATACTAACACCATAATTGGGTACTTTCTTATATAAACAGACCCATTTCATTTTTTTTCTCATTAATATGCTAATGAATATCATTTTAATGATAAATTATAAATTATTATTTTGAGGGTAAATTACGAATACCCCCTCAGGTAAGCCCTAATTACAAAAATCATCCTCACTTATTGGATATTACAAAAATCCCCCTCAGGTTTGTCAACTTCTTACAATTAGATCATCTCTAACAGACCTCTTAAATTTTGACCTCTTATCTTATAATTTAAGGGGTGAACAGTGTTATACATTCCCACTTTTTACTCTGCATTCCAACAACTAGTTTATATTTTAAGATTCTACTTTTAAACAAACACACCATTTCACTCCAATATCTAGATTATATTTAATAAATTATTTTTAATTATGATTTACATATAATAATAGTGATATATATATATATATATATATATATATATATATATATATTTAATATTTATTTTTCAATATAATGATAAAATTTATTTAATATAATAATAAAATATTATTATTTTTAGAAAATAATAATAATTTAATTTAAATAATTGTGTTCTATGAATTTAAATTAAATATTTCGTGAAAGTAATATAAAATTAAAATATTATTATTTCAAAAAAATAATATGAATTACTATTTTAAAATATTTTTAATTTTCTAAGGGAAAAGTACAAAAGATTTGTACTTTCAATGCAAAAAGAGCTTTTAACAATTAACTTTGGCCTTTTATATTTAAGAGGCCAAACTTATAATTTTTTGTGGGTCTTAAAATATAAGAGCTCCCTTGGAGCTCAATTTTTTGGCAAAATTTATATTTTTTCTTATAATTTGAGTTTTAAATGGTCCCTTGGAGATGGTCTTAACCCCTTGCCCCTAAAATATTCCAATTTTGCCCTTGGGTGTTATTTGTTTTGTTTGTAATGTCTTATAAATGTTAAAACTTTGGATCTAATTATTATATCTTATTAATTAGAAAAGAGATAATTATATATTTACTACCATAATAATTGATAAAATTTATAATTGTCCATAAGTTTTAATAAATATTGCAAAAAAAAAGGTATTTATATATTTATTAGCAATTTAAATTGTAAAATATCAAATTAAATAGAATTTTAATAATATATATTATAAATATGAATTGTTTACACATTAGTTAAATGAATTTATTTTTTTAAATTAGTAAATTTATTAAATTATATTGTATTATAAATAAGATATTTTAATTAATTAAAGTTGATATTGTATTATAAATTGAAATATTTATTGAAATTTATGCGAAATTATAAATTATATCAATTATTTTGGTGGTAAATATATGATTATTATTTTTATATTTACAAGATAAAACAATTAACACCCAATTTTTAAAATTTATAACATCTTATAAACATTACAAATAACTTCCAAGGGCAAAATTGGAACATTTTAGGGACAAGGGGTTAATTGTAAGAATGTAACAAACCTGAGGGGGATTTTTGTAATACCCAATAAGTGAGGGGGATTTTTATAATCAGGCCTTACCTGATGGGGGTATTCGTAATTTACCCTTATTTTTAATATATATACATAACATACAAATAAACTTAATATTACAATTTTACATTTTATCACGAATAAATCATTTCTAAGTACTTACACTTCACGTCACATAACAAGACTTGTAGGATCTATGTGGACTGGTTTTGGCCGAGTCTCGTGGGTTTCGTGAGATCGGGACGAAACCCTTTAGAATGAGCTTTCGTCAGACCCATAAAACTCAACACAAATATATTCATAAATTTACACCAAAAATCTTGAAATCTATAAAACATTGATTCGACACCTACCATCAATTTCTTTCACTCAAATTCTTTAAAAAGATATTGATTTAACACATACAACCTACTTTTTCCCAACATCCAAAATCAATCAAAGTAGGATTTCAATTTTTTTTCGAAACCACAAAACCCAACATCCAAAAACTAATCAAATGGAGTTTCACAAATCTCACCAAAACTACTCAAATCATCTTTTGAAAATCGAAATCCGCAAAATCGAAACAAAACTATTCGATCCCCATATAGTACGGAATGTAAAAAGTCGTTATAAGGATTAGTAATACTATAATCCTTTAATTTAGGAGGATAGCCGGGTTTAATGGGGCGGATTGAGGAGTGTGGTAGTGACTAGACTACTAGCCTGCTGGTTCAGAGTGTGTGTGTGTGTGTATTACGTACGTTCAGGTAAATAAAGTAAATTAAAGCAGTGGCCGAATCCGCCTGCAAAAATATTTTTGTGCAGAGGAACATGCAAATGGCAATCCCACAGTCTTTAAAGTGGTCTGCTTCCTATTTGTTTTTATGCAGATTATACCCGACATACTTTTCCTTCACTTTCATCCTTAATTAATTAATTTTCTTTTACCACTACTTATTTATAACTCCATTCATAATTAGTTCCTAGCTAATTATCAAAAGAAAAAAATAATAATTAGCTCCGGTTGGTTATATAGTACTACTTCTAATGCCAAATGACCGTTTGTCTCCTTTTTAGAGAGTACTCAATTTCTTTATTATATGAAAAGTCAAACAAATATATATATATATATATATATATATATATATATATATTTGTCTTTGAAAAGAATCTACATAAACTTGATTGAAAATAAAATAATATATATTTTTCTAAAAAAAAAAAATAACATCTCTGACACTACTTATTTCATATAACAAACATGAAATAATGTATTCTGCCTTCTCTTATGAAATGTCACGATAATGTATTCTGCCTTCTCTTAGGCCATCTCCAGTGGTGGGTTCGGGCGCGCTTGAGGGCCGGGCTGGGGCAGGGAACTCATCTCCAATGGCGGGGCTGGAAGACGGGGCGGGCGGGGAACGGCAGCTGGAATGGGGCTGCGTGAGGGAGAAAGAGGGGCGCGTGTATTTCACTCGCCCCTCTTTGAGCAGGGGCGCCACCTAATTGGTTCTTCTTTTATTTGTTTTAAATGTGATAAAATTATTGTAATTGTTTAAAATTTGTAATAATTGTTAATATTAGAATTAAATTTGTAATATTTGTTTTAATTTGTTATAATTAAAATAAAATTAAAATATTATTATTATTGATTTTAATTACAATCCTAATTATTAATAATAATAACATTAAAATTGTTTTAATTATTGCTTCTCTTTATTAAAATTTGTAAATAATTTGTTATTATATTAATTAATATCAGAATAAAACTAATTATTATTATTGATTTTAATGACAATTCTAATTATTAATGATTTAATAAGAATAAAAATAAAATTTCCTCCTAAATTAGAATTAGAATTACTTGAAAATATAATTAAACACTTAGATAAATTTAATTAAACACTTGAAAATATAATTAAACACTTAGACAAATAAATCTTAGTCGGGACTTATTTGGAGGAACCTCGAATGAAGAAACCGACTGGTTTCAGAGGGAAAATCAATAAATGTTGTAATCTTCTTTTTTATTTTTTTTCCGTTCGTGTTTGTTGTAACCTTCATCTTGTTTTTATGTGTGCCGTTTATTTAATGTTATAATTCGTGTTTTGAATTAATTTTAATTAAAATCTAAATTTACATTTTAATGTTTAAATATTATTATTTTTATATTTTTAAATTAATTATATTATTAAGATAATTATTTATTATTCTATCATTATTATTATTATTAATATCAATATTAAAAATAATATTAAAACTATTATTATAATGGTGAGAGTGGGGAGAAAAAGAATGAAAGAAATTAAGGTTGAGAGCCCACCATTGGAGATGACCGCCCAGAGCCATGGCTGGATCGGGGGCTTGCCCGGCAAAACCATTGAAGATGGCTGTTAAATAATGATAACCAATATAACAACTTAATTATTCACATCTTTCCACAATGACAGATTAAAATAGGATTCAACACAATATATTATGATCAAATATAACTCTAGAACACTATTGCATTGATCCAGAAATGAATTAAGGTGCGCAAAAGTAAGAAAGGCACACAATTTTACTTAGAAAATTCAAACCAAGGAAAAAAATGAAACCAAAGTTTGATCAAACTCATTTATTGTTAAGATAGTGAAAATATAAAATCATCATTCCTAGAACAATTAGGGACGATATAAAATCATCATTCCTAGAACATTACGGATGAATAACGAAGAACGTCAACGAATTTCTAGGAAAAATAAATAAATAAACATGAGAATTGAGTTTCTCGTATAAATTCTCTATATAGAGTTTGAGACAATGCACATCACAAAGAAACTCTTTGGGCATGTTTGTTTGTCGTTTCTCAAAAAAAATTCATGTTTGGAAAATGCTAAATAAACATGTTTTTTTACTTTCTGAAATAAATTTTTATATCTCAATTTTCTCAAACTACTCTATTAAAAGTAAAACAAACAACAATTTTCTTATCTCTAAACAATTTTTTTCATGTTTGGAAAATACCAAACAATTTTTTTTTTACTTTCTGAAATAATTTTTTTATATCTCAATTTTCTCAAACTACTCTTTTAAAAGTCAAACAAACAACAATTTTCTTATCTCTAGACAAAACATATACGAACTCTACTCTGATTTGACATAAAGTAACATATTTCTTACACAATTTATCTCACATAACAAACATGATTTTGACATAAAATCTTACACATTTTACACTTACAACTTAATTCTTCCAAAATAACCTACACTTATTTTATTTCTCAAACCACTCTCTCAAAACCCAAACAAACAACATTACGCAAATCGAAATTATTTTACAAACCTCCACTACTCTCCCAAACTACTTTCCCAAACATCAAACAAATATGCCATTTAATTCTTTGGGTGATTTACACTCAGACCCCCGGCCCTCAGGTTTGGGCATATTACAAGAAACCCCCCGTTGTTTCAAAAATTGCAGGGATACCCCCTCAGGTTTGGGCATATTACAAGAAACCCCTTACGGCGTTAAAAACAGACGGAATTTGATGACATCAGCATTTTTTTTTTTTTTTTTTCAAATTTACCCCTGGCTAAATATACCCACAGGAGGTGTCTATGTACTAATATTATACCACATGGGGTGTCTATGTAATAATATTATACCACATGGTGTGTATTTGAAAGATTACAATAACTTTAGGGAGTTACTTGTAGCCAACTGTCATATTTTAAAAAATGACCGTTGGATGTTACTATTGGCCACATATTTTGGTTACAAATAGCAGTCCAAATGTTTTTTATTTTTTTTGCATTTCATCCCACAAATTTGATAATGTTTTCATCAAATTCAAGAGGTAGTGTACGATGCCTAAAATATCGATAATCAAAATATTCATGTGTAGGGTGTGTGAAGAATGCACCCATAATGGTTGCAGATGCACGCCTAGATTGAAAGTTGTATTATCCCTACACGTGAATATTTTGATTGATAGTCAAAATATATGGCCAACCGTAACATCCATTGGTCATTTTATAAAAATATGACCATTGGCTATAAGTACCCCCATGAAATTTATAGTCAAAATATATGGCCAACATCAACATCCATTGGTTATTTTTTTAAATATGACAGTTGGCTACAAGTAACTCCATGAAGTTATTATAATCTTTCAAATACACACCCTGTGGTATAATATTATTACATAGACACCCCTTGTGGTATAATAATATTACATAGACATCTCCTTTGGTATATTTAGCCAAGGGTAAATTTGGAAAGAAAAAAAAAATGCTGATGTCGTCAAATTCCGTCTGTTTTTAACGCCGTAAGGGGTTTCTTGTAATATGCCCAAACCTGAGGGGTGTCCCTGTAATTTTTTAAACAGCGGGGGGTTTCTTGTAATATGCCCAAACCTGAGAGTGTCTGAGTGTAAATCACCCTAATTCTTTTACAAGTTCCAAAAATAATTCCTATTTTCCTCCCCCATTTTATTCTCTCACGTGTTGTTTGTTTTTGCTCTGTCATTTTGTGTGCAACACGAGAGATTATTTAGTGCAACCGCTGCACCACGTCATCAAGTACACATGGTGCAGCTCACCAATACACTTGGAACATATGGAGTGATAATTCACATCACCCCATATTCTGGCCATATTCCCGAAAAATAGAATTTCATAAAATTGTGTTCACATTGTCAGAACATGGGTGATGTGGATTATCACTCCACATGTCCCAACTGTATTGATGGACTGCACTATATGTACTTGATGACGTGGTGTCGCGATTGGACTAAATAATTTCTGGTGCAACACACACCAATCAATTTTGAAAACTAGTGGCTTTTTCTCCTTGTTGGACTCTAGTAAGATGGGCTCGGTGAAAGCCCAACAAAATATTATATTGTGATATAACGAAATCAAATATTTATAATTGAGCAACTTATTTATTAATTTTCAAATATTTAAAAGTGATAAAACTATAAAATCCTGGGACATGTTTGAAACTAGAAAAATATTTTAGAAATTATGTGAAGTTTATGAAAATAACCTCGATTCTTGTGCGATTTTAGAGTGTGTTTTTTTCATGAAAATATAGTAAGTTTTTGTTTTATATATATGACTGAAAGATTGATTGAGAGATTATAAAAAGAAGAGAGATGTAATTTGTGGCATCTTGTTTTGTTAATGTGTAAAAAAAGTTGGAAGACGAGAAAAAATGAGAAAGTAAATTAGTGATTATAATTGTTGTACTTGTAGATTATAGTTTCTAAAGAAAGATGATACGGTTATTTTCAAATAAGTAGTGTTTGAAATAAATGTACTCGGTACAAAATAAATGCAGAAAGAAATCTTTAAAAAAAATCAAAATTATAATTTGAGACTATAAAAACACTAAAAAATATGCTATTGAAACAAATAATCTTTATTACTCATTTGATATGTTGTTCATACTGCAACGCACACGATTTATTAATTTAGTAAATAGATATATTAAATTATTTGTTAATTATTTTTTTAAAAGTTTTTTTTTGTTTTCCAAGGGTTTAATCCCTTTTGAGGTAGGTTGGACACATTAAGCGGATACCTCTCCCAACAGAATTTCGAACCTGAGTCCGTTACTTTGTAGTGATTAGTTCCTTTCACTAGACCAATCACCTGTTATTTTAAAAGCTGTAGACAGAGTATGGCCCATTGACTGTATTGAACTATATATGAAAGACAATCAGATTAGAAAGGAGACGGATTTTTATTTTTATTTTTAAAGGTAAAAAAATATTTTCAAATTTTGGATCATATGGTTGAAAAACTTCCCTCCAATTTATATATTATGAGATAGTATTTCATTATAATAAAAACTTTCTTCCCGCCAATTTGTCTATCAATCTTTACGAAAGTTGCAAAATTTTGAAAAAGCCAAAGTAGGTATTGTTTTGAAGGCATCATTGATGATGTGGACAAAAAATATTTAATCAGGCTTCGACCACAATCACCAAATTAATTTGATTGGATTGGACATGTTTTCGTCGTACATCCTACAAAACAAAACTTAGAGATTGACACCAAATCTACCCTCTAAACCAATTCATGATCTTAATTTAATTTACAAAAAGTATTTATAAGTAAAGTGCATGTATGCCCCGTTGTTTTCATGAATATATCCTTGAATCCATGCATAATATTTGAGTTTAATTCATACATATACCTACTCATATTGTTCATGATATGTTATAAATACTCATCCCACATTAGCTTAAATTATTCAAGAATTGAGAATGATAAAAAATCATATTAGGAAGAGTGTTTCTTCCTAATTTTTATTTCTTATCTTTTTTGTGGATTTCATCAGGATCAGCCCTGAGTGTATGTCGCACATGCGGCCGTTTAGATCCACCGATGTGCGAGAGCCTCAAAAAATAAATATAGGTATGTATGTTGACAACAAGTATGAGTTGCTTGTTGGTAATCTCCCGGATTAGTTTCTATGATCTTTAGGGTTCGACTTTTGGATTCACCAAAATCTTTTGTTTTCAAGTTCATTATATTCATTATTTATATATACACACATAAATAGAACTGGAAAAAAAAGAAATCTTGGGGGATTCAATCCACTATGGATCCAGTGGATGTCTTTGTATAAGAGGACTAAAATAATATATAAGCAATTTAATTTCCCAGTAGAATCTAAAGCAAACAATTCAATCTTTTGGGCGTGGGAGACAATTTGCAAAATGGACCATAATGATTTTTCATTTTTTTTTTTTGATAAGCATGGTCCATAATGATCAAAGTTGACATGGCTCTAATTGGAAGGGTTTCGGCTCGGTTTCGTAGGTCTCGGTTTCAAAAGAATGGTTTGAGTGGTCTCGATGAAATTGTTGAAACTCTACTTGGATTGAGTTTCGATGTTGGGGTTTAGGGAAAAAAATAGGTGGTATGTTTCAAATCAATGCCCTTTGTATAGAGTTTGGGGAAAAGAAATAAATGGTAGGTATTAGATCAAATTATATAAGTTTCAAGAATTTTAGTGTAAATTTCTAAATAGGTTTGTGATGATTTTCATGTGTCTGATGAAAACTCACTTGGAAATTTTTTAACCCAATCTCACAAAATCCGTGAGACCGGGCCAAAATCCATCCATATGCCCTAAATGCCTTATATTATTACAGAAAGTTGATTGGAATATTTGTTTCCATCTATCCCTTTTAAATGATAAACTTTAACTTTTGTTTGGTTTGCGGTTAAAGGAACATAGTGATGACAAAAACAGTGCTATCACCAAATAAATTTAAGATAAAATCATTTCAAAGCCAAATTCTCAGATTGGGATGATCAAAGCAATAATATGTCTGGTAAAGGTTGGTCGTAGTTATTAGATCACCATTACTAAAGTAGCACTACTATTCATGATTTAGAGATATGCATTTAGGATATATTATATGTATGGAATTTCGGTCTTCCATTTCTTAAAGGAACTTGGTCCTCGTCCTTATATATAAAAATGTCAGCTACATCATTTTTTTCGAAATATTACTCGAAAACCGATGTATGATATTTGACTCGACTTTCTTTATAAAAGCTAATTTGAGCTTGATTTGTCATACATATCAATCAAATTTGAACTACATTTTTTGTTTGACAACTTTTGGAGTTCGGTTTGAACTCGACTTGATAAGCTATAAATTGAAAAAATAAATGTGAAAATATCAAACAACTCGATAGTCGACTCGAACTTGTTCGATAAAAGTTCGTTTGAGTTCGATTTGTTTAACATTCTAACCAAGCTTAAACACAATTTTGAGCTCGATATAAAATTCAAACCAAATTTAAATGTTCCGATCTTCTTTTTAATTTTTAATGATAGGACTATTTATATTTATTAGTTGGGCTAGGACTCTATAATTGTTATTTAGTTAGATTAGAACTTTATCTTTATCGATTAGATAGACTATGAGTTTATCTCTAGGTCGTATGTTAGTAGTATATATTGCTTGTACTTTATTATTATTAGTTAAGAAAGTTAATGAATAAACAATTATATGGTTTCTCCACCTAAAGTGAGATTGTGGTTACTCTTATGGTCATTCTTACGTCCACTAAAGTAAGAAATATAAAAATGATGCCAGAAGATCGTATCAATTGGTATCAGAGCGGGTTGAGATCACATCATCTCGCTCACGAAATTGTCAGATGAAGAACGTTTGGATCGATTGGAGAGTTCTCTCCATGAGATTCGGAAATCTGTGAATCGACTATTTGAGCTTTACTCTCTTAATCATGGAAGGAAATCTCGAAGATTGATGAAGGATCAAATGAGCAATAAACCGTCTTCGTCTGTGATTACATCAAAGAAGGAGACAGAAACCAGATCTATAAAATTTGCAACCAAAAGTTTTATGACTCAAAATCCACGTCAGAGATAGTATCAAAGATAGATGGTGTCATAACTTGCAAATATGCACCTACTCCAATGTTCAAAAACAAATCTTTGACAGACCCAAAATCTGTGTAATCGTCGAATCAGTCATCCGACTGAGATTGACTGAAGTGGGTTCTATAAAAAAATTGATATCAAGTGCTCAATTAGTTCAGATTCAGAATCGAAAATTGAATCAAAACCAAATCATCAAAAACCAACCAATTTACCGAAATTGGTTTGTCCGATGAAATTGATTAACAATTGGCAAGGTGCAAGTCCATTAAAGTTTGTTGAGTTAATTACATTGAACAACTACTTATCAACGAAAAAGATTTCCAAACTATTATTGGTGGCAATTCAATCAAGGGTCGACCATTACATGCCGATTGATGATTGTGCACAAGGTGTAGTCCGATTTTGTTCGGATCCAGGAGGAGGTCTCAATTTCAAGTGACTAGTGTGGAGTACGAACCTTGAGGACAAGGTTCGAATTCAAGGGGTGGAGAATGTTAGGATCTTCTTTTTAATGATAGGACTCTTTATATTTATTAGTTAGGCTAGGACTCTATAATTGATATTTATTCAGATTAGAACTTTATCTTTATCGATTAGATTGACTATTAGCTTATCTCTAGGTCGTATGCTAGTAGTATATATTACTTGTACTTTATTATTATTAGTTAAGAAAGTTCATGAATAAACAATTATATGGTTTATCCACCTAAAGTGAGATTGTGGTTACTCTTGCAACCCTAAAGTAAGATAATGGTCCTTCTTACGTCCACTAAAGTAAGAAATATAAAAATGATGCCAGAAGATCGTATCATTAAACAACGTATCATTAATTTGATACTACATGACTCATTTACACCTGTAGTTAGTTATATTATATGTTAAATGTCACTATCGAAACTAAAAGTAATACTATATAAAAACCAACAGGTGGTTGATCTAGAGGAGGGAACTAGTCACTACAAAGTAGCGAATCCAGGTTCGAATCCCTGTTGGGAGAGGTTCCCAAATAATGTGTCTAACGCGACTCGAAAGGGATTAAACTCTTGGGAAATAAAAAAAAAATACTATATAAAAAAAATGGGAATAATAGTAACCAATACGAATTACATTTAACATTTGTAGCATTTTGTAGGAAAAATTTTTGACTATATAATTATATTTTTATCTCATTTTTCATAATATTAATTGATATCCAGAGATATATATATATATGTGGGTTATTGTTTATATTTAGAGAGCACACCAGAATGAAAAAATATTGTGTAATTGTATTTGAATTCACTTATCTTATATTTGTAGGCAAATTACAAAATAGAACGACGATTAAGAATGTTTACAATTTGGACTATGAATTTGAAACTATCCAAATATTATAAATAATAAAAACTAAGAGTTTATAGCTAACTAAATTCTGGAATTCCAACTAATAAATAGCGAAGAAGATTAAAACTAGGTTGGACTTTTGAAATCCAACACATTCTTATATTTTTCACATAGAATAGATGTTTTCGATTTTTGATCCTTTGTCTTTTGATTTTCTTTTAATTAATTAGTTGTTTTAGATTGTAGCTATAATTGTATCTGTATTGTTGATCAAAACTAGTTTTCAAATCTAATGAGCAAATTATGTTCTTTATGAGAAACTTAATATAATATATATTCAATAATTTTAGTTAAAGCCAATATTTAAACATAAATCTTCATCATAATGAAATTAATCTTCAATTTTCCTTTGAACTTGTTAATGAATTATCTCAATTATATCTTAATATATTAAAGTTTACGATATTTTGCCTTTCATGAAGGTAATGTCCTACATAGTGTATCTATATCTATATTGTATAAAGAGTGAATAGCATTTTTGGCCCTCCTTATGTGCCAAATTTTGCATTTTCGTCCTTCTTAAATATTTTGTAGCAGATAGTGTAACACATTCGTCCCTCTTAAATTTTTCGTAGCAGATTCATCCCTCTTATCGATGTAGTGTAACACCTTCGTCCCTCTTAAATCCAAAATACATCAATTTTCGTCAATTTTAGAATATATTTTGAATTTAAGTGATGTATTTTAAATTAGGAGGGGACTAATGTGTTACACTACATTGATAAGAGGGACAAATTTGCTACGAAAAATTTAAAAGTGATGAAAATGCAAAAGTTAGCCCATAAGGAGGATCAAAAGTGCGACTTACTCTTGTATAAAAAGAGAAGTCATTTCATACCACACAAATTTTAAGAATTTTCTATTTTACCCTTAATTTTTTTTATTACATACCCTTATTAAAGTTATTCAATTATGTAGTTTTTTTTAATCTCAAAAAATAAAATATATAATTTTTTAACTCCTTCATTTTTCCCATTATATTTATTAATAAAATTTATTTTCTCTTTTTTTTTTTTTTTTTTGTATTAACCCCCAAAAACAATTCTTATTTTTTTTGCAATTTTTTTTTTTTTTTAATTAATATACCACTAGCCTATCTAGGCATGCTACACCAAATATTGATTTCGAAGAAAGGAAAAAGAGGAATCTAATGTATCTGCTGCAGCTATTATATTATGATCCTGACAAAATGTTCTCTTACACTAATGTTATGAATTATGATCCAACTTCTCTACCTAAAAATGATAATAATTTTGTAGGGACTACTCATCACATGCCTCATGTCATTCTAAATAAGTGAAAGCTGATATTGACTAAATATTATAACTTATAAACGTGAACGCGGACAATCAAAAGTGCACGGCATTTTATTTTGCATTTTCAATTTGCACGTTAATCCAACAAACGACGCCCTTTTTTCTGTTATAACTTATAAACGTCAAGGCGGACAATGAACAGTGCACGGCATTTTATTTTGCACGTTAATCACACAAACGACGCTATTTTTTCTAAAATAGTGAACATTTCCTTAGTGCCTTGCTTTAGGTATCAAATGTGTATGTTTTGTAACTTATGGTATCATAACCTTAAAGTAGAATCACTGATACTACAAAAAATGGAATTCTCTCTATATTTTATTACAGAAGGAGTTAATTAGTACACACTTAGCGAAATATCTATGAACTTATAAAGCTAGTGTTCTTGTTATTTGTCCATTCTGGATCAATGCATTGACCCGACCATTTGTGAAGAGATATATGCATGGATCAAATTTTTGTTCCGAGTATATGTTTAGGTTAGCTAAATATTGAAAAAATTTCGAGAATATCTTGGAAACTTTTCGGAAATATTAGAAAAAATAGTAAAAAAAGTTACTAAATTAAGAAAAATAACAGAGCTTAAGGTAAAAATATAGTTTCATAATTACACCTTATTTTTGTTTATGTTGATTCAAAAAAGAAAATTTTTCCATGTTTTCCACGGAAAGATGGAAATTTTGATTCATAATTCATGTACATATGTGAACCTTGGAGAAGCATATTCATTAAATCATAAATTGAATAGCTGTTAGCTAGCTGATTTAGTGGCAATTGTGATTATTGCTTGCTTTAGACATGATTCGGGAACAAAAATTCCTAAACGAGATTGGAGCTAGGGCTGTCAATGGGGCGGATTTTTATTCGGATCCATTCGAATCCCATCCGATTTATTAGGATAATTATCCGATTAGAGATTCGATGGACCTGATTCGATTATAAAGATCTGTAATCCGAAACTCATGGAGCGAATATGGATTTAGGTCGATCCGATCCGTTACAGATCCGTATCCGATAATAAATAAAAAGAAAGATATATATACATAATATTTTATAATAGTAAGTATCATTAATAATAATTTACCGTCAATTTAAGAAGATAGTAATTTATAACTCGTTTATAAATTTATTTAAACCAATATTTTCATTCTAAAAATATGAATATAGTAAAGAAGCTTTGAACATGTGAGCTAAAATCAAATAAAATGAAAAGTTAATAAACTTGTTTAAGGAAAAAATATTAATTTAACTTTTTAAATGAAAATTTATTGGATCCGAAAAAGATCCGTTATCCGGCCAAATCCGACCAAGATCCGTTGGATTAAAAAAATCTAGATCCGAGCAAGATCCGAGCAAGATCCGAATCCGACAGGATTCGATCAGTTATAAATGGAGCCGGATCTGGACAAGCCTGATCCGACCAGAATACGACCCATTGACAACCCTAATTGGAGAATTACCTGCCAATATTCCACGTTAACATTAGAACATATGCACATGAAAATATATCCATATTGTGTTAGATCTAGATCTCTTTTGGGTTCAAAGTGTTGGTGTCTAACAATCTGTGCACTTCTATATTTCACAAAACATAGAATATAGCAAATAATATTCTAACAAATAAATCCATGCATTATTAAAGCATGTAAATCATACTTACCTTTTCGTAGAACATTTTAATCAACACATAAGTTGGAAATAAGACTGAGGCTTGTCGAAACAAATTTCCTTAAGACAATATTTCCGGGGCTGCCACGGTGCATACAGTTTGATTCCCGGTAGTCTCCCAAGATACAACATTCTGTTGTTCATTATTTGCACAAATAATGAACCCACGGCGAACTTGAACAAACAGAAATTTCGGACTAAATTTTTACGGAAGTAAGAGAA
The DNA here is from genome assembly GCA_030819805.1 of Penstemon newberryi var. newberryi. Classification (NCBI taxonomy): domain Eukaryota; kingdom Viridiplantae; phylum Streptophyta; class Magnoliopsida; order Lamiales; family Plantaginaceae; genus Penstemon; species Penstemon newberryi. Next base: position 16,094,739 of record JAUALY010000002.1, on the reverse strand, counting down.
AGAGAGAGTAGTGTTTTTCCTTTTTGTTACTATCAAATTCATACAGAATTGGCCAGATTATGTCTCATATTTATAGACACAAAAGTGCCTCTTGGAAAGGGACACAATGTTTCGGTTCAAAGGGTACCTCTTCGGACCGAATAGACACATCTCTTACTCTTATTTATTTCATTCACATATAAAAACCCCAACAATCCCCCACATGAATGAAATTGTTCTTCGAGTTCCTTCTCATGATGAGATATATCATGTCGAAATTTCTTTAGGAATAATACCGCATCGGGATAGGTGAAATATTTCATCTTGAACCTTCCCTAGTTAAAACTTATCGGATTTACTTAGCCAATCGGTGAAATATTTCATCTTGAACCGTCGGATGTTTGTGTAAACCAAGACAATAAACTTAACACAGTACTAAACCGATTTGTTTCAAGTTCTCGGTTGTGTTCGTTTTGGCCCTGAACATTCTTGGTTATGCGAGTGCTTTAGAGAATTACAGCCTATAAAGAAATTCTCAACGAGCCGACCCAGCTCACACTAACATAGGTGACCGCATCTATCAAGAGTATCCTACCATACTCCACTTGTTATGACAAGATATAGACGTCATTAAAAGCATTTGCTTAACCTTATAAACGCGGTAGGCTTGCACTTATTGCATCATAAGAATGGGATAGAGTTAGACTCTTAAGTGCTTTCTTTTAAGTTAGCCAAGACTGGTTGTCCTATTGAACCTGGTCCGTGGGATCTCCAGTCGCCAGGTTAGGTTTCCGTACGAGGTAACTTAGTCAAATTTAGGCTTTAGGCCCATTCCCCTCGATGCACATACTACTCTCTAGATAAACCTTTAATATCCGAAATTAGGATTATCTCTTGACTTCACAAAGTCCATTCTATTTGAAAGTAGATGTCTCTCGGTATTGTATCAACGACAACGAATATGCCGCGACTTTACCATAACACATAGAGTTTGTTGAGCTCTGTGTATCATCGCTTGATTATCACATTTTATGTATGGCTGACACAATTTTCAGTCATACTAGAATACCTTCCATGAATTTTGTGAAGCCACTCAAATTCTTTACTAGCTTTATCCAATGCTATACACTCTAATTTCATAGTGGATTGAGCTATATTCGTTTGTTTGGAAGATTCTCAAGAGATAGCGGTGCCTCCTAAATTGAATACATATCCACTTATAAACTTTGATTCCTCTAAATCAAAAGTTTCATTTGCATTACTATATCTCTTCTGGATCGTTGGATATTTTTCCAAAATATAATGCACATACAACTGTATTCTTTAAAGATTCAAACATTCTCATTAATGCATATCAATGAATCTTACTAGGATTGCTCGTGTGTCTACTTAATTTATTAATTGAGATGTCTGGTCTCCTGCGCTTTACGATAGACGCATGACATCAAATATTACGAGTATACTTTAAGTGTGATAAGTTATCACATTTATTATCGTGTAGATCTCATTAAATAGAATTATGAATTAATCTAATTCCATAATTATTGAATCTATCTGACACCTTATCCACATAATGTGCTTGAGATAGTTCAGTGTCATCGCATGACCTCTTAATCCTAATTGATTAAACCGAAACTTTTTCATATTATAAGTTAATATTTTCTCGGTGGATTTAATATTCTCAATATTAGTTCCAAATATTAACATATCATTTACGTATAAACAAACCGTGATACTCAATTATCCAATTTGTTTATATTGATACACTTGTCATATGAAAGTCAAAATTTATTGATGACACTATAACAATTCTCGTGTCATTGTTTAGGAGCTTATTAAGGATCAACAAGAAAATATAAAAGTTTCGCAAACTATGTTTTCTTTTCCTTTAAAACGGGACCCTCTGGTTACTCCTCATAAATATTTTCATTTAATTCACCATTAAGGAAGACAATTTTAACATCCATTTGATAAAACCTCGTACTGCATATAGCTATTAGAGCTATTAACATTCAAATGGATGTCATCCTAATCGCTAGTGAATATTAATAAGGCACATCGGCTACTCGGCTAGCCTAGTTTTTATCGATTGACTTATCAAAGTTTTTTAAACTCTTGAACTTAAAAACCCGTCTACATTTAATTGGTTTACTCCTCGAGGTCTACCAATTTTATGAATGTAAATCACTGTCAATCACCTCTTCCAATCCACGATATTGGAACGTGACATAATTTATTTATGTGTTTGAGGTTAATCCTTTAACATATAAGTTAGAATATCTAGATCAAATAACTTCGAGCTTTTAGCTCATTTGTCTCTTCAACTCGTCAACAAACTCATGTTGAAATAAGAGATTGATCTATTTAGAGATCGATTCATATGTATATTCTCGCAGAATATAGTAGTTTATAATTAAATATAATTATAAACTTCACAAAGTTGACCTTATTGATCAAAATCAATTAAATATTTTTGCAAAATATTCTATGAAATTTTAAAAAAATATTCTAGTTTAAAATAAGTTAGACTATAGTTTTTATTCTCGCAGAATAAACAATTTATAATTAACTCTAATTATAAACTGTAAAAAGTTTTATGTAAGTAATATAATAAATAGTATTACTTTATCATATTTTAATATCAGTAAATCACACTTACTGAAAATAAATCTGAACCAAAAGAAGGATCAATTTTATAAGAAATGATTCTCAAATCCTTCTTACATTCTTAATGAATGTTACATCACGTGACTCAGTTCACATGATTACATTCATTTCATATTTAAATACCAAAATTATGAATTGCTACTATTTATCGCATAAGCTAGTAGTAAATAAAAATTTGAAGTTATTTTCTTTTTCGGTGGTGAAACCGAATATCTGACCAAGTACCCCCACATTTTAAGGTATTTGGTTTTTCTTCCATTCCATAACTCATATGGAATTATATTTGATTTTCTTGTGTGAAACTCGATTTAATATGAAGTTAGGCATCTAATGAGTTTTCCCCCCACAAGTTATTCTGTACACCTGAATTTATAGAATAATATTACCCGCACCTTTTTAGGTTTGATTATTCCGTTTAGCTACGTACTCAATTGAATAGAATTGAGTTATGTGAATTCTTTTGACGAATTGTTCTCAATTTAACACACTCTTGTGTAAATGAATATATCATGTTCACCCCCACAATTCGGATATAAGAGTTTTTCATTTTTCTTATTCCATCATCCAGATTTGTATTTCACAAATGTATTTCTTCGTATATATTTCGCAAATACATTTATTGCCTCGTATTTATTATTCAATAAATGGCGCAATAAATATATATGTGATTAAATACATTTTAAACTCCATGAGTTAGTAATGATTTATTATCACATAATCAGTTTAGATTAGTACAAAATTTTTGAACTCTTACATATTTGTTTCGCAAACAAATAAATTATAATTATTTCACAAATAAGTTATAATTACTATCAATATTATCTCAATAAAATATTGATATTTATTTTACAAATAAATTATAAATATAAGCAATATTTTCTCAATAAAATATTGATATCATAGTAAATTATAATTATTCCACAAAAGAATTATAATTACTTTTACATAAAAAAAATTCAATATTTTCTCCATAAAATACTGTTATATAGTCATACTTATTTTGCAAATGATTTATCATTATTATGAATATTTTCTCACATAAAATATTAATTTGACAATAAGTCATATTTATTTCGCAAATAAATTATAAGTATTTTCACACTAAATAATCAATCTCAAATAAAATATTGATTAATACTAATTAATCCCTCATCTCCACATAAGGATATTGGTAAATTTATATGTTTTTAATATGCCTCGCATATATATAAGTCGCACTGATTAAATAATGTATACAAGCTATGAATCACATACTCATATATGAGGTTCATACTTCGGTGCTCATGTCATTAAAACTTTATTTAATTCATTACTTACATGTAATGACCCATTAATATAAGTATAATTTACTTCAATCAATAAAATAAATTAGTGTACCACTAGAATCTTTATATAAGAAGTAATTTATTTTAACTTGTATCATATGAAGACGCAACATTAAATTTCAGAATTGAAATTACTCTTATAAATAATTTCTTGTGTATAGAATTCACAATTCAAAATAGAAATAACCCTCATTCCGAATCGAATACATACAATAATTTTCAATCATAATAATTATAGTTTTAACAAATAACAGCCAACAATTGAAATATAAATGTCCTTGATTCACAAAGATGCTGTAAAAGCATCGGTTCAAATGCAATATAATGAAATTGCATTAATTTTGTAAAAATAAAATTTGAAAATTAACACATCAATTCATTTGCTGAAAAATGAACACACCCGTTCATCATCAGTATTTGTCTCAAACAAATGCATCTTTTCATCTAGCCTAAATATATAATCCTTCCAAGGACGGCAAATTTAGTATAGATATTTAATTTCAAAATATTAATTTTAGCGACGTCAAAGAGTCATCAAAAAACCATTTGGTTAATTAATTAACCGCTTGTTGCCAAAGAATACATAAAGTGATGCAGAAGATTTGAACAAAGCAAGGAATTCTCAATTCACACATGCACATTTCACATGATTGTTTGGAAACTCATACTAGAAAGTGCAGAATTCTAATAGCAATTTAAGTCCAGTGTCTTGGGAAATTGGAGTACCATTTTTTTTTTTTTCGAGAATTCAATCTATTGCATAAACTCTCTATAACTTAGATCCAGAGTTAATTAGTTTGCAGATATAATTAACGTCTAAGTTCCACAAATTCTTCTCTATAAAAATTTCAGAAATTCTCTTCTCAAAGATGTCAGAAAATGTTCTGCTTACTCTAGTTTATTATGATTAACACATACATACCGATGCACAGTCAAGTTAAACAAAATTTATATTGTCTTAAAATTGTTGGTGTCTAACAATCTGTGCACTTCTATATTTCACAAAACATAGAATATAGCAAATAATATTCTAACAAATAAATCCATGCATTATTAAAGCATGTAAATCATACTTACCTTTTCGTAGAACATTTTAATCGAAAGGGACACAATGTTTCGGTTCAAAGGGTACCTCTTCGGACCGAATAGACACATCTCTTACTCTTATTTATTTCATTCACATATAAAAACCCCAACAATCCCCCACATGAATGAAATTGTTCTTCGAGTTCCTTCTCATGATGAGATATATCATGTCGAAATTTCTTTAGGAATAATACCGCATCGGGATAGGTGAAATATTTCATCTTGAACCTTCCCTAGTTAAAACTTATCGGATTTACTTAGCCAATCGGTGAAATATTTCATCTTGAACCGTCGGCTGTTTGTGTAAACCAAGACAATAAACTTAACACAGTACTAAACCGATTTGTTTCAAGTTCTCGGTTGTGTTCGTTTTGGCCCTGAACATTCTTGGTTATGCGAGTGCTTTAGAGAATTACAGCCTATAAAGAAATTCTCAACGAGCCGACCCAGCTCACACTAACATAGGTGACCGCATCTATCAAGAGTATCCTACCATACTCCACTTGTTATGACAAGATATAGACGTCATTAAAAGCATTTGCTTAACCTTATAAACGCGGTAGGCTTGCACTTATTGCATCATAAGAATGGGATAGAGTTAGACTCTTAAGTGCTTTCTTTTAAGTTAGCCAAGACTGGTTGTCCTATTGAACCTGGTCCGTGGGATCTCCAGTCGCCAGGTTAGGTTTCCGTACGAGGTAACTTAGTCAAATTTAGGCTTTAGGCCCATTCCCCTCGATGCACATACTACTCTCTAGATAAACCTTTAATATCCGGAATTAGGATTATCTCTTGACTTCACAAAGTCCATTCTATTTGAAAGTAGATGTCTCTCGGTATTGTATCAACGACAACGAATATGCCGCGACTTTACCATAACACATAGAGTTTGTTGAGCTCTGTGTATCATCGCTTGATTATCACATTTTATGTATGGCTGACACAATTTTCAGTCATACTAGAATACCTTCCATGAATTTTGTGAAGCCACTCAAATTCTTTACTAGCTTTATCCAATGCTATACACTCTAATTTCATAGTGGATTGAGCTATATTCGTTTGTTTGGAAGATTCTCAAGAGATAGCGGTGCCTCCTAAATTGAATACATATCCACTTATAAACTTTGATTCCTCTAAATCAAAAGTTTCATTTGCATTACTATATCTCTTCTGGATCAAATATAATGCACATACAACTGTATTCTTTAAAGATTCAAACATTCTCATTAATGCATATCAATGAATCTTACTAGGATTGCTCGTGTGTCTACTTAATTTATTAATTGAGATGTCTGGTCTCCTGCGCTTTACGATAGACGCATGATATCAAATATTACGAGTATACTTTAAGTGTGATAAGTTATCACATTTATTATCGTGTAGATCTCATTAAATAGAATTATGAATTAATCTAATTCCATAATTATTGAATCTATCTGACACCTTATCCACATAATGTGCTTGAGATAGTTCAGTGTCATCGCATGACCTCTTAATCCTAATTGATTAAACCGAAACTTTTTCATATTATAAGTTAATATTTTCTCGGTGGATTTAATATTCTCAATATTAGTTCCAAATATTAACATATCATTTACGTATAAACAAACCGTGATACTCAATTATCCAATTTGTTTATATTGATACACTTGTCATATGAAAGTCAAAATTTATTGATGACACTATAACAATTTTCGTGTCATTGTTTAGGAGCTTATTAAGGATCAACAAGAAAATATAAAAGTTTCGCAAACTATGTTTTCTTTTCCTTTAAAACGGGACCCTCTGGTTACTCCTCATAAATATTCTCATTTAATTCACCATTAAGGAAGACAATTTTAACATCCATTTGATAAAACCTCGTACTGCATATAGCTATTAGAGCTATTAACATTCAAATGGATGTCATCCTAATCGCTAGTGAATATTAATAAGGCACATCGGCTACTCGGCTAGCCTAGTTTTTATCGATTGACTTATCAAAGTTTTTTAAACTATTGAACTTAAAAACCCGTCTACATTTAATTGGTTTACTCCTCGAGGTCTACCAATTTTATGAATGTAAATCACTGTCAATCACCTCTTCCAATCCACGATATTGGAACGTGACATAATTTATTTATATGTTTGAGGTTAATCCTTTAACATATAAGTTAGAATATCTAGATCAAATAACTTCGAGCTTTTAGCTCATTTGTCTCTTCAACTCATCAACAAACTCATGTTGAAATAAGAGATTGATCTCTTTAGAGATCGATTCATATGTATATTCTCGCAGAATATAGTAGTTTATAATTAAATATAATTATAAACTTCACAAAGTTGACCTTATTGATCAAAATCAATTAAATATTTTTGCAAAATATTCTATGAAATTTTAAAAAAATATTCTAGTTTAAAATAAGTTAGACTATAGTGTTTATTCTCGCAGAATAAACAATTTATAATTAACTCTAATTATAAACTGTAAAAAGTTTTATGTAAGTAATATAATAAATAGTATTACTTTATCATATTTTAATATCAGTAAATCACACTTACTGAAAATAAATCTGAACCAAAAGAAGGATCAATTTTATAAGAAATGATTCTCAAATCCTTCTTACATTCTTAATGAATGTTACATCACGTGACTCAGTTCACATGATTACATTTATTTCATATTTAAATACCAAAATTATGAATTGCTACTATTTATCGCATAAGCTAGTAGTAAATAAAAATTTGAAGTTATTTTCTTTTTCGGTGGTGAAACCGAATATCTGACCAAGTACCCCCACATTTTAAGGTATTTGGTTTTTCTTCCCTTCCATAACTCATATGGAATTATATTTGATTTTCTTGTGTGAAACTCGATTTAATATGAAGTTAGGCATCTAATGAGTTTTCCCCCCACAAGTTATTCTGTACACCTGAATTTATAGAATAATATTACCCGCACCTTTTTAGGTTTGATTATTCCGTTTAGCTACGTACTCAATTGAATAGAATTGAGCTATGTGAATTATTTTGACGAATTGTTCTCAATTTAACACACTATTGTGTAAATGAATATATCATGTTCACCCCCACAATTCGGATATAAGAGTTTTTCATTTTTCTTATTCCATCATCCAGATTTGTATTTCACAAATGTATTTCTTCGTATATATTTCGCAAATACATTTATTGCCTCGTATTTATTATTCAATAAATGGCGCAATAAATATATATGTGATTAAATACATTTTAAACTCCATGAGTTAGTAATGATTTATTATCACATAATCAGTTTAGATTAGTACAAAATTTTTGAACTCTTACATATTTGTTTCGCAAACAAATAAATTATAATTATTTCACAAATAAGTTATAATTACTATCAATATTATCTCAATAAAATATTGATATTTATTTTACAAATAAATTATAAATATAAGCAATATTTTCTCAATAAAATATTGATATCATAGTAAATTATAATTATTCCACAAAAGAATTATAATTACTTTTACATAAAAAAAATTCAATATTTTCTCCATAAAATACTGTTATATAGTCATACTTATTTTGCAAATGATTTATCATTATTATGAATATTTTCTCACATAAAATATTAATTTGACAATAAGTCATATTTATTTCGCAAATAAATTATAAGTATTTTCACACTAAATAATCAATCTCAAATAAAATATTGATTAATACTAATTAATCCCTCATCTCCACATAAGGATATTGGTAAATTTATATGTTTTTAATATGCCTCGCATATATATAAGTCGCACTGATTAAATAATGTATACAAGCTATGAATCACATACTCATATATGAGGTTCATACTTCGGTGCTCATGTCATTAAAACTTTATTTAAATCATTACTTACATGTAATGACCCATTAATATAAGTATAATTTACTTCAATCAATAAAATAAATTAGTGTACCACTAGAATCTTTATATAAGAAGTAATTTATTTTAACTTGTATCATATGAAGACGCAACATTAAATTTCAGAATTGAAATTACTCTTATAAATAATTTCTTGTGTATAGAATTCACAATTCAAAATAGAAATAGCCCTCATTCCGAATCGAATACATACAATAATTTTCAATCAAAATAATTATAGTTTTAACAAATAACAGCCAACAATTGAAATATAAATGTCCTTGATTCACAAAGATGCTGTAAAAGCATCGGTTCAAATGCAATATAATGAAATTGCATTAATTTTGTAAAAATAAAATTTGAAAATTAACACATCTATTCATTTGCTGAAAAATGAACACACCCGTTCATCATCAGTATTTGTCTCAAACAAATGCATCTTTTCATCTAGCCTAAATATATAATCCTTCCAAGGACGGCAAATTTAGTATAGATATTTAATTTCAAAATATTAATTTTAGCGACGTCAAAGAGTCATCAAAAAACCATTTGGTTAATTAATTAACCGCTAGTTGCCAAAGAATACATAAAGTGATGCAGAAGATTTGAACAAAGCAAGGAATTCTCAATTCACACATGCACATTTCACATGATTGTTTGGAAACTCATACTAGAAAGTGCAGAATTCTAATAGCAATTTAAGTCCAGTGTCTTGGGAAATTGGAGTACCATTTTTTTTTTTTTCGAGAATTCAATCTATTGCATAAACTCTCTATAACTTAGATCCAGAGTTAATTAGTTTGCAGATATAATTAACGTCTAAGTTCCACAAATTCTTCTCTATAAAAATTTCAGAAATTCTCTTCTCAAAGATGTCAGAAAATGTTCTGCTTACTCTAGTTTATTATGATTAACACATACATACCGATGCACAGTCAAGTTAAACAAAATTTATATTGTCTTAAGATTGTTGGTGTCTAACAATCTGTGCACTTCTATATTTCACAAAACATAGAATATAGCAAATAATAATCTAACAAATAAATCCATGCATTATTAAAGCATGTAAATCATACTTACCTTTTCGTAGAACATTTTAATCAACACATAAGTTGGAAATAAGACTGAGGCTTGTCGAAACAAATTTCCTTAAGACAATATTTCTGGGGCTGCCACGGTGCATACAGTTTGATTCCCGGTAGTCTCCCAAGATACAACAGTCTGTTGTTCATTATTTGCACAAATAATGAACCCACGGCGAACTTGAACAAACAGAAATTTCGGACTAAATTTTTACGGAAGTAAGAGAAAGAGAGAGTAGTGTTTTTCCTTTTTGTTACTATCAAATTCATACAGAATTGGCCAGATTCTGTCTCATATTTATAGACACAAAAGTGCCTCTTGGAAAGGGACACAATGTTTCGGTTCAAAGGGTACCTCTTCGGATCGAATAGACACATCTCTTACTCTTATTTATTTCATTCACATATAAAAACCCCAACACAAAGAATGAACTGTTTCAGATAAGGGAGCATACAACCTACTTATATTTCCAATCAATTATACTGAAAGAGACAAAAATGAATTAGCTAGTGAATATACATATTCAACTATTTCTCCAAGTACAAAAATGATTTACACAAATTCATGCACCGGTTGAGCTACTAATGTTTTTCACTCGAATTATATTAAGATCCATGACATATCCCATATAATGGAATCATATGATCTAGGGCAAGATTCCAATGACCGTTTGGGCTATAATCTCGAATAAACTACATTTTTCTTTAAGCAATATAAATTCCCTTTCTTGGCTCTCGATTTTTACAAAACAATCTAGTATGTCTTAAGCTTTGGAGGAGCTTTAATGGAATCACTCTCGATCTAATTCTAATTATGTATGCTTTGGAGTTTGGAGGCTTAAAATTCCACAAGAGAAGACGGTAAACTCTTATATCAATCCTAATCTGGACTCGTCTAAAAAGCTTATTAAAATAATCCACATCAATTTGACACTGTCTGTGGGATCAGTTGTGTCTCTGGCGAGTAAGATCAAGATCTTTAATAGTAGAAAATGTGATATTTGTATTTTTTTTTCAAGGGTTTAATCACTTTCGAGGCGAGTCGGATACATTAAGTGGGAACATCTACCACCAGTGATTCGAACCTGAGTTCGTTAATTACTTTGAAAGTAACTAGTTACTTCCACTAGACCAATCACCTGTTAATAAACTGTATTTTGGTTATGTATGTATGTATATATAAATTGTATATCTATAAATGAACAAGAACCTTGAAAACGAAAGAATATGGCAGAGAGAATTGAAGAATACTTATGTATTGATAGATAATAAATTGTGTTACAAGAAGATTACTTGAACTAGCTATTTATAATAAACTAAATCTAAGTAACTCTATAAGGCGGCTAATAACAGGGGTAAAATAGTAATACACGATAAATAATTACCCAGATATAAAAATAAACAAATAACAATATTAAGTAGAATCCCTAACTTTCAATTTGGGGAAAATGAACTCTTTGACTCAAACTACTTCTCTGCTTCGCTTTCTTCTTCTTCTTTGATTTGCACAGTTTTACTTTCATCCATAATTCCTCTTGTATTATATTCTGATACCTGTTGCTATATGATATTTGTATTGCAACAATACATGATGTCAATTTCAGGGTAGAAAATCGACGACATGACTTTCCTCCATATCATATTGTAAGAAATACTGAAGTTACGGAAATTCTTAAGTTATTTTTTTTTTTTTTTTTTTGGTTTTCCAAGGATTTAGTTCCTTTCGAGGCGCGTCGGGCACATAAAGTGGGAACCTCTCCCAACAGGGATTCGAACCTGAGTCCGCTACTTTGTAGTGACTAGTCCCTTCCACTAGACCAATCACCTGTTGGTATTCTTAAGTTATTTATATGTGTGAGTTTATGTTTGAACTTTTGAAGGTGGTCGATAAAAATCAATGCACTAATTTTGTTAGAACGTTGAATACGAATTTAATCAAATTCAGATTTTGTTTATACTTTATACTATGTTTTTACTTGTTAATATTTTTTTTCACTTTTCAACCCAATTGCTTGGGCTTAAAATTCAGCCCAAAGTGGTTGCTTGCTACTTAAACATATTAACTTGATTTTATAAACTATATAGCTCATGCCAACAGGTGATTGGTTTAGTGGAATGAATTAGTCACTACAAAGTAGCAGACTCGGGTTCGAATCTTTATTAGGAGATGTTTCACTTTATATGTTCGATGCGTCTCAAAAGAAATTAAACCCTTGAGAAATAAAAAAAAAAAAACTATAACCCATAATTTCAAGCTTCTTAGACATATTTGGGCTAACACTCATGATATTTGTATCCAAACGAGTCTCGTATACTTGTTACAGGATCGATGCTTGCTGGTTCACTAAACCTGTGACGACCACTCCAGGTAAAATCAAATGCCCCTAAAATGGGCTGGCCCATTTTGAACGGGTCATTGATTTGGCCCGTTAATTGGCACTCATAAATTGTAGCTTGTGCGGTTGTGCCAGTGACTACGTAACAATGTTCATACCATAAAATTAAGAGGTTATGACTTAAATTCTCCCTATGAGTATTCTCTTTTAGTTTAAAATTATAATTAATACTAGTGATTTTTAGTTAATTTTATTTTTAAATTTGTTTATATTCAAATAAATTTTTAATTTGGTGATATTGATGTAATATTGTGTCACTTAAAAAGAAGAAAAATCTATTGTAACTTGTTTATCGAATGAATTTTTAATTTGATGATATTGACGTAATAATATAATTCGTGTCACTAGAAGTTTAGTTTAGAAAAAAATATTTTGTTACTTGTTTCTGGTTTCTGGTTTCCAATTACCGAATTTCATTCCTGGTATTGTCCAGGTATTAAAATGTGACTAGAATTTAATTTACAGACTTTTATTTCGAAATCTGCTGCCTGATTGAGTAAAAGGGTGGACCAAAAGAAGCAGCAGCAAGGAAGCTTCGGTTTCTTTATATTATGAATATATTATGAATATAAATGATAATGTTTATCCATTCAAACCATATCTTATAGTTTTTCTCATGTGACTGGGCTGAGCTGGCCAGGACAAAGCGAAATACAATTATTATTTCATTTGCAAAATTTCAATCAATTTGTAATGATCCACGGAAATTTTGTAATAATTAATACTATAACTTAAAGAAATAAATTGCAGTTATTCTTAAAACTTTCAAAAGTACATGTATCCAATTTCATGAGTGTTCTATAATGGATTTTAGCAAGTTACCCCCAATTGATTTGTTTACTGAGCAATTTACCCTTTTACGGCAGAAAAATAGGCAGATTAACCTCCCGTGATACGTAATCTTTACCTCCTTCCGATTGAGACTTCATTCAAATGTGAAAATGATCAATTTAATACTATACTGATAATATACTCCCTTCAATCTGTGTGATATGCATAATTGACATTTGACCATCCTGTAATATTGTCTAACGAGCATCTTACCACCTGTAAAGCTGTAAAAATCAAAAGGGAGACAATTTTTTTTAAATAAAAATATAAGGAATTCATTGTCCTTTTACATTGGGTAAAATGGATTTTAAAAGTAATATAAGGGAATTTGTTGTTAACTCATAAATTGCAAATCCTATTTCCACGCCTTATGTATTCTTGACCCGGAAGCAGTAGACCCACAATTCACCCTCTTTTTTTTTACCTACAATTTACTTTACCTAGTTACTCCCTCCATTTCATAATATATGTCGCTTTGAAGAGTTTTTCTTGTGCCATATTATCTGTCACTTTAGATTTCCAATAAAGCATTTATTACTCTTTTTCCATTTTTGCCCTTTATGCTCATAAATTTTCTCAAATATTAGTGGAGGATAATTAATTAAAAGGGTATCTTAGTCTTTTTTATTTTTTTCGTCTTAAAATTCAGCTATATTCAATGATTTTCTTAATTTTTGTGCATACATATGAGAAGACATATATTTTAAAACGGAGGGAGTACCTTTTAAGAAAGTGGTAAAATTTTAAGTACACGGTATAACCAAACCGTGTCATCACCCAGTAAACGCGTCAATTTACTTTCCATTATCCACTACTAAGAAATAAAATTTACTTCTCATTTCTTTCCCATTTATTTAACGCAAGGAATAAAGCATAAAAAGGAATTAACGAGAAAAAAAGCCATCATTCAATTCAATATTTTGCTTTCAATTTCTACACGCAAACTCTATACAAGAAGAAAAGAAAAACACAAATCACTCAATATTTTAGATTCAGAGAAAATGGCTAAAGACAGGAAAATTGGAGTGGCTATGGATTTCTCAAAAAGCAGCAAAGCCGCACTTCAATGGGCGATCGACAACTTAGCCGACCACGGCGACACTTTCTACATAGTTCACATCAAACCTCACTCAGCCGACGAGTCTCGCAATCAGCTCTGGTCTCAATCCGGTTCTCGTACGTTTTAATTATTATTATTTTTAATTTCTGATCTACTAGTATGATTTATTATTGGATCTGTTTTGATTTTGGAATTGGATTTGGATTTGGATTTTGTTAGCTCTGATTCCATTGGTGGAGTTTCGTGAGCCAGAAGTCATGAAGAAATACGATGTGCCGACGGATATTGAAGTTCTCGACATTCTCGACACTGCTGCTAGGCAGAAAGAGGTTTTTCTTTTTTCTAATTTTTTTTTAGTTTAATTTTATTTCCCTAGAAATAATCTGTTTCCGAATTACCAAGTGTTTTTTGTGCGTAATTTTGATTTAAATTTATTGGAATTGAAATTGAAATTGAATAGATAATTGTGGTGACAAAAGTGTACTGGGGGGATGCGAGAGAGAAGCTTTGTGAAGCTGTTGAGGATTTGAAATTGGACTCTTTTGTTATGGGTAGCAGGGGACTCGGCACCATCCAAAGGTAATTAATTAATTCTATTTTTCTTTCATTTTTATCTTCTCAATCAATATCTCTTTCATCTAATTCTCAGTGGTGTTGGTATATAGTATTTTTCATTAATTTATCCGATTTTATGATTAGACATATCCTTGTGAAAATAGAAGAATAATTTTTCAAAAAAGTTTCATGTCCCTCTTTAGGGGCATAAAAAAAAAGGAGAATTTGATTATTGATATCAAGTCATCGATTTGTACGACAATATCTATCTTCGTGTATATATTCGCATTCTCATTAAGTTGTCAAATTTTCAATGAAAGCATAAGGGAACAATCAATTTTATTCCGATGTGATATTATGTCCCATAATGTATCAAAGTTTCATTTTTTATTTTTTATTTATGTTTCGATTAACTGAATATAAAAAAATTTCAAAAAAATTAGGAAAATTTATGGAAAAAAGGTTTTATTGAATTAAGGAAAAGGAAAAATTTCAAGACAGATATAGAATTTTGAAAAATACCTTATTTTTATTTCGATTGATTGATAAACAAAAACTTTGAAATGAAAATTTTGATCCATAATCGCTTTTCTCAAGAAAACAATTGGGCCTATTTGTTTGGTGTAACTTATCTCGTATATAATTTATCTCACATAACAAACATGATTTGACGTAAAGTCTTATACATCTTACATCTACCACATAATTCTTCCAAAAAAATCTACATCTATTTTATTTCTCAAACAAATTTCTCAAAATTCAAACAAACAACATTACGCAAATCGAAATTATTTCACAAACATCTACTATTCTCCCAAACTACTTTTTCAAACGCTAAACAACCATGTCCAATGTTATTTACATTAAATTTTGTACAAACTTTAAGTCAGTGCTGATTATTTGTTAAATGGTGACTAATGTATGTATGTGTGTAGGATAATATTGGGAAGCGTAACTAATTACGTGATGGCAAATGCAACGTGTCCAGTGACCATAGTCAAGGATCCTGACTTCCACCGCAAGAACTGATTTCTTAAACCAACTCATGAACAAGTTGTACTAATAATATCTCTCATGCTTGCTTCCATTTTGTGTTTTTGTAATAATAAAGGTTTACAATCTTATGTTCGAATAAACATTTTACTATATAAAGTTTGATAATTGTTTCCTCAATGTGTTTAATGAATGCGACTCGGATGGATTTTCATCACAATATGGAATTGGGTTCGGCCCAAAATTGATTCAACTAAATAAATCTAGTCCTACAACTTACATCATGTGTGCTATGTACAATATTGTTTAAATACATTTATATAAATATATTCAAAAGGAAATTTTGTGCTTATACTAGTGGATTTGGATTGAATCCACTGGGAGGCTGAATAGGCGACAAGTTTATATGAGAGAATAATTTTTTGTCCTCTTATACCTATGTATTCTGCTACTATAGTTACGCGTATTTTCTAATGAAAAAGACTGTCCCACAATATACGTTAGATCCCCATTTAAAAAATATCTTATATAACGTGACAAAGACAACTTAAAATGAATAAGTATAAAGTTAGGTTTCAGACTTAAATACTTTTAGAAAAGTAAACTAAAAGATAATACTGAAAATTAAAAAAGAATTTGTAGTCACAAAAAATGAGTTAAATGGCAATTTACTCCTCTGTGATATTCATAATATTCAACTTACTTCCATGTTATATTCATAATGTTTAATTTACATGCCTGTGATTTAAAAAAGAACACTTTATCTCCTAGTAATCTTATAAAAGTTTTACATCACCTCCCAGATATTTTTATATATGGCAGTTTATCCCCCTGTGTTATGATAATGTGACATTTTACCCTATGTGTTATGATAAATGTGGTAATTTACCCCATGTGTTATGATAAATGTGGTAAGTTATTCTCATGTTACAAAATACTGTTCATGCACACTCTCAATTTCGGCAAGTGAGTTACACTTTCCGGCTCAAGGAGATAAATTATTTCTTTAAAATTTTTATTATGGGGTAAAGTGCTCTTTTTTAAATCACAAGGGATAAATTGAACATTATACATTTCACAGGGGGTAAATTAGCATTAACTCCACAGAAAACCCATAATTATATTTATGTATCACATAGGGAAAAATGCACTCTACTCACCTGCACGTTGGGAAATCCGTGCAACAACTCCATGTGTTATTTTTATTGCAAGTAATCCCCTTGTGTTTTACCAAATCTTGCACACTTTCCCCTTTAACGATAAATTGTTAACAACGTTAATAAAATTTGATATTCCTATTTTAATTTTCATATACATACATGATTCCCCATTTTAGTCTTATTTTTATTATGCAAAGAACCCCCGAGTTATGTTTAATCTGCACAAAACTCCTGTCACTTATTTTTATTATGCAAAGAACCCCCTATGTCATCCTTAATTTGTACAGAACCCTTGTTTTGTTCGCAGCACACACGCGTGGGGTTCACGCACATCCATTTTTTTATAGAAAAGAAATTCCTTGCAAGATTTATAAAACATACCTTGTAATAAAAATAATACAAAGGGTTTTGAAAAGATTTCCTAAAACACAGATGGGTATAATGCTTTTTCCCGTATTACATAGTTCATTTATTACAATGGCTCACAAAGCCACAAACCCAACATATATTACCACATAAAGCAACATATACAATCCAAAAGCAAACGGAACTAGACATTTGAACTCGATTCTGAACCAGTGTTAGGTTTAACTAAAGCCTTGATTAGAGCCTCTACCAACTTATCCTTAGGAGGTAGATTATCCTTGACAAAACTGTCATTAATGTAGCAATCAGTCCATTCGCACAAATTTGGGTACTTTTCTTTTGTCAATAGTTCAAGTCCCACGAGCTCTTGAAGAATTCCAAACCAATATCCAATGAAATTTGCAGAAATATCAACTAGTCCAATATTGTCTCCCCCAAAGAATTTCTTACCCTTTATTTCTTCCTCTACAAATTTCAGTAGTTGGGCTGCTTCTTCAATTGCCTTCTCTTTCTCCTCTCCTGTCTTTGAACAAGCTTCCCACGTTGCAGTCAAGCACTATAAACAAATATTAATCAAAATTGAGATTCAACTCTAGTTCGATCAGTTGAAAAAAGTATTTTCCTTTTAATAATTTTTAACATATTTTACAGATTATTAAAAAAAGTTTGAATTTTATAAATTATAATATTAAAATTTAGTTTAATATTTGCATAATATTTATTTTTTAATATTACGTAAGATTTTTATTTTCCAAATCTTATAAAATTTTATATCGATTTGTTTAATTTTTTAATATTATATAAAATAAAGTTATTTTAATATATATGTAAATAAAGTTAAGTACGAAGTGTGAAATGGTATTTAACTTAAAAAAATTAATGTGTTTCAACAATTTAACAACAAAATGGAGAGTGCTCAACTTTTTTTATAATAAAATATAATTCCGTGCAATAAAAATCACTCAGGAAATTTTTTACATGCATGTTTCTCGTAACACAGACAAACGTGGATCGTGGATTTATCCCACTTTACAAAGAATATTGTGTTGTAAACTTAAAATTACATCTTAAACGAATTACAAAGTTATTGTACTTATTGAACATGAACATTAAAAATATATTTATAATTCTATAATCATTTTTAATTTTGTTTGTTTGAGCTCGATTAAGAAAGACATGAAAATGGATTGATATGTACCTTTTCATCAACGAACTTGGCCCAAAAACGAGCCATGGCTCTTTCATATGGGTCCTTGGGCAGAATGGATGGGCCGTCCCATGTCTCGTCAATGTATTCAATTATGATTAAAGATTCCGCAATGGGCTTGTCGTTGTGCAAAAGAACTGGGATTTTCTTGTGAACTGGGTTGTACTTTTGAAGCAAAGGGAACTTATTTTTCAGATCTTCTAATTCTATGAATTCATATTTTACCCCTTTCAGATTCAGGGCCATTTCCACTCTTATGCTAAATGGGCAGCCCCAAGATCCGATTAGCTTCACTTCTTCGCCTTTTGCCATTTGAATTGAACTTTATAAAGTGTTTATGTTTTATTTTTTATAATGGATCTGTTTTTGGTAGAGGAGTTCTTCACTTCTTATAGAGTAAAGCTGACTTGTTCACTAAGACAGATTGAACAAAGTTTGATTAGTTATAATTATACTAAACAAATGTTTTAATTTAACAATGTTGACCTCAAGGGCACAAAATTGATCAGATGGTGGTTCCTACATTTGAAACGGTCAGCAGATTTCCATGCACCATTCTTTTGCAAAGGTCTACAATCTTAGAATCTCTACCAATAGGGAAATATTTTTAAAAAAATTAATATTATTAATTTGGTTCATTGGGAAGAAAAAAGAGCTTCTAGAAGATTATGCAAATTTGATGCAATAGTTTAAGTTTCCTTGCAATTTTCATACCAATTCCATTTTTCTTCGAAGGTAATGGCAATTTACCACATGTGATATTCATAATATATAATTTACCCACTGTGATTTTTTTTTAAAGAAGTAATTTACGCCTGTGTTAATAAATTGCCACATTTATTATAACACATGGTAAATTGCCACATCATAACTAGGGGTAAACTGCCACAATATCATAACACGTGGGGTAAACTGCCACATATAAAAATGTCAGGGGAGGCAGTGTGAAACGTTTACAAAATAAAAGGGGGGTAAATTGCTCTTTTTTAAATCATATGGAGGTAATTGAAAATTTTGAATATCACAAGGGGTTAGTTACCATTAACTCCGGAGAAAAATAGGGTTTAGTATGAAAGTTGCAATAAAAACTTAAAATATTGTATCAAATTTGTATTTTCGTATACCAAAGTTGCTGAGTGACAGATCTATGATACCTAAAAAAAAATATTCCCCGAATAATATTTTAACTTGAAAATAGGATATGGGTATTGCAATTTGCAAGCAAGACATCCAAATTGAAGATAGGGTTACCTGGTAATCTCGAGAGCTAGCCCAATAACAATAAAAGGCATTCTTTGTAAAATCGCCCATCATAAAGCCTTTTAAAGATCGTCAAGGAGAGGTAACTGGACTGGACTATGAGAGTTTGGAGAGGGCTGTCAACGAGTCGATCATACCTGATCCATATCCAATTTTATTTATATGAGTCCGATATCAGATCGAACCCGACCTCTTGTCAGATTATACTTGGATTGAATAGTATTTCGGATATATTTGGAACTAATAAAATCTATATTAATTTCAAAAGTCTAAATAATGTTTTTTCTGCAACAAATTTGTGAACTTTGCATTTGCTTGTATAACTTAACTAGCAAGTTTAAACTTTCTTCAATTATCTGTAGGAGGATTTGATATAGACGAAGCTGAACTAATGGTAAATAAACCTCCAAAACAACTAGCTAAATATTACCAAAATTGATAAAAAAATAACTAAAAGCGCAAAATTGAAGCTGAAAACGAAGGAATTTGAGGATGCAAAACTGGATGTTTGGGTAATTCATAGGACGTGCGGGTCGTCAAGAGCTTTCCGGATTGGGGTCATAATCGCAATTCTGACAACCGTAGCCAAATTATGACCAAAACAGTAAACCATGTCAAAAAGATCTCAATTCGGAAATAAACTTTAATTATTCTCTAGTTAATTTTTTGTCATTTTTGGTAATATTTGGCTAGTTGTTTTGGGGGTCGATTTGAACCCTGTTTGGGCCAAATTTTGTTCCGAGTAGCCTATTTTATTTCGTACTTTAAACTGGATTAGTTTCTGGATTTTGCCATTTTTGATATATTTTTACTAGTTTACCATTAGTCCAGCAGTTGATTATTTTGAGATATTAAATGTCGAGAGTTTCTGTTTCGTTTCTTGCTTTGTCTTTTGGTAATTTTGCGTAGCAATTTAGCCAACAAATTTATCTCTAATTTATTCCGGCTCCATCACGACATCTAGACCGACCGCGATCAGATCTGTACATTAACCTCCCTGCACTACGAAAATTAGACAACATGCTACTTCTAAGATTCTAGCTAGCAATGGTCGATTGTATGCAAATATTTCGTATCTATGATACCAAAGTTAAGTCTTGTTATGGGAAATATTGGACAGTTTTAAGAATTCCGAATTTCGGTATGTTGACAAAGGAACAGTAAGCCGATGGATCATCTTCCTTCCGGAAACTTCTTGTGCCTCGTGTCCCGCCTTGTGGTCTTAGAGAGGATTCAAGAAAGATGCTGCAAAATAAGCATGATTCTATAAACCAAATCCTTAAAGCTGCAATTGCTATTAACTTTGCTTCTTTAGCTGAAATGGATATTCTCGATTCATACTTAGAATCTCTTCCAAAGCTATATAACAAGGTTTCTTCTAGAAACTTCACTTCCCCTTGCTTTCTTTTTCTTCTTGATCTTCTATATGTTTGTTTTCTTCTAGGATGTGGGAAAATCGATATTGGAGAGCCACTCGAGAATTTTGGAGAGCTTGGCATTCAATATCGTGGCGATAATTGATGACTTGGTTTACGTGGATGATTTGTCTAAGCATTCACATCAACTTGTGAGGATTGATCATAAAAAAAAGTGTCTCCATTAGCCCTTTAAAGAGTGATAGATCACTATATATGCAAAGTAATAAGCTTTTTCCTCGTGGGTTTAGTGTGAAGAGGATTTTGACATATTATATGAGTGTGGATGGAAAACGAAAGGAAATGAGTGGCATATTAATTAGGAGATCGGTTTCATTTTCGAGTATGAATCGAGAGATGTCAGCGTCTTCATTGATTGAAACTTCGAGGTGCTTAAAGTAGGCAATCGGTTTAGGAACACGTGAGTCGGTTGAGGATAAATGGACAAAATGGATTGGTTTGTTTCTTTTATTTGATTTTTACAAGGTTTGTAGTAAGAGTTTTCGAATATGCTGTGATTACATAAGCTGAGACTTTTGCATCAGTTGGACACATTTAGTACTGAGATGAAACCAGTTAATAATTGTTGGTTATTATTGCAAATTATCAAAAGATTTTTACAATAATCAGCTGTTTGGATTTGATTCAAGAAAGGAAAACCATTATTTGCAACTAACATCAGACATCAGAAATGCAATTCTCTTCATCTTTTGTATTATGAAATAGTAGCAGAATATTTAAGTAAAGAGGAAAAGCAAGCAAAAACTGAAGAATAAAATAAATACAATAAAGGGGCATTCCGAGAATTGAACTCGGGACCTCTCGCACCCTAAGCGAGAATCATACCACTAGACCAAATGCCCATGCTTGCCAAAAAGTAGTAACTAAATTATAAAACATATACTATACAATTTAAGCTATGAGCTTTTCGTTCTGCTTTAGATTTGAAATATGGAGTAACAGATTAAGTGATTAATATATTCAAATAAAAATCTGGAGTTCTCATTTTGTTTATTATGTCGTTAAAAAGGAAATTACTGATAAAAAAAATTATTTCCAACATCTTTTTTCCTAATCTCGCCCATTGTCTCAAGACAATAACAATAAATTAGGTTATGTTATACGAGGCTAGCATCAAGTCGTTGTAGTATAGTGGTAAGTATTCCCGCCTGTCACCCGGGTGACCCGGGTTCTATCCCCGGCAACGGCGATTTTTTCCAATTTTGATTTCTGATTGCTGTTTCTGTGATGTTATTGTGTGGTTTTTCTCAATAATTTAGTTTTCTTTTTTGATTTCTGATTGAACAGAAAATAATGTTATTGTGTGGTTTTTCTCAATAATTTAGGTGGATGGGTTTTCCAATTTTGATTTCTGATTGCTGTTTCTGTGATGTTATTGTGTGGTTTTTCTCAATAATTTAGTTTTCTTTTTTGATTTCTGATTGAACAGAAAATAATGTTATTGTGTGGTTTTTCTCAATAATTTAGGTGGATGGGTTTTGCCGGTGAAGTAATTTATCTTTATATTTTGATACCAATAAAATAAATCTGAATGAATTTCCTGATATGACAATTGATGTAATGATGTATTCACAGTGTAAAAAAAAAAATGTGTGCGGGTTTTCATTTAGATGTCATAATTGTTTTTCGCGTAATTGCTTATTTCCTAAAATGGTTACAATTTAGATTTTCAATTATATAGCTTGGGTTTCATTCTCTAATTAATTATATAATTATCTCATTTATGAAATTATGAAAACTTTAGTTTAAGATTCTAGAACAAAGAACATTATTTTGAACTCTAGTGTCAGTATGTATTTTAGAAATAGTTGAGGGGAATAAATAGTTTTTTTGCTGGCTAAATTTCTTCTTCTGATTAAGAGTTTAGCTTTTGAGGCCACAAGTTGGAGAGAATCCATTGAAATACATCACATTCATTATCCTGAGTTTTTTTTTGTGCTTTTCTACAAAATCCCTTCACCATTTGACCTTAAACTATAGCATATCAATTTCAACACTTCTGGATAAAAAAGGTTATCAGAATCTCTCAACCAAACGAGTCATAAACCTTGAGAGTCGCTGTAGAATCTAATGGTACTGTCAAATGTCAATCAATTGGTCCTCATTTCGGACCATCTTTTTATTGGTCCAAATGCAGTAGAGAACCACATTATTTTCTTTCTACCTTATCCAGATTATCTAGGCCAAACAATAAAAACTAGTACAACATTCCAAAAACTGCACAAATGAAGAAAAAGAGGTCCCTCAATTCCACAAAACCAAAACAGAACTGAATCATCATCAAGCATATATTATGTATTAAGAAAAGATTATCTAAGACGATAAGAAAACATAATTTATATATTTTGGATCCTTAAAATCCATTATCCTTTACGATAAGGAGACAACAAACGGCACAAAATCACTAGCTACATTAGTACATAGATCGCCATCAAATACTTAGACGAGGCCATCTTTAGCTATAATGCTACTAGCTAGGCATAGTACATCCGTTTCCCCTATTATTACTAAGACAAGGATAAACTTCGGCTTCCTTAAATAAATCTTTCCTGCATTGAAATCAATGAAGTCAAATAAATCTTACCATAATTGTAAAAGCAAGAAACGTATAAGATACCGCATCCTGTAACCAACTTGTAAATTGAACTTTCAATTCATCTATAAACCATACAAGCTGAATATACTAGATAATGTTTTACTTTATATAGTTTATTTATTCTGCCCCTTTTCTTTGTTAGGGGAGTAGGAGACTTATCCACTTGCAAGAAGAATCCTAATTGGAACTTATGATCCACATGATGACAATTGACATATAACGAACATTGACAATTTGGTAGGTATATTCGAAAAGGTTGTTCTACATCTTTAGCTGGGATTATGTTCTAAGCACCCGCGGCATATACATAAAAAAGTAGTCTTGGTTTCCATAATAAATTTCAAGATAAGTACCTAAATAAGTACATGTAATGTAACTTCACATGCCATGACGAGCTCTTAGTAGTAAAGAGATCCTGCCAAAAGAAATTGAACGAGTTAGTCAATAAAAAATCCTTGAAGTAAAAAATATTGTGGAAAACACCATTTTAACAGTAATTAAAGACATATATACCCTGCCACCAGTTTCCCCTAGAAGCCTTGTCCGAGTCATCGTTTTCCCCATCTTTATTAGACTGTTCATAAAGCAAACAGATTTTCATCAATAAACAAAGCAGATTACGTAAAGTCATGTTATATTATTTTCAGCAACAACAAGAAATGAATATATGCCATTCAATTTGATTTCGAATGTTATGTTCTAGGAGTATTATTTTCTAACGTCATATCTAATAACTGAAATGTATTTCACCAACCTATATATTTAATGAACTGTTGCGTTAAACTACCTTCTAAGGGCCACTAACGTAACAAAAATACTATGTTCTAAATGGCATTTAAACAGGTCAAAATGAAACAAGTTATCTCTTTACGTATACAAAAGAAGAACCAGCTATGCTCCAAAAATAAGTAATTTAGTCCTCATTTGAAATCGAAATACTACGATTACTCACCGTAGGGAACCCTGCAGGGTTGTGAGCATTGTTGGGTCGAGTATAAACGTCCTGACCACCATAATATATCGATGAGCTGTAATGACACGGCTGCACATTTTCCTCCTGATAATATGAATTCACATCCTTGCTTGTGGTGCCCTGCCTTTGAACTCCATCGCCTAAACCATTTTTATCTGAAAAATAGCTTTATAGTATATATTAATCCAACATACAGATAAATGAAGTGATCGGTAAATCACAAATAATTTACCTGAAATATAATTTTCAATATGGCAAATTCTTATCTATATGATAGGCAAATTATCGCTGAAAATTGAAATACAGAGAAGGAGCATAATAACTCTGCACCACATGATGTTTAGATCAGAGAAATCTTACAAAAAATAAAAGGGGTATTTCGATATAATCATACCCGAAACTCCAGTCTTGGCAATCCAAGATTGACTTCCAGAATCATTCTTCTTCTCAATCTGTGACGAGTGCAACGACCCTCGTCCTATGACCTAAAATCAACACAATAAACAGAAAAATAAAAAAAAACAAAATCCCAGAAGCAATTGAAATTCTCACACACAAATTAAATTATTGCTCAAATTGGTAGAGCTCCCCTTTTCCCTCGTGCTCCATACCAAAAGGGCAAACTTCATTTGCATATAATAATGCTCCAATAAATTTCAAAGCTCGAAAATGAAATCGAAAATCCATTACAAAAAGTTACATGCAACAAAACAAAATGAAATCTTTCAGCTACAAAATAAGCCACCAAATCAAGAGCCAACACCAATACACCATGACATCATATTCATAGGATCATACCTTATGGCTTATGCTATACTCCAAAGTCCAAACACAATAAAATTCAGTTTAAATCAATAAAATGTAAAGAGCCCTTTTTCTAATAAAACAAAAACAAGAACAAAAAAAGATCAATCTTTATTACCTTAGGAGGAGGCGCAAAAATTGAACTAAGAACCCCAGAAGCAGAAGAAGAATCCTTAACCCCAAAAAGATCAGATGTAAATGAAGAGCCCGATTGCTGCTTCTTTCCCTCCATTTCCTATCTAAAAACTGTGTCTTTCTAAAATCTTAATTGCACTATGTTTAAGGTGTTTTGCTCTGAAGATAGAACCCTCATATATATACAGCGCCCACCGTCAAAAAAACGTAACCGCCAAGAATCTTTTCTCATAAACAAACGATAAGAAAAAGGGTAATACACATGATGTATGCTATTATGTATGTATATAATTAATGTTTGCAAGACAAAGGATTATTATTATTATTATTACTAAAAAAAAAAGGGAAGAAAAAGAGGGACTAAAACACAATTCTTGCTGTTAGTGTACAGATTCATTTATTATGCATCCCCATTCCCCACTGAATAGATGTATAGATACAGAGAGTTTTGTATGTATATGTCTTCTCAGCCGACTGCCGAGGATCTCTTTTTCAGTCTCATTGTCACTTTTTTTTTAATATACACCAATTTTTATATAAAAATGTTTTCAATAATTATCAAATTACAAAAATAAATTAATTACAAATACTAGTAATAAATATAAGGTTAGCGATATTGTCGGAGCAACCGCAACAATTGTTGCTGCCAGAACAATATTTATATATTTTCAAAATTACCCTTGTCATTAAATACATTGCAATATTGATTTTAGTGCACAAATTTAATTTTTGCAATTAAAACACCCAATTATCATTTCAGCTTCTGTCTTTATTCAATGCTAATTAATATCAACACCATCACACATTTGTTTTTTTTAATCACCAACATCACACTTCAACAAACCCACATCTTCCTCCATTAAGGCCATCTCCAATGGAGAGGGCTAGCCCCGGGACTCCGGAGCCCCGAGACAGCACTGTCCCCCCCCCCCCCCCCCCCCACACCCCCCCACCCGAGCCCTGCCTGGTCGTCTCCAATGGCAGGGCTCCGGAATGGAATTAATTCCATTTTTTGAGTTTGCCCACTCTCACCATTAATATTATAGTTGTAATTTTATTTTTAATATTAATATTAATAATAGTAATAATTATTAATACTTGTAATTAAATTATTAATTATATTAAAATATTAAAATTAAAGAGAGTAAATAATTAAGTAAATTAAAATTAATACATAATACGAAATACAACCGTAGACTTCAAAAAGACTTAATAGCCCATGTTTACGCAAAATACGGTTAACAATGAATGTAATTGTTTGAATTTAATTTTCTTGTCTATTTTAGTATGTATTTAAATATTTAATTTAGATTAAGTATTAATCTAAATTATTTGTATAAGTGTTTAATTTTATTTTTAACTAATTCCGTATTTTTAAAAAAATATAGCCACCACCAATATTGTAGTTAAATGATTAAATTTTTAATTACAATAAAAGATATTAAAATAAAATGGGCTATTTATTTATTAATGATTTGTCCATAAATAAATTTAATTACAAAACTTGAATAAATTATTAATGATTTTAATTTTAAAAAAATTAATTTTATTATAGTAAATAATCAAATTGGTGACTACATATATTTATTAAATACTAGTAAATATACAATAAATATACTAAATAAATTTTATTAAATAATTCAATTCTACATGTTTAATCTAATTTAATAGAGAATTTTAATTTTATTAATTATTTAAGTATATATATTAATTTTTCCTATTTTAACTTAATAAATAAACAATTTTTTTTTTTATAAAAAAAAGAACCATCTCCAATCAGGGGACGCCAAGTGGCGTCCCCAGACTTAAAATGGGGCGCGTGAAATCACGCGCCCCCTTTCTTCTCCACCCAGCCCCACGCGGGAAAGGGCTGGGCGCAGGGCTCCGTCGAGCCCTGCGCAGCCCTGCGCCCAGCCCGTTCCGCCCCTGCTGCCGCCCCGCCCCGAGCCCAGCCCCCACTGGAGACGTCTCCTTTCCCGCAGCCCCACCCCACCTCCACCCCCACCCCGGCCATCTCCATTGGAGATAATGGAGATGGCCTATCTTTTTCTTTTTGTTGGTTTCAAAGTTTGGTTACTAATGGATAATGAGTTTGACACTTAATTATTTCATCTGAAGATGTTTAGTGAAGAATTACTATCGGTGGTGTAACTAAGTGCATAATTATACAATTTATTCTCCTCGTATTAATTAAAAAAAATTCCAGTCTATTCTCAAAATAAAAGATGAAAGATAATCACAAGAAAAGTAGAAAATGAAAAAAGGGTTCGGGTTGGGAAAAAGAATAAAAGATGATGTTGAATTATAATTTCATGCTAGTTGTAATGAACTAAAATCAATTCTAGGAGAAAAACAACTAACTTATTAAAAGATTATCGGAGAAATAGGGGGAATTAGAAAAATGAGTTATAATTTCATGATTCATATCTCTTTGGATTAAGAAAATCAGTCTCAATTCTGTATTAAGAGGTATATATCTAAATTTAAGGTCAATTTTATTTTTATTTAACTAAATATCATTTCACTTCTCCTTTTCCATTTATGAGTTACAAAGATGATACGATATAACAGAATAAATTGGTGAAGAAAGAAGAAAAATATTAGGAGTGATCAATTAATTGTGAAGAAAAAGGAAAAAGATTAGGAGTGATTGATAGTATGAGACATTAATGAAGAGAGAATGGAGGATATAATTATTAAGTGAGAGAAGGATAATTAAGGCAAGGGCATATTAGGTAGTTAATAAATTTTGCTCTGGCAGCAACAATTGTTGCTCTAACAATATCGCTAGCCTAAATATAAAGGCTCTATGTGGACGGGTTTTGGCCCGGTCTCGCGGGTTTCGCGAGACCGAGCCAAAACCCTTTCAAATGAGTTTTCGCCAGACTCATAAAACCATCAAAAACCTATTCAGAAACTCACACTCAAACTTTTAAAACCTATAAAACATTGATTTGACATCTACCACCTACTTTTTCCCCCAAATATCATTAAAAAAGAAATTGATTTGACTCCTACCACCTACTTTTTCCCCTAAACCCCAACATCCAAACCTAATCCAAGTGGAGTTTCAACTTATTCAAATTACAAAACCCAACAGCCAAAACCCATCCAAATGAGGTCAAAGATATCCGAAATCGAATTCAATACTCTTGGTCTAATCTAATTCATAACAAAATCCCGTCTTAATTCTAAGTGTGAGTTGCAACATCGAAAATCAGTCCTCAATGTGGGACCATCTATTAGGAATTGGCTTAAATTAAAGTTGTTGATATAGCCATAACAATAATCATAACTCATTGATTATTTAGTTACCATCTAAATTACTTCCTCCGTTTCATATTAATTGATACATTTTTTATTTTCACACATATTAAGAAACCTCATTATTACATATTTTTTTATTGTAAAATATCTCAAAAATCCATTATAATGATGACTACTTTTTAATTTTTTATTAGTGACTAGTGACCATTGAGTTTTCCAACTTAAATGTGAGAAATGGGCAAAATTGGAAAAAAAATGCTTGAGAACCCAAACATGTCAATTAATTTAAAACAAAAAAATTTGACAAATGTGCCAATTAATATGAAACGGAGGGAGTAATTACTAATTTGGAAATAATAGAATGCTTAAATTTAGTTTGGACAATATTTTTTTTTTTTTGGTTTACAAATGACCTAAACTATTGAAGTACAAATAAAATGGTCCCCTTCAAAAATCTGCAACACCTCCTGGGAGGGACTATCCCAAAAGTGTCCTTCTCTCCCAATGGAATGACCAAGCTTTGCAAGTGCATCCACACAAGCACTACCACTCCTCCTCATATGAACAATCTTACTTTCCCACGACATTCCAAGCGACCGTCGACAATCTTCGATCACAGCCCCAAGCGTAGTTTGAACATTTGATTTAGTTTAAATTGTTTCTTAATTTGATTTGATTTCATTAAGAACAAAGGTGGAACGAGTCATAATCGAGTCAAGCACGAGTCGAACTGGATTAATTTGATAATTTTACATTGATTTTGTCACTTTTTGTCTTATCGATGAGAGCTCAAATCGAGCTTTAAAAATTATCAAACTAAATATTTTTCAAGCTTGTTTTATATGTAATATAAATCGAGCTCAAACAAGTTTTTATCGAACGATCTTGAGTCGAATATCGAGTAGATTGATTTGAGTAAAATGCATTTATAACACTTATCTGCATTTATATTAAAAAAAATGGTTATTATAAAGTAGGATTTTTGCACATCACCTCCGAAATTGTTTTTGATCTTCGCGCTTTCCCACATAACTGAAAAACATGATTGTGCCCCTAGAAGTTGACAAGTTAGTGCACTTTGCACCCTCATAGATAATTTAAAAGCATATTACGATTGAATTTTTAAAAATAATTAAGTTGATTTGTCATTTTGTCTATCTATAATAAATATGTTAGAGATAAACCATGTAAATACTTATAATATAATTTTACAATTTTAAAAGTAATAAAATAAATTTTAATAATAATTTTTTTTTGTTTTTTGTAGAACAGGCCCCTAGTTAAAATTTCGCTCAAGCCCCCTAATAAATCGGGTCGGCCTAGCTGCATGGATATATGCATACTCCAAAATGGTTTGAAGGATCAATCAGTATGGAATGAATGACTTTTAAACACTTCACCGAGATAATACAATTTTTGGGGGTGCATGTCACACATCGATTGATGGCGTATCCCCGCATCTATGTTAGTATACGAATATTAGTCATCTGACTTGTAATTTTGGGGGTGCATGCACAAAAAAAGCAAAACTGGAAATTATATATTTTCTTCTATTTAAAAATCGCAGTCCGCTTCTCTAATTGTTATCTCGACCACCGGGAAACTGCTGCAAGTCTGGATGTATTCCTCCACCAGGCCTTCATGGGTTTCCGCAGCAAATGATAAATTTTCTCAAGCTTTCTTCTTAATAATGTATAAAGCATGCAAATGTAATGCTTGACGGTAAACTATGTAGTGTATACCTGACAAAACGACCCTGCTCAAAACCCGGGTATCTAGGAGGTCCATATGGACCAAAGCGTGCACCAGGTGGCACAACCCTGAAGCTAAATCAGAAAACAACCAAAGAATAATACTCTCATCATACACGTTTATACCAACAGACATAGGATGGCAGAGAAGACACACGGTTACCTCCGGGAAAGCCAGGATTCCCAATTCTACCACCTCTAAAGAACCTCATGTCATAAGGACCTACATGCAAATAAGAAAAGTGTTAAGCATTTCTCAATGTGCTATTTATCAACCATTCATGGAATAAAGATAGGTTACGGACCCACTAGCATGCTTCTACCGGCAAAATTACCCCAGTAAAAAGTCGAAACATAAGTATATCAACCAATGCAAAATCTACAAAATAGGAAGTAAAGTTTTTTATCTAAAAAGGAAGGTCGTATTAAGAGAATGCTGATTAAAGAAAGCAGTGCAAGCTATCAACAAACCTTGTGAGGTACATTCCAGCTCCAGGCGTAGGAATTAGAGGAACAAAATATCTATATATAAGTATATAACATTCAAAGAAATAAAAGAACACATAAGAACTCGATCAGAGTAGGGTCTGTCTAAAATGAGATTTTGAGGGATGGAAAGCACATGAGATATCACACACATGTCCCTTTAGAATTTAACTTTAAATAATTTATTTTATTAAAGACAAATTTATCCTTTTTAATGAGTGAATTCAAAAGACCCCTTGTGTTTTATCTAACTAAAAAAAAACCTATGTTATTTTTACTAGCAACAAAACATTGTACTTTTTTTATTAACAAAGAAAAACCCTCTCAAGTCGAAATAACAATTTTACCCCACCAAACAATGCAAAAATATTCCTATTACCTAAAAAGTTACCAATAACCCCTGGTAACTTTAAAAATTGGGAATACACCCCCTCCTCCCCATTTTTTTTTGAAAAAATTGACAAAATTCTCCATATGATTTATGAATCTCATATCAAAAAGTTGACAAAAATATTATCCCCAACAGTTACATGTTTTGGCACTTTACCACCCATATGTACAAAATAAACACTTTACCCCCTGAAAAATAAAATTAGTTGCACTTTACCCCCTCAAATGATTTTATGCAATTTTTTTTTGACGGAAAATGTACATGTGCCCCTCACATGAATTTCAAAGGGTAAATTAGTCACATCACTTCTTACCTGTCCAAATACTTGACTCATGTCTTGTGAACCAAAAATATAAAGTTAAGTAGAAAAAACTTTATTTGTAAAGAGAGAGGGAAAAATGCGCGTCAGTGAAATATTTGGTCGAAAAATCGATGTTGGAACTAATTTACCCTTAAAATACACAAGTGAGACGCATATCTATGTTTTTTGGTAAACGGAATTGGCTTAAAATTATTTGAGGGAAAAAGTGCAACTAATTTTATACGTGCTTATTTAATTTATACTTTTGGGTGGTAAAGTTCAAAATATGTAACTTTGAGAGGGGGTGTAAAGTGCATTTTCCCTAAAAATATTTTAAATGATCTTATACTGATGGTCTTAATTGTCAATTCGTATAAAAATTTGATTACTTGAGAGATTTTTTTCGTATAAAATTTTGATTACTTGAGATTTTTTTTTTGGGAAAGAGATGAAATTAATTAGAGATAAGGGAGAAATATTTAAACATATTAGTTAAAGGGTTAGTATGTAATTTAACATCTGTTTATTTTTTCTAAATGTTCGATGCCACGTCATCATTGGACATTTTGATCAAAACTTGTGGTTTAGATTTGTTATTGACTTTTTTTAGTGGTTGAGATGGGTCATCTCATGTACACCTATGTTCCATAAAATTTTATTTTAGAAAGAACCATCAGAGTATCTATGTAGAATATAATGCATTAAAGTAATCTTCCATAATAGAGCCGCAACTTTTTTCCATATTTTCGACAAAAACAACATTTAGCTGCCAAAATTAAGTGGAGGGAACAAATATACTAAAAATAACACATGGCTCCCAAGATGCCCTCTCATAGTTGAGAAAATACTTGAACCATAATTTTATGTAGCTCAGATTTATGCACCAAAGTAATTCCATTACATGGTCCGAGAATTTCATTTCCAGACAAGTTAAAATAAAGAAGGCTAACATTTGGGCAAGTTGTGACATTCTGTGCGTTAATCAACATATTAGTATGAAAATAATGATTCCATTTAAATATTAACAAGAAACGTTTTATTTCTAAATCAAAACTTTTTGACCGGTTCGTTTATGGAAAAGAATAAATAGCCTTGGTCTTTCTGAAAATCTTGTAATTTTTTCAACATTTCCTTTCCACACCCTTCGATCGAATACAAAAGCTTCAATTGATAAAGTGTGCTAAAAACCTCTGTAGGAACTAAATGCAACTCAAAGGCCAAGAATTGCAAGACGACTAATTAACTCTTAAGGATGTACAATACATGGTGCATGACTTCTCATATATCTTGGGGGTGCATGTCACACATCAATTTCCGTCACTTACGTTAGTATACGAAATTAGTCCTATTTTGATTTGGTAACTGTTAGTGTAGATCACAAGCGTGAGTGTCCATACTTTGATTTGGTAACTGTTAGTGGTCTCGACTCTCGACCACCTAGCGGGTCATAGCAGGCTTATTTCGGGTATAGATGGCTTTGAATGAAGATTGATGATTACGCTAGAGGATCCATTGTAATTCACAATTCACAACTCACAATTCATAACTTAATTGAGTCCATCAATAAAAGTATCAAAATCACATTTCACTCAACAGAGAGATGTAACACATAGCCATTCACTTCATCAATGTAGCATGATATATATATAGAAAGAACGAATGAAATGGATACATCTATCTCACCAACGCGACAAGTTAAATAAGATTACAAGGCAAAATGCAGAAAATACCTATACACAAGTCCAGAAACCTAACTAAGAGGAATATAAAAATCCTCGAAAAAACTCCTTTGCTTTCAATTCTAATAAAGACTGTATTTAAATATAAGTTTTCCTCTACCAGTTGAAATTAACATAATTTATTAAAAGGGAAAAAATAGCACGCATGCACAAAAAATAAAAACTGGAATTCTATATTTTCTTCTAATTAAAAGTCGGAGTCTGCGTCTTCAAATGAAATCTCTACCACCGGGAAACTGCTGCAAGTCTGGATGTATTCCTCCACCAGGCCTTTCTGGGTTTCTGCAACAAATGTTTTATTTCCTCAAGCCACTTTCTCAATAATGCATAAAGCAGATATAAAACATGCAAATGTAATGCTTGGTGATAAACTATGCAATAATGTATACCTGATAAAACGACCCTGCTCGAAACTCGGGACTCTAGGAGGTCCATATGGATCAAAGCGTGCACCAGGTGGCACACCCCTGCACCAGAAGACAAATTAGAAACCAGCCAACTAATACACATCAAAGACAAACATACTCTAATCACACACAGAAAGGATGGCAGAGAAGACTCACGGTTGACCTCCGGGCAAGCCAGGATCCCCAGTTCTACCTCCAAAGAACCTTCGATCACGAGGACCTAAATGCAAATAAGAAAAGACAGAAAAGTGTTAAACATTTCTCAATGTTCTATTTATTAACCAGTCATGCAATCATAGTAGTTAATGGCGCATTGCGAAGCGCAAAAGCTCCTCGGAGCTAGAGCATAATAGTAGTGTGATGCGTGCGCTTTTTGGACTTGAAGTCGCCAGCCGATATATATTTTTAACATTGATGTTTCAAGTGTCACAACGCTATAGTCCACATAACGCACACTATATGCCACAAAACTTGGCTAGTTTTGGCCCAATAGATAAGCTCAACTAAGCATGGGGTTTCTAGACAAGTTTCCACATTTATTCATAGTTCTAGATTCTAGAACATTCCATGGAGGAAGCTCGGTAGAAGATTCTAGTTACTTCTCCATGAAACTATAGGTTTTCGAAGAGTTCCGGACAGACCTACACAAGTATGGAGAGTTCGGAAGGGTCCGAAACGTTCTACACAAGTCTAGAGACTTCCAGAATAATGAGCACTCTAGGTCTCACTAGAATATTGTAGATAGTGTATAACATCTTTAGAAAGCATATAGAAAGTCAATAAGTTTATAAGGAACTATTCTTATCCATTAGATCAAGATGATCTCTACCATCCATTGAGAAAGTGGTAGTATATATAGGGGCATGAAACTCATATGTAAACATTCTTCGTGACAACTTGATATAGCCCAAATAACACACGATATGCGAGCTAAATAGTAGACTATAGTGCATGACGTTGCAAAATGCATGAGTTGTGCTTCACTACGAAACGCTATAGCGCGGGCTATGTGGGCTATTGACTACTATGCATGCAATAATGATAGGATACTAACCCACTAACATGCTTTCACCAGCAGAATCACCCCTGTAAAAAGTCGAAACACAAGTAAATTAATCAATGCAAAATCTACAAAATAGGAAGTTAAAAAGATTATCTAAAATAGGAAAGCTAGATTAAAAGATTAAAAAAAGCAGCGAAAGTTACCAGGGATACATTCCAGCCCCATAACCAGGAATGAGGTCACTACCACCGAAACCAGGAATTGGAGGAACAACATATCTACATATAATATACAAAGAAATAAAAAATCACATAACAACTCCATTAGTATATCTAGATAGATTATATAATGTATTATAGTTACCTCTATATGAACTAAGTATCACATATATTTTCATATGTCCCTTCCACATCTTCTAAAATACAAAAGCTTCAATAAATTATGTGTTTAAAACATCTATATGAACTAAGTATTACACATCTTCGAATTTTAGGATTTCAGGATCAATCAAGTAACAAGTACTTCAGAAATTGGTATGTTAGAACACTATAACCATTGGACATAAAGTAAGACGACAATGCTAACTGAAGCCAAATGAAGTCTTTTCAGAGAAAGAATGTGAATAAAAATTTGTATGTTTTGACTTAAAAATGTCTTGGTACAATAAAAGCAAATAAATGGTGACAGAGAGTGGCAATCATGTATGAAAGGAACCAAACATTACAGTGTCATGTTATGCTGGTATGGCAATTTCATAATTGAAATGTAACAGTAAATTAGACGAGAGTTAATGAAACATGAAAGAGCTTATCATGCTACCATAAAAGCTTTTGTATCAGCTCAAGATAATGAAAATTACCTTTCGTGTGGAGGAGAAGCAAAAAAAATTTCAGGTGGATAGAATCCCATCCCGTGCCCATGTCTATCATCTCTCAAATTTGTCTCGGACCTGAAAAGGTAATAAACTCAAAAATTGGATTCGATGAACATAACAGGGAACATTGTGCAAAAACAAAGACAAAGAAGTCAACAATCCAAAGCGTCGAATTACATAATACTTCAAAGTATAATAGCAAGGCACATCCACCCGCTTTATGCTAAAATGTTTAAGAGTAAAGTCAATATAAATAAACATAAAAAGGATGATATGATTGGGATACGGTTCTCATCCCTGAAGATTCACTGTTATCTCTATAGCACTACAAGTTTAATAAACAATAGAAGTAGCAATCTTTTCATGAACATACCTACTAGCTACTGTAGATTCAAGTTAAGAGCAATTATGAAACTAGAAAGGTACCTTGAAGGTTGACTTGACGATTTTGTGGCAGGAGAACCACTCATCTTACCTAAAATTTCTTTATTGACATCCGCTACCAGCTTCCTCAAATTCTTAAACTGAGAACCATAATTTGTTCCCCCATTGTCCACTACATATTCTGGAAAACTATACCCAAAAAATAAATTTTCAAACACATCAATAACAATTACACTAGATCAAACAGAATATGTCGAATTATTGACTTACTCGACTTCAAGATGTAGAGGCTCGGAATCATCACCTTCCTCTAAAGCATCAATAAGCAAGCTATCATTCATTACAAGACACTTTACCAGTACTCTCTTGTTACCATTCTCAGGATTAGAATATACAAATCCATAATTATCATCAAACTCATTCCAATTGTCCACCCCCACTTCATCTACTCAAAATATAATGCAGAGATCATAAATATATAGATTAAAAAAAAAAAAAAAAAAGGGCATAGAACCTTCAGCTATAGAAATTGCACACACAAGCAAATGACTGCAAATGCATGCTTAATTCCAAATAACAAGTCTCAACAATAACAGTATATTAATTTATCTGATACAATTTAAGATTAGAACTTCGGAACCCTATACATTTATAAGAACAAAAGACAATACTAGGTGAAAAAAGTTGAATTATAACCACATAGCAGGGGGAAAATTACCTGCGGTGGAGGAGGCGAGAGCGTCGTCGGCGAAGGCTGGAGGACCGGCGACGTGAAGGACATAGCCGGCGGAAACGAAGGCGGCGTGAACTGCGAACGCCACCTTGTCATGGCGGCTTCGGAACGACGGTCGCGCTGCACGTATTACTGCCAGTACCGTCTGTTCGGTGGCCATACGATCGGGTTTTTTCTTTTCTTCACAGCACTAACTTTTTCAGAATTTTTTCTTATAATAAATACTCCATTGTAAATTAAATACTACTCCTGGTAGGAAATCATATTGAATTAGTTTGGCAGGGTTTGGATTTTTCAAATCGGGTCAACTAGAAAAAGGGTCTAAAATAAAAAAAAGTTACTCAATACTCGACTCGAGTTCGTTTGGTAAAATTTCATTTGAGCTCGGTTCGTAAAACTAATCAAATAAGCTTGAATATCATTTTTTGTTCGATAACTTTTGAAACTTGGGTTGAGCTCGACTCGATAAGCTGAATATTGATAATATACATGTAAAATATCATACTACTCGATATTCAGTTCGAGCTCATTTGAGCTCGACTCGATTAACAATCAAACCAAGCTCAAACACAAAATTTCAAGCTTCATGAAATTCAAACCAAACTTGAACAGTGTGTCGTTCGACACTACTCGACTCGATTACACCACTAGGTAAAAAGTTTGTGTATACCAAATATAAAAATAGTTTGGCTTGGTTTGATCTCACCCAAACTGGGTCAAATTACATTAAGTAAATAGTTTGAAGAGGTTTTAGTTCAATCCCCAAGTTTTAGCCAAAACAACCAAATTTCATTTCAAATCACATGTCAAATTTCAAAACTCACTGACTATTATTTAATAATAATTTACCAATTCAATATTATATTAAAACTATTATCATTGAGTTTCAAAAATTCCGTCAAAATTCTTAAACTACATTTTGAGATCAAATCGAAATGGAACATAACCAAACTACTTCCATAATAGAAGCCTAGAATGAAGTTAGATTGGTGATCAATCTACTATTAAAGTTAGTAATTGAACTTGGCTTATCATTAGGTTTGAATCCTTTAGATGTTGAGTAGGTCGATTGAAAATGAAAAAGTAAATAGTCGAACAATTTTTTTTTTTTTTTGGTAATTATAGTCTAACAATAGTTGAGTAGTTTTCGATCGTGTCGATGAGGCCTTAGCCAAGTGGTTAAGGATGAGACTCCATGACCAAGAGATCATGGGTTCAACTCCCACCAATGTGGGTATTTTCTCTAGTTTCATTCTAGCCTTTCTCTAGTTTACTTTGATATCATTGTAATAGTTTCGATTCGATATAGTGTTTGATGTAACAATGTATTCACTATCTCAAAAAAAAAAAAATTCGATCGTAATTTAAAATCTAATCGATCACATTCGCCCAGGTAAATGATGAGCAAATCTGAAAGTGTTTTATACTTTTATTTTTGGTGGTGAGTTGGGATATGTGTAGTATATTTTTCTTCATCAGAGAATATCTATGTGCATCATTCAAAAATCAAAATAATGCG
The DNA here is from genome assembly GCA_030819805.1 of Penstemon newberryi var. newberryi. Lineage (NCBI taxonomy): Eukaryota > Viridiplantae > Streptophyta > Magnoliopsida > Lamiales > Plantaginaceae > Penstemon > Penstemon newberryi. The sequence continues at coordinate 16,056,102 of JAUALY010000002.1, read as the reverse complement.
TTATAATTCATGGATAAATTTGTAAACTTAAAAAACAGAAAAATAAATGAAAGAAGAAAAAAATCACACTAAACTTGTTGGGTTTTAGGTCACTTCACATGCAGATAAAATAAAATACCCAATATTTTGGTAGCCCATTTGTATTTTTACCACACAAACAAGAGGGAGAAATTAGAGAACACTTTAGATAGGAGATTTTCAGCTACACTCACAATAATTTAGGTTTTTTTTTTACTATTTCGGATTTATCCTCCGTTGGATCGTCATCAAATTTTAACTGTAGGTTCTACATATCTATTTCTATCTTTTGACCGTTCAGATCATCGTTTTGATGCCTGTAGGTAAAACGGCAGTCATTGGAAGTTGATGAAAAGTGTGAGATTAATTTATCTCTATTTTTTCTCTTTGTATTGTTATCTCTTGTGTAAGTATTGTGTGAAGGTTTTGTACCTACTTGAGGCTACATAGAACACTTGTATTTGTGATTGGTGGGGCTCCCGTGATATTTCCCTCTTCGATTTCACGTAAAATCTTTGTATTGATTGTGTAATTGTGATTGCTCTTTATTTTTCGTTGCGTATTGAATTGGTATGTTGTTGATTAATTTGTTGCATTTTCATATTAGTTCAATCAAGGGAGAAATATTTTGTTTGTGGTGATTTTTGTGAACTATTGCTTCTTTCTCAACAAAGTGATACCAAGAGCTTTTGTTATTATCATTTTTGGTTTGATAGAACAATGGAGCAATAGTTTACAAAGAACACAACAAACAAAAATTTACTCTCTTGAGTGAACCAAGATGGAAACGCGACAAATTAATCAAGAACACATCAACCCAATACGCAGCGAAAAAATAAAGAGCAATAACACAATCAACTCAAAGATTTTACGTGGAAAACCTCTCCAAATCGAATAGTGAAAAATTACGAGAGCCCCCAAAGTATTCCACTATCACCAATCAAAAGTACAATTGTTAAGTACAACCCCAAATATGTACAAAATCTCCACCCAACACTTACAAAAGAGATAATAATGCAAAGAACAAAAATAGAGATAAAACTCACACTTTTGCACCAACTTTCAGTGACTTCCGTTTCATCTATATTCACCAAAACAAAGATCCGAACGGTTAAAAGATAGAACTAGATGTGTAGAACCTGCAGTTAAAATTTGGCGACGATCCAATGGTGGATAAAGCCGGAACATTAGAAAATTCTAAGCTGCTGTGAGTGTAGCCGAAAATCTCCTCCTAAAGTGTTCTATCTTTTCTCTCTTTTGTTTGTGTTGTTAAACTGTGTTAATGTTACTTACAATAACCTTATATATGTGGGCGAAAAAATAGACTAAATGAATATAAATTGACTACCAAAAAATTGTGCATTTATCCACGTAAAAGGGGCCTAAACCCTAACAAAACCAACCTCCACTCCCCTCGACCAAAATTGGCAACCATCTTTGTGGGATTGGAGGGTTAATTACAGGCTTACAGCAACCTCACTTTTAGCTAAATATGACTTTTAACTTGTTATGTATCCGACGCGTCTCAAAAGAGATTAAACTCTTAGGAAATTAAAAAAAAAAAAAAAAAATTACATTTTGTTTTATGAATGGTAGAGCTATAGGCCCAAAATCGGTTCCAATTTTCCCAATAACATTTACTAACACGTTACAATAAATCCAATATTATGAATGGTAGAGCTAAAAGGCCCAAAATCGGTTCCCATTTTCACAATTAATTGATGTTGTTTCATATTCAATTCGATGAATTAACAGGAGAACCAGCTGGTCCTATCTTTTTTCTTCCAATGGATGAATTATTAGGAGAAGTAGGCTCTACAATATTTTTTCTTCTAGTAGCACGAATATAACAAAAAATGGCCACCAAAAAAGTAGTGGCTAAACCTCCAAGAATGACCCCACCACCAGCAACCGAACTATCAATCGAACGGTGATGATGGTGATTGATTTTCATCACCTGCTCTGGTGCACCTGATCCAGTTTCACCTGATGCGCTCACTTCTCCGGAAGACTCTTGGCTTTCAGATGGGCTCGGGCTTGACATTGCAATCTTGTCCTGAAGATTATGCTTTCCAAGCTTTCGGGCCGTGGCATGTTTTTCTTCATTTTCAGAAGCAATTGCTAAAATCAAATGTGCATTTACCAAGATTAAGCAGTAAACAAGAAATCTAGCCATTAAAAGTGTGATTTTTTGAATTTGTATATATTGTGTTGATTTTTAAGAATTGTATTTCACGAGTCAAATATATATAGTGATCTGGTAACAATGAGGTTTGATGGAAAGTTCCTTTTCGTAAGATTTGATGAATTGTTTAGTATGAGGTTGTCTGCGGTATGGGAGAAATCAACAATGATACACGTGGAGGCAACTGGAATCTCAATCAAGGGAACATGATTTGTTACATGTTTATTTGTATAAAAAATTGTGAAGGATTAATAATTTTTAGGAAGGTGATCTGAATATCAAATCATGTTTTTTCAGGGAAATTTATAGGTCTAAATGCAGAAACTTACCATATTTTAATGGTAAGTTTCTGCAATTAGACCTATAGACAGGGGTGCCTATGTAAATTTCTCTTTTTTATATCCAGTTCGAGTTTGTTCAATAATTTTTAGGACTGTGGTGTTAAAAATAACTTTTGAAACTCGATTTAGGAAGATGTCAATTTTTTTGACAAAATACGTGTAAAAATATCATGTTATTTGATATGCAACTCGAACTCGTTTGATGAAACATCGTTTCAACTCGATTCATTTAACAATCAAATTAAATTTAAACATTAATTCAACTTCGATGCTCAACTCAAACTAAACTTGAAAAATATATCGTTCGACATTACTCAGATAATTTAATCTTCTAGTGTAAAACCTTGGAGAAATACAACAAACACTTGTTAAAATAACAATTTCATCTCCACCGCCAAACAGCTGTAGTAACGGTATAAAACATTTTTTTTTTCGTAAATCCCAATAGATTTTAATTATCATGAAATAAGCTGGTTTCTCGGGGTCTAGAAATTGATGAGCTTATTAAAGATCAAATTCACGAGGTTAGAACTAGATGACAACTCCCCTAGTCATAAATGGAAGGTAAAGTTTTTTTACTTACAATTAGGCCAAAGTAATTTTTAAATAATTGAAATATAGATGATTATCGAAAAACTATGATTAGATTTATTATTGAGTAAAACATTAACTATTAAGATATTATGAAGAGGAAACCAACAAGAATCCAGCATGATCTTTTGCATTTCTCAATCTGCATTTCTATAATGTAAATGCCTTAAAAAGACTACTGACTTTACAAGCTAAATAATTGTCAAATTCGACACAACTCCTAAAGCATGAATAGCCTACAGGCGTTGTTTGAGTTTTGCAATATACTCGATCATCGTTAAAATTGGCAGAGTCAGTAAGTTTTGGGTCGGTGTCTTAGGCCATCTCCAGTCGAAGCAGACAACTGCCCCCACTTGCTTGTCTGTCTTCCTGTTTGCCTGTCTGCTTTGCCTAATCTGTCATCTCCAACCGAACCAACAATTCAATACATTTAGGCCATCTCCAGCAGAGGGGAGGAATCAAGCAAAAATTTCCCCACTATCACTTAACAATAACTATAACAATAACAATATTAATAATAATAATAATAAGTATTTTTTTAAAAGAAAACATTAAATCATAATTACAAAATTTTTACATAACTTTTTATACATCTAAATTAATTTTTAATGTTAAAACTATAAAAAAAAATAAAGGGTGGCTGCCATTGGCCTGAACACGTGCATGCGCGTCCATCCGTTGCTTGCCTTCGGACAGGCAGGCAGGCAAGCAACCCCCCACCCCCCACCCCCCCGGATGCTTACCTGGTCATCCGGGGGGAGTTCCATCTCCAGCCGATAAGGGGGGTTGTCTGCCTCCCCCCTTCGGCTGGAGATGACCTTAGGTAAGAGTTGAAAAAATAAAATTTTTAGATACTTCAACATTTATATCTTCAAAAGTATCAGTGATTGAGAATTAATATTGTTAAGTATGTGAGTTAATTTTGAGAAAAATGATCGGAACTTATCTACAAATTCAAATACAATAGTAATTTTTTTTTGGTGGTAATTGAATTAAAACTCAAATTAACAAGATATATGCTTGCAAAAACTTTGAATATATCACTTTAATAGCTGATAAATCTTTGAATTCCATTTATATATTGGAATCCCTTGTGCCTTTTTACCTTAGTTCATGGGTTTGTGCTTTGAAACTGGTATACAGGGAAAATTTCCAACAATTAATTAATGAGCAAGCCAGGTGACCTTCTGCAATATGTCTACCACATATAATTAATTATCATAAGCATCATGCCATCTCATAGCAGAACAAAATGTCTGAGGAGACCTTGTAGTGAAAGAGCACAAAAATAGTAGGAGTATCTTTTTTATTAAAAGCTTATTGTCAGAAATTGTCTCTTATTAGTAATACACTTCATAATCTGATATTATAATTTATTGGGCAGTGATTATTTCTAAACACAGACCATTTGCTGGAAATTTCCAGTCCAGCTTATGAATATGAAATGGTTGAAATAAGTAGGGCAACATATCACTCAGTTGCACGTGTGGTGCTTGAACCATGGCATATGTCCTGATAAGTACTAATAAATAAAGAGTAAAATTGATTAAATGAAATAACAATTTTATCAAACAACAATAATGACTGCGCAAAAACCAGGGTAGTTCCAGAAATTTAAGGATTTTAAAAATATCTTTGACATTTGTGTATTTGAAAAATATTGTTATCTGAAAATGAAATGAAGAGTCAATTTATTTTCTAAAATGTTGTGAAATCTTTTTAATGATTATGAAAAAAATAAATATAAAAGATTACTTTATATCAAATCATATTTTGATATGTGAGATCAAATTGTATGATATATAACATTTGTGTCAAATCAAAATGGAGCTTATTTAGGTTTTTTGAAAGATAAGAGATTTAAAATGAGATTATTTCAGAAAAATATAGAGATAACTTATACAAAGTATCTCCTTCTAAGAAAAATTGTTTGTTTGACTTTCATAAAAAAGCGAGACAAACATACCCTTATCTTTAAGTTCAGCAAATTGACTCACATAAAATTATGGTCTAAAATAAACAGTACCAAACTAAAATTTCACCAATTTCTTCGCACCACATTAGTACTACATCGAACTATATAGAGCAAAGTGCACAACATAAGTAGGAACAAAGACACCCTAAATGGTGAGATGGTTCTATTGCAGAGGAAAATACATTCAATCAAAGCCTCAAGATTGAGACAGAGGCCCATCACGCTGTAATAGCTTCACACAATCAGATCAGAAGCTTCTCAATTGCATCCTGCATTAGAAAATATGAGGTTTGAAGCCGTTATATAAATATCTTTATAAATCGTTCTTATTGAAAATAAAAACAAATCATTAAACTAACCTTCAATTGCTGGATTTGAGATTTCAACTGGCTTCCCTCATTGCTTGTCACGGAACATGAAATAACTGGTCTAGTTACTCCACATGCTCGACCAAGAGCTTGCTTTGATGGAACAAAAACGTAGGGCACATTCTGCAATTATACAAAAAAGCTCAGTTGATAGTCACTGGAAAAATCGTGCAACTCTCAACTAGGCTAAACAATATCAAGAGTATACTCAGGTTACATGGTGTTAGTTATCAATTCAGACCACAAAACCTTCACCATGTAGATAGTGAAGTTTGGATATTTCATGCTGTGAGATGTTTATTTAAGAAATAAGAACTACATGAGTTGGCAATTTCCAGCTTATTAGAGTAAATGCGGAAGTCTTATAAGAAAAAAAAACAGTAACACATAAAAGAGTAGAAATTTTCATCACAACTGCAGTTATGAAAAAAAGTCTCTGGTTGCAAGGAAAAGCAACATAGTTTGCAAAGATGAGTCACTCAATCAGATATCACCAACGAAGCAGATTCATTGATTACTCACAATTACGAAAAGCCAGTAATTACAGGCTTGTTTGCAGTAGTTCTTTTAATGTGTTTTTGTGCTTCTGAAAAGCAATTTGGGCATGTTTGGTATTAGTGCTTTCGATTGTGCTTAAGAAAACAAAAGAATATGAACATGCCCAAAAGCTAAAAGCAGGTTGAAGGATGCTTTTAGCTTCTAATGGCACTTCGGTATATAATCAGGGACTCTTTTTTCAACAATTTTAGTTTTTTGACAAAAAAATTATGAAACTTCGATTTTAACTCAAACATTAGTTATAGAAATATAAAGGGAGACAGAAAATAAAGTTTCCAATGTTAAAGACTTCCAAACACATAATAAGGCCATAACATAGCTCCCGTATTCTCCTGGGATTACTTGGCCAATGGTTGTGGACTTGGCTCAGTCTTCAACTTCGCTAAAGCTAAGATACATTTCCAACTTCTCTTAAAATTGTAGCAATCCAGAATCAGATGATTTGGTCCCGAAACTTAACCACTTGTTTGCTAACTTCTTCCTCAAAGGTTTGGAGCTTCAAAACTCTATATCACTCTCTATGGATGGTGTATAAAGAGAGTGAATTTGAGGATCAAACGGAGTAGTTTCTAAAATTAAGTCTATCCATTCAAGCAATCTGGACTGCTACAATTTTAGGGGGAAATTCCTTAGCTATAAGGAAGTTGAGAAGAATAAGTCATGGGTCACAACCAAACAACTCCCAGGAATATAGAGCTTTCGCTCCCCCCTCCTCGTTTTTTTGTGGGTGGGTGGGATGGAAATGGTTATTGCAACAAGGATTATAAGAATAAAATATAAAAACAAAATCATGTTATGTTAGGGGCAACCCTGTACAAGTAAAAGCAATTTGAACCACGGCCATATGCAGTATCGAAAACTAATAACTATGATAAATTTCATTCCTCTTAGTGCAAAAGTTAACACTAATGATTTATTTTAAGCAAACATCACAAGTTCATAAAATCCCAAAATCTAGTTTGTTGCACTTGCATTACCTTATCTTCTGCAAGAAGTGGAAGGTGGAGAAGTATTTCAAGGGGCTCTGTGTCAGCTGCCATAACAACAAACTCAGAAATCCCACGGTTCAATGTCTTAGTTGCTGCAAAATTAAATGAAAAAATAAATTACCACTAAAATGCTGTCAACAATCAAAGTGGCGCAATTAACAACAAAAATTTCCCAATAATCAAATTTTTATACCTTCATTTGCGCCCTTCTTAAGTTGTTTGTAATTTGCAGCTTGTTGAACCAAATCCAAAATAGTAATTGTCAGCTGAGCATCTGCCAGTGGATATGCTTTAGGATTCACAGCGTCTGCAGTCTATACGATTTATACAAATTAGCATATCACTCAATTATTCGGGAAACGTTTTCAAATTAACGAATTATATAAAGAGAACGAAAAGAGAATTACCATGATCGAAGAGAATGATATAGATTGGAATTGGAGTTGGGGCTAGGGTTTAAAGGGAGGGACAATTTTAATTTAAAAAGGGCGGTGGGGCGATACTAGGGTTTAGGGGGGAGTTATATACTACAATAATTTTTTATCTCTAGCTATTTTAGCCCAACAAGTTTCTTCATTCACATTTTAGGCCCCAAATTTTAACACTTTTGCTGCGAACCAAGTTGTATTATGCTAATATGCTTTACTATCTCATCAATTTTTTAAACAACAATGGACTACATATTTAGGGTTAATTCCAAATTGATGAGTAGGGTTGAAATTCAGTAAATAAATTTGGGTCGAGTTTGATGATAAAAAGATAATTTGAGTTCAATTTCTTATGCGTAATCAAGTAAATTTTGGACTGATTTTTATCCTTTGATATTTCGTAAAATTCGATTTGAGCTTCTCGATAAGCTAAAAATGAAAATATTTGTAAGTATCAAACTACTCAAGTTGATTTGTACTAGGCTCGATTAAAGTTTATTCAATCGAACAAGCTGAAAATTAAATCAAGTTTAAATAATATCAAGTTCTATAAGAGAATCTGACTATATTTGAAGAACATATGACTAATTTGAAGTTAATTACACTCTAGAGACGACAATTATGTTGTAATGCTGATTCTAAATTTCTGATGAATAGGGTTTAAATCATAAACAAATTAAGCATCGGGCATATTGTTTGGATTATCATTTTTATTTTTAGAAATCCTATCTTTACACAAAGCACTTAAATATAATGTCAAAGCATTCGTAAACTATATTTGATCATTCTTTAAAACTTTCAAATAATTTTGTAAGGTTTATGAGTCCTGGATTGGAGTTTGTTTATTTTAATTTGTCAATTAATTTGGCGTGAATTCTAAAGATTTTTTTTATTTATTAATAATATTTGATAGTTAATTATGTTAATCATTTTCTTTATTTTTGTTAAAACTTAGATTAAAAGGATTTCATTCATTCAAGTAATTTCTTTTAGCCGTTTATATATTATCTTATACTCCATAAAGGAAAGTGTCTATGCTGATATATTCCTGCCTTTTTTTTTTTGTTAATTATGTCCCTTTTTTTTAATAATTTAGTTAATTTTCTAGCTTGAAAATATGGTTAAATATAAAATTATTTCTTGTTGTTAGATGTTTAACTTAGTATTTGTTAAATTTTTGGCAGGTATTAGATGCAAAAACAGGACAGAGAAAATAGCTTAAAAAGGGTTAAAAACTAAATAACAACAGAATTTGTGCACCAGCCGGGAATCGAACCCGGGTCTGTACCGTGGCAGGGTACTATTCTACCACTAGACCACTGGTGCTTCTGGAATTTGAAGCATATATTAAATCATATAATTCTATAACTTCAATACTAGTGATTTTAACTTTTTGTAAAAGTGCTCTTACACTATCGTCAGCTATTCATTAATAATTATAATTTTTGCATATAATTGTACTGCTATTGCAATTCACCAACTATTACAATACCATGATTAACATGTAAAATTGCACTTTACCTCATCATTTATCATTTTGCATTTAACCTCCATTCTTCAAAAAAATGTCTTCACATAACCCCACATTCATTTAGTCGTTAGTGGTTGAATATTCCGTTAAGAATGATAAGCATTATTGCAGTTTTAACGGGGTAAGAATGCCTAACAATGTGCATATTGTATCCTCTGAAAAAATAGGGGCTAAGTGTGTAATAAATAATGATGGGGGTTAAAATGCAAAAAGTTAAATGCTTAGTTCAAATGTTATGTTTAATGAATCCCATGAAATTAAAAGTTCGAAATAATTATAAAAACTCAGATTTATTGATTTGATGTGTATCATACCTTTAAAAATTAATTTATAACAAGGAAAGAAAAGCCTGCGTTATATTTTTAAAGCATACAAAATTAGTTCAATAATTTATTATTTTTACATTAGATTTCAAAAATGTTTAAAATTAAAGAACAAGAACTCCTATTAATTAAATGATCACCCCTTGAGGTTTCATAACTTAACATTTACCACCCCTAAAACCATCTCAACAACTAGTTTAAAAGATATTAATATCAAAATATAAGTGGTGAACAATATTTTAAGCTTTTTGCTACTCACTCCAATAACTTCTGTATATTTTTACGGAACATCTTTTACCGCACCAATATCAAGTTTATATTTTATACATTGCTTTTAATTATTATTTATATATAAATAACCATGATATATATGTAATAAGTATTACTTAATATTTTGTGTTGGGAAAGCACAGAAGTTTTCGTTAAAAAAGTGGATTTTAATATTTAAGTTTAAAATTTGAAAAGTCAACCTCAATTGTTAACAACTCCTTTATAATAGTCCGTTGGAGCTTCATTTCTTTGAAAAAGTTGCTCTTTTTGTTAAAATTTAAAATATATATGACATTATGACCTAATACCTGAAAAAGTTTATATATTTAATTCATGGTAAAATTGTCTCTATATGCTCCTTGCTTAGGTTAAAATTTAAAATATATATGACCTAATACCTGAAAAAGTTTATATATTTAATTCATGCTAAAATTGTCTTTATATGCTCCTTACTTAGGTTTATATACACATGTTCATGAAACACAAATGTTTTGTAAGGGAATTCTTTTTGTAGCTATTAAACATATAATAGTCTTGTGGTCTCAAAAAAAAAAAACATATAATAGTCTTTGGCTAAAAAAAAAAACGTATACTAGTAATAAAGGCTCTAAATTGAGCTAAACCCTAATTTATTTTGAGTTGAGATTAATAATCTGAAACTACTTACTTCGTTTAGGACTGTCAATGGGGCGGATTTTAATCCGGATCCGTCCGAATCCGGTCCGATTTATTAGGATAATTGTCCGATTAGAGATTCGATGGATATGATCCGATTATAAAGATCCGTAATCCGAAACTCATGGAGCAAATATGGATTTAGGTCGATCCGATCCGTTACAAATCCGTATCCGACAATTAATAAAAAGAAAGATATATATACATAATATTTTATAAAGTAAGTATCATTAATAATATTTCACCGTCAATATTTTAAGAAGATAGTAATATATAACTCATTTATAAATTTATTTAAACCAATATTTTCATTCTAAAAATATGAATATAGTAAAGAAACTTTGAACATGTGAGCTAAAATTAAATAAAATTGAAAAGTTAATAAACTTGTTTTAGGAAAAAATATAATTTAACTTTTTAAATGAATATTTATTGGATCCGAAAAGATCCGATATCTTGCCAAATCCGACCAAGATCCGTTGGATTTAAAAAAATTAGATCCGAGTACAATCCGAGCAAAATCCGAATCCGACATAATTCGATCCGATATAAATGAAGCCGGACTGGACGAGCCTGATCCGACCAGAATCCGATCCATTGACGACCCTAACTTCGTTCTTACATAAAAGAAATTAAACGGCCCAGGCCCGAAAAAAAATCAAAGGCCCATAATCCAATTCAATATCAACCAATAATTTTTCTGAATTATGAAAAAGAAAAGAAAATACATTTTCTGACAATTCACCACTCATCTTCATCTGCACACAGAGTGACACACACACAGAGCTTCCCCTTCAAAGTTAAGGTTTCTGTACCTAATGGCAATCCTGCACATGTCTCTCTCAATTCCGACATCCCCACAGTCCCTCTCATCCGCAAAAGCCTTTTCGGGCGGCCCGATATCATTGCCCCTCACCACAAAACTCTCCCACCTCTCCCTCACTACCAACCCTTACAAAACGACGCCGATTCGAATGGGTGGTGGGCCCCGAACTTTTCCAGGCGGGGTATCGAAATGGCAGTGGAAAAGAATGCAGGCCAAAAAAGCGAAACAGCTCCTCAAAGCCCGGTTGGCCCGAGAACGCCAAATTTACGAAATGAGAAAACGGGCCGAGCTCAAGGCCGCAGTTTCTGAGCTCGAACGCCCATGGGAGACTGTGGAAAAGCCGCCAAATTTGTTCTCCGTGGGTTCTGATGAGCAGTTGAAGGTGTTGGCAGATAGGTTTCAGAAGCCCGGTGGGCTTGATATGTGGTCTGAACGGGATGGGCCCGAATTGTTTAGGCCCGATGATAGTGGATTGCCCTCTTCGAGGTTTTTCCCTAAAGGGGTCGTTCATAGTGTCAAACCTTATGGGAAAATTGCAAATGTAGACAGTAGGCCTAAAGAATTAGAGGGTACGGGCCCTGACCCGATTACTGGAGGTGGTGAGGAAATGGGTTTGAGAAGAAAAGGTTATCGTGGGAATTCGAGGAGCAAGAGTGGTAGTTTGGTTTTGAATAAAGGAGGAAATGGGAGTGATTTCGGTCCAAGAATCTCGAGTGATGTAGTGAAAGAAGGTGAAAATGGTAATTTTGTTAAGGGTAGGCTTAGGAAGAAGGGAGATAGGAGAAATTACGGCAGTGATACTGAAGAAAAGAAGTCTTCCAATATAGGATTATATAGTAGGAAAGATGGTAGGAACCACCTTGGTGATAGTGCTGGAGAATTTAGGAGGAGGAAAGGTTATGAGAATGGTGAAAATATGAACTCGGAAGTGTTTGATATGAGTTTACGAAATGATGGAACTTATGGGTTTGAATTGGAGAACAAAGGATGCTAAGTGTGAAAATGAAGTTATGGGTTTAGCTTAAATATAATTTCGTAATCTGTGTGTTCTTGCTAAAGATATTATGGAAAAACCATTACTCTTGGCTTTCATTGGTGTAGCTAGAACATCGGAGCTGAAGATTGTGAACATGATCAGGTATCATCAACCATTTACTTGCCCTATTAAGTATTGTGTAGAAATGTATATCCTCGTCGAAGCTTTGATATGTGGCTCTTGAATTGTATATTGAAAACTGATTCTGGAATAAATTATTTGTGGAAGATATGTAACTGAGTATTTAGCATTGTCAAGTGCCATTCTTTTTTGCTCTCAACAAACCAATATGTATTAGTCAATGCTATAATGTATTCTTTAGCTTGTATTATATGAATAGTACTCCTCTGAACCTCCTGGGGTTCTTAAGTCAACATTAACAATCCTTGATATTGTTTAAGTGAACATGCAACTTGGAATTCTTGGAAAGGGGAAGTGCTGAAAAAAATATCACAGAGGTTGTAGGGGACAACGTTTGAGTCTTTGGAATGTGCATATCATTTACTCCGACACAGATTCTTGTCTTGACTTAAACAACAATTTACTGATGCTTAAGTGTCACATATAGGACCTGACCATGGGTAAAATTTTGCAATAGAAATAACCTCCTCAGATAAACTTCCCAAAACATATGGGTTTGAAGAGGGATCAACCAAAAATTCAATATGTTGGCTGGAATCTGGTGAATAGGGTATGTAGGGCCATCTTACTCATCAAGTTTTTCCATAGGTTATTCCATGCAAAAACTATAGCAATTACAATTGGACCTAGTACAATTTGATTTAATTAAACCTTCATCATCTGGTTATAAATAGATTGCTAGAGCATGCAATGATATAGGTACTGGTACCATACATATGAACCAGGACATTAAGTACAGAGAGAATGCTAAAACAACAGTCAACATTGCAGTGGCCAAACTAGTTACCCAATTTGAAGGGACAAAAACAACTTTGCTCAAGGAATGCTGAGGAGGAGAACGATTTTTTTCAAGACACATTTTTGAGAGGATTTAAATCCTCCAAGAAATGATGTCGGTAGTTCTGAGTTTAGATGACAAGCACAATATTATCTTGATTTCATGTTAGTGATTTTATCAATTATTTTTGCTTGAAGGATATCAAGAAAGTATTGTCTCATTGTCATTTATAGACCACATAACTACCGACATCATGGATAGCTCGGTTGCAACTACAACGGGTAGTAATTGTTTCTGAAAAGGTAGGAGATATCCCAAAATATTGTTCTCGACATTTTTTTTCATTCAATTTATATGAATTGATATAACATCGTTAACTCATACATCAACCTATAAAATCCATATAGTAGTGAAACTGATGAAAGGGATATCTATATACATGCCATGTATTTAAACTTATATATCAACCTAAAAAATCCATGGACTTGTGAAACAGACGAAAGGTATATCCATAAACATGCCATATATTTCTTTACGTTTTTGGTTTTGAGAAAAAAATTCCTCATAAATCGAAGTGGAAAACAAGAAATGAGATGACAATGAGGAGATCAAGTGGTTGCTAAGGTGATGATGCTTCAATAGTCCGGGGAGGGGAAGTTTTTCGTAGTAGTCAGAAGAGAAACATACATAGTATCTTTTTCTTTTTAAATAAAAGAGATGGACAATTTAAATGTGTTACACAACAATATATGTAAATATAGGCACCTCAAGTAGGGGAAGAAATTTTTGCCTTGTTTGGATACCGATTCTGGAAGCATTTCAGAAAAAAATCCTTTTGTTTTAGATAATAAGTCTGATAAGAGCCCTAACATACCTATATGCACCTCTTCTGCATTCCCTAAGCACAAGTCTGTCTACAAGTCAAATGTGGAAATTCAAGAATTAGCCCAGATAACTTAAAGTTAGATATATAAACATTGTAGAATTATATGTCTTGTGTTATTACCTTTGGATAACTTGAGAGATGATAGAAGGCGTCGTTCTTGAACATACATACTCACCAATACAATTCCATTGCCGGTTATCTCAACTACGCAATTTTATATCCAAGAGGTTCATCCCCTGCTGCATATGCTATGTTACATGATATATCAGTGAGGTTCTATGCTACTTTTACTATCAGAAATGTAGTGTTGAATATGCTATTTGTGGTTCTTGAGTCGTACATTGCACGCTGAATCTGATTGTGAATTTACTATTTGTGGAAGATATCTAATTGAGTCTTTAGCATTGTCATGTAAGTAACATTCCCTATAATGTATACTATAACTTGTATTCTGTCTCTAGACTCACAATGATGAGAGCCTTGTGAATTGTATAAGACCTCTTTTTGTAGTTTTTTACTGAAGTTTGTTAAAAGCCATTTACAGTGCACATTGGAAAAAAGTTCTTTAAGAAGAAGTTTACAAAATAGTTTTATCGTCTTCGTTTTCATTGCATTTCTTGCCATCAACTGTATTCATGATCTACTAGTAAAAGCTAGGTCTATATTTTCATGATAATCAACAATATAATGGGTTAATCTTCTGTGTTGTGGAGGAATTTTCTTACAAAATATGTGGTCAACTTTAATCTCATTACTTAATGCTTCTCTTTTAATGCGGTCAATATTTTACTTAATGATTTATTACTTCAAAAATGGAAGTATAATTTGAAAAATGTGATGATGGATCTTCTGTATAGTTCTAATGGAGTAACTTAGTGCAGGAAATGATGGACAGCAAGAATTGGTGATCTGTCTTACTTTGCTACCATTACTGATTTCATGTAGGGATATAATTACTGCACTTTGCTTAATTTGTAAATGAGTAAATCGCGCTTTTGGTCCTCCTTATGGGTTAACTTTTGCACTTTCGTCTCTCTTAAATTTTTTGTAGCAGATTCGTCCCTCTTATAAATGTAGTGTCACATATTCGTCCCTCTTATAAATTTAGTGTAACATGTTCGTCTCTCATAAATTTTTCATAGCGAATTCGTTCCTCTTATCAATGTAGAGTAACACATTAATCCCTTTTAAATATAAAATACATCACTTAAATTCAAAATATATTCTAAAATGGACGAAAGTTGATGTATTTTGGATTTAAGAGGGACGCATGTTTTACACTACATGGATAAGAGGGACGAATCTGCTACAAAAAATTTAAGAGGGATGAATGTGTTACACTACATTAATAAGAGGGACGAATTTGCTACAAAAAATTTAAGAGGGACGAAAGTGCAAAATTTGGCCAATAAGAGGAAAAAAAATGCTATCCACTCTTTGTAAATTGTCATATTTAAATAGTCATTATCCACAACTTTTTGATTGGTGAAGTCTGGCAAAATTTTATTTTTGGCCCTCTAAAGTTGTTGCGTTTCAAAATTGGTCATTTATTGTGGTACTTCAACAATAATCATCCTTTATTGTGTCATCATCATCAATTTTAGTCCTCATTGTCGGGAAATTTTAATTATCACCGAAAATCATCAATTTATGTCTTAATTGATCGGAAATTAATATTTTTTTGTTAAAAATCATCAATTTATGTCTAATTTGATCAAAAAATTTAATATTAGTAAAAAATATATCATTTGTCGAGTGATACTTAAAAATTAAGAATTTCATATTCTGAGTCCACAATTTGCAAGACCAAGTCATATGATAGGTCAAATATGACATAAATTGATATTTTTTTGTGATAATTAAAAAAAAAAATCGGTGATAAGGACTGAAATTGATGATGTTGACACAATAAATGACTTATATTGTCCAGGTACCACAATAAATGACCAATTTTGAAACACAGTCACTTTAAAGGGTCAAAAATGATTTTTTGCCGTGAAGTCCTGAAACAAGAGAGCATCAAAATCATAAGATATTATTTGTATATTTTGGATCAATTTGGAGATTTGTATCTATTTTGAGTTTAAAATAGATATTTCTCATGACATAGAAAATCAAATTAATTTCTACAGAAATCTTTGCTTTTGCTAGATTGTTGAAGATTTATACTATAATTTAGTGAAAGACACATGTCCATGTAGTTATTACAGCAAAAATGCATGTTTAATTCTTGAATTCAGGTAACTACAATTGCAGGTTGTGATACACTACATTATGGTTTAGGAAACATAATTTATCCGATTAGACATGGACAAGTTGATTAGGATCCTATAAAAAAAGTTAGGGTAAATTACGAATATCCCTGAAATAAGGTCTAATTATAAAAATTTTCCTTATATATTGGGTATTACAAAAATTCCCTTCAGGTTTGTCACCTTTTTATAATTAACCCATTGTCCATAAAATGTTTCAATTTTGCCATCAGGTGTTATTTGTAATGTTTTTAATGTCATATAAATGTTAAACTTGGGTGCTAATTTTTATATTTTATAAATTAGAAAAGAGATAATTATATATTTACTACCAAAATAATTGATAAAATTATAATTGCCCATAAGTTTTAATAAATATTGCAAAAAAATAAAAGATTTATAATTTTATTATTTAAATTATATAATAATAAATTAAATAGAATTTTAATAATAATATTTTATAAATATAAACAAATTGTTTACACATTTAATTAAATGAATTTATTTTCTAAATTAGTAGATTTAATAAAATTATTCTGTAGTATAAATAAGATATTTATTTAATAAAGTTGATATTGTATTATAAATTGCAATATTATGGGCAATTATAAATTATATCAATTATTTTAGTAGTAAATATGATTATAATTTATAAGATATAACAATTAACAACAAAATTTTAAAATTTATAAGATATTATAAACATTACAAATAACCTCAAAGGGCAAAGTTGGAACATTTTATGATCAAGGGGTTAATTCTTAGAAGGTGATAAATCCGAGGGTGATTTTTGTAATATCCAATACGTGAAGGGAATTTTTGTAATTAAACCTTACATGAGAGTTCTTCGTAATTTACCAAAAAAAAGTTATTGCTGTTTAAAGTAGTTACATCTTAATGAAACGTGCATGTATTATTAATTATTTAATGACACCCACAACCTTTGGTGAGGCAAAAAAAGCTTATTTTTCTACTAAAGTTTAAAAGTTTCCACTTAATTTTGCTTCACTACAATAATTGATTTGATTTTGTCGGGGTTGGAAACAAAATTTTCAAGTTAGGATGAGTGGATTGAATTGGACTGGATTTGATTGAGAACGAGCCCAGTTTGCCGACAATGTCTTTGTAGATAATTTTCATATATGACATTTGATATTTGATATTTATCACGTTTTTAATGTGCATATGATCATATTATTTTCATCTTTAATGAAGAACAAATTCTTTCAAGCTGTATCAGACCATTTGGCATTCGGGTTTTATGTGTCGGCTTTGAGTGGTTGAAATTCGAATATGGTTTATGGTCATAGATTCAAATTCAATTCTTATAAGTGGACTTCGCACAACTTGAACTCACTTCACATATTTATTCGGGCTTCGAGTTTTCATTGGGCTAATCTACAATAGATTTTCACATAAAGAACTATGCATTATTTAAGCAAAAAGAATAATCTTATATGTTAAACAATACCATTAATCAAAATATATGTGTTTGTAAATAACGGTTGAATGTATAAATCAATAAAATCATTCTCAAACCTCCTCTCTAACAATTTAGTTGACTTGTATGTACTTCATCAATTCATTAAGATTTAAAGAAATGCTAGTTTTTTATATACCATGTAAAATTGTTTGAATATGTTAGTTTGGTTGGGCTATATATACACCGGTTGAACTCATTAAATTCAAGCTCGTCTCATAAGTTAATTGTGTCTAATAAAGTGGTCCAAACTTAATCGGGTACATATTTAAAGATGCTTGACTCAAAATTTATTTGGAGTCATTGGGTTCTGGTAGGTCTGACTCAATTGACAAATCTATTAAACATAAAATATTTTTCTCGAACATTTTATTTTACAATCAATGCAGGGTTGTTTTGGCCTTCTTTTCTCAATATTTGGTTTGGAACAAAAAATATCATTCGAGATTATAACTTTCGCAATTAATACAAGTTGGTTTCCTTTTCTTTTCTCTTTCTAAAAGTTTGTGAGTATATACATATACATAGACAATTTTTATTATTAATCTAGAAATTTGTCAATTTAAATAAAGTACAATTGAAACAAAGGTGAAAGAAATGGTTTGACTGGAAGGCAATTTGGAGACTAGCTTCCGTAAGCAATATGGCAAACAATATTGCTTGTGGAAACTTTGCATTGACTTAGGAAGGTCATGATGACCAAAAAAAAAAAAAAAAAAAAAAAGTATATTATTGAATTGAGGTCTTCACGGTTCAATATTTTGTAATATTATTTGTAACAAATTATGAATGATTTGACACAAATATAACCTAATCTTTTAATTAGTGTTTTTGTTTTTTCAGAATATATTATTGAATTGAGGTCAACTCAACTTCACGGTTCAAATTTTTTGGAATATTATTTTAACAAATTATGAATGATTTGACACAACCAAAACCTATTTTTTTTAGTGTTTGGTTTTTTCAGAATGATCATGATTATCCACTTCCAAATAAATTAGCATTCTTTAATATGGGAATGGCCTCGTCGAATTTGTGCTAGCCAAGATTTAGAGACTAGTGGGTCATTATGAAATTTATATAAATCACATGGATTAATTAGTAGCTATTAGTAAATTTTGACAACCATCACTAACGCCTAATTGAGTAAAAATTGAATTTCAAACCATCACTAATTACGGAGTCAATGACATTTTACTCCGTTGATAATCATCATAATCTTTCACTTACTCCTATAAAATATTAATTAGTGGATACATTATCCACTTTGTTTAGTAAGTTGGATCACACTTACAGCTATTAATCAGGTCTTTGTGAGCCTAGCTCAACCCCCATCAGTCATGAATTTCATGTCTATTTTGGCTCAAACTCGGTTCATGCCTCTTTTCAAACATCATGTTTATGGAGGACTTATATCGAGTTTATTTGTATATACTAGCAATTTTTTCTTGTCATATAAATAATTATGAATTAGTGATACACATATTAATATACTTATCTTATTTAATAAACGACAATATAATTTATAAGTAACTGAGGCTATGACTATACATTAAGTTTTATCACATGTCTCTCTACAACTACAATTTGTAAAGCTGCAAGACTCTCATCCTATTTTTTTTTTTGGGTGCTAATTCTAATCCCATTTGTTTTCATTTTCTATTAAATTCTTTTCTTTTGGCTTAAATTTGCTGACGTCGATGATAATTGATAAATGAATGCTTTTAATTTGTAAGTCAGTCTTTTTTCCAGATAATTAATATTATTAGTAAATTGCTAACTTTAACATTAATAATTAGGGTTGTAAACGAGTCGAGTAATGTTGAACAATATATAGTTCAAGCTTGATTTAAATTTTATATCAAGCTTAAAATTATGTTCGAGTTTGGTTTGATTATTTAACTAAACGATCTTGAACAAGCTTTCAACGAAAAAGCTCGAGTAGAGTATCGATGAACTTATTTTTTACATGTACTTTATCAATTATTATCTCATTGTGCTGAGCTTTAAAAGTTGTCAAATGCAAATTATTGTTCAAGCTTGTTTGATAAGATTAACGAATCGAGCTCAAACGAGCTAGAGTTGAGTAGTTTGGTTTTATTTTCAGCCCTATCGATAATTAGTAGTATTTAAAATGGCAAAGTTATATTTTTGTATCATACAATAGGATGATTTGCAACTTTGGTACCAAGACATATCGACTTGCACATTTCAAACCATAGTTTAATAGAAGATTGCACATTTCATGACACTGTTAGTCATTCGGACTGGCCACGTCCTTCGCATGTAGCCGCTAACACGTTTTTTTTTTGGGGAGGGAGGGGGACCAAGTTTTTATAGTGTTTTTATGGAGCTTTGCTTGGACACGAAAATATAAACTAATCTAAATTATAAACAACATTTAAAAATGTCGAGTTAATGTGACTTTTCCCTTCAAGATATCGAGTTAACGGCCACACGCGACACACATGGTTAATTTTGTCCATAGCAGTTGTTTAAAATATGCAATCATGTGTTAAATTATGTTATAAAATGTGAAATTTAATATACCTTGGTACTATAATTGCAAACCACCGTGTTGCATGGTACTCAAAAAATAAATTGCCTATTTAAAATAATTGTTTATTCGACCTGAGCCTTCAAGCTCAAGCTCGATCATAAATTGGTTAGGTTGTATGAAATGTCTCAGGCTCATTATTCTAACGTACAATTATTCGAGTTCGATTCAAATTTATTATGGTTGAGCTACCGGGTCTCGGGTTGACCCTGCTCAAGTTGATCCCAGTCACATTGCATCCATTGAATTATCATATCGAGAATAAATATTGAGTGATAAGGCCATCTCCAACCCATAAAGAGAGGGGAAGGGGATCATTCCAGGCAACATGTGGTTGCCACCTGCTTGTTTTTTTTGTATTTTTTTTAATTCTTATTTAATTTCAATTATTTTATTTAAAATGGATTTTTTTAAAGTTAAATAAAAATGGAAAAGTTTATTCTTAAATTTTATGTAAGCTCTAATAGCATTGTATTTTAAATTAAATCTAACAATATTAATTTTAATTTTAAAATTTTAAATTTGTCTACGAAAGTAAAATTTAGACAAAATGTACAAATATGAAAATTTTTAATTTTAATTTTAATTTTAATTAAATTTAAATACATTGTAGTTTAAACATTGTAATTAGTTTAAAATTTTAAATCTCAAATTTGTCTATTATTATTATCATTGACTATTATTATTGGGGAAAATACAAGATACTCCCCTGTGTTATGCTAAACCTGCAAGAAACTACCTTGTGAAATTTTTATTGCTCCAAACTTCCTTGTGTTTTTAAAAACCCTGCAAAAAACTCCTAATTTGTAAAAAATAGGTCGATTTGGATCGACATATTTCAAGAAATAATTTTAAAAATATATGAAGTGAAGTTTTAGGGACCAACTTGAAGTATTTTAAAAATGGTTTCTTGAAATATGTCGATCCAAAACGACCTATTTTTAATAAATTGGGTGTTTTTTGCAGGGTTTTTGAAAACACAAGGAAGTTTGGTGCAATAAAAATTTCACAGGATAGTTTCTTACAGATTTAGCATAACACAGGTGCGTATCTTGTATTTACCCCATTATTATTATTATTATTGTTGTTGTTGGCTATAAGTTTTTTGTTTTTTGTTTTTAGTTGAGTATTAGTTGGCCTAAGATTGCCTTCATATTAATTTCCTCGTGGTATTTTATGTAAATAGTTTAGCCTCTTTATTTATTTTATGTAGCAATTTATCCCCACCCCCTCCCCCCGATGCGGTATTTAATAATCAATGTTTTCGATTTTGTTTGAAGTACATTTTTAATTTTATTATGGGCAAAAGAATAAGCATTGAGATTTTGAGAGAACATGTAGTTATGCAATTTTTTTCGAACATGTTATTTACGCATTTTGAAAATACTTCAGAAAAAAGAAAATAAAACTAATATTATTGAAATAAAACTATTGGTAGCTCATTTGGTTAAGCTTCTACTGAAAATTTTAATGCCCCAGTTTGAAACCTTGCACCTTGAAGTTTCTTTTTTCCTTAATTATTATTAAATAAAAATCTGAGTTTTGTTAATGGAGAGCTTGAGCTTCAAGCTTTTTAGTATAGAAAATTTCAATTTCTATTTTACAAGTTTTAAATTTGCGGATCAATATAAATTTATTTATTAAATGAACACAAATAATTTAGTTTATTATGTTTAATTAGCTAATTATCTATACAGATGATCATAGGCAATTTTTAATCAAAGAAACATCGTCGACCACAATTAAAATCGAGTGTATTTAAAAAAATATTAATGTTTTTACGTTAGTCGGAAAAATAAGATTACTTGTTCTTGACTTATTCTTATCATTTGATCAAAATGCTAATAAAATATTAGATGCATTATCCAAAAATATCTCATCCCTCCCGTCTAAATCGTCTAGTTTAAATGCACAAGTACTTTAACACATGTCACCGGTTTATTGACAATCTCAGCAAAATCTTATCAAACCCATAGCTAATATATAGTCACGTTTATTCCTTCTGGAAATGAAATGTTGCTTGCTCAAATAAGTCGTGTTTTCCAGGTCAATATTTAGCTTTATTTTGTTTGCAGCACTTTTCTGGATACTCCAAGATTTGATATATATGGTGGAATAATTTCAGACAGCAGTAATTGATAAGGAAGGTGAAACTAAAAACCAATGTGAGCATGTGACAAAAATGTGAAAACGGTAGAACAGCTTGATAATAAGAATTTAAAAGAAGTAATTTACCTCCTTCCACCGGTAAGTGTAAATCACTCGACGAAATTGAGAGTGAGCATAAAAAATATTTTTGTAACATAGGGGGAGGGGGAGGGGGAGGGGGAGGGGGGATAAACTCCAACATTTATCATAACAAATGTGATAAAGTGTCATATTTATCTAACATAGTGGGTAAAGTGTCACATATAAGAGGGGTAGTTTTGTCAATTCGTATATTTTTTAAGTTTACAAATGTCAGGCAGGGAGGCATTATGAAACTTTCATAAGATCATGAGGGTAAAACACTCTTTTTCAAATCACAGGAGGGTAAATTGAACATTATGCATAGCACGGGGAATAAATTGTCATTAACTCTATTTAGATTCAATATTAATACGAATTGATTTTTGTATGTGAAATTGTTCATTTCATTATTTGATTTTACCACATGGATTGAGCTTAACACACCTCAAAAGTGGAATTAATTATTGTTTTCAACCCACGTGGAACATTTAGTCTCAATGCTCCCCCTTCACATGTGGGCGGGCTGAATTTGTATGTGGAGCGAACCCTCACGTAACATTATGGATTGGGCTAAGTCCACTCACATGGCTTGGACCTAACTCAACCTCGAAAGCTAGCTTTAGAGGTGTGTTAGGTCTATACCATGTAAGTGTACTTAGCCTAAATATCTATGTAGTAAATTATAACATGGTATAAAAGCCCTAGGTTGATGTGGGTTGCCTCCTTCAGTGATGGTTCCTCCTTATTCGCATGATGAGATTATTCTTCACCACATACTTCGTCCATTTAACAAAGGCCTGAGTTGTCATTATTCGGGTGTGGAGGCCTACATATCGTAATTCGCAAGGTTGGACTTTAATATGTCTCGTGTTGGACTTTTTCACCCACATATTCAGGCCGTCCACACATAAAGGGGGAGTGTTGAGACAAAATCCCACATTGATTGGAAATCATTAATAAGTTTAACTTATAATTATAAGGTCTTGGACAATCTTCAACTACAAACTAGTTTTTAAGGTTGAGTTAAGCCCAAACCATGTAAGTGGACTTAGCCCAATCCACGTGGTAAAACTTTCGGCGACAACTTAAGCAATGAGTATCTTACTTCTTATTTTCCATTACTAAAAATTGATTCTTACTCGTGCTAAATTTGGGACATACTTGTAATCTAAACACATAAAAATACTTCACCAATATATGCTCTAGGCATACAAACCACACAACAAAGACTAATTTACAGGTGCAAAACTGGTAAAGGAGAGAGCTTTTCTGTATCACAACTTTTGAATGACTGGACTAAATTTGTTCTGTATTATGTAACATACTTTTAAGCAAGATTTGATTTTGACCTAATTAATATAGGAGTAGTATTAATTGATGGCTACACTGCCATTGTAGCCAATTTTCCTTTCTCCAATATTATGCAAGTTGATACCTTGTTATTAAATTATTAATTAATCTCAAAAACCATCAACCCATCAACTAATCATCTATGATAAACACAATTTACAGGATTTAATTCAGGCAACATAAATCTTATTGCAATCAAAGTGACAATCTGATTGATGCCCGATGTTAAATTTTTATAAGCTTATTGCACCCTATCAAAATATTATCCGTTGATCGTGTTTAAAATGACTACACTACCCCTTAAATTATCGAGCTTAACTAAGCTTTCCTGTATTGGTTAAAAACTAGCAAATATTTTCTTACATTAATAAGTTAAAATCGAATTTCCACATTATACAGTAATTACCGAAAATATATTGTTTTGAAAATTTGCGATAGTAAAATTAAATTTCAGTCTCGTAAAACACGAGTGTGGACACACTGTCAAACTTATGATGATTTTGGACGTAAAAATGATTTCATGCATATATTTTGATTATAAGGGGATTTTATGCAACAAATTTAACATAGAAAAGTTCCGGGGAGGCTTTCCATACTACAAAGAGGTTTTATGCTATTAGATGTACAATGTATTTGTAAAGAAAAAATACAGACAAGTTTTTAAAACTGTGGTATTGTATAATAAAGATTTTACCCTTCTAAAAATATAAAAATCAAGAGGTAGACAGTATACTTCTTTTATAAAAACATATGAAAGAATTCTGCCCTTTTCTTTATCATGGGGAGTTAGATTGACTATTTAGAATAACAGATATTAACTCTTTAAAAGTAAATGTAAAAAGTTGTCTTAGATGAAAATAAGGATCAACTGAGGAATTAATGACCGAATGAATACTATTCCGTAGCTAGCAAGGATCGACAATGACTACTATAAGTGGAGGAATACAATTTTTTCCTTCAATCACAATCATTGACAAATAAACTTTTCTAGCTACTTTATTATTTCATTTAAATCCAATGGCAGGAACTAATAAGACATTAGATTCTGCCCTATATAAGGAGAACCAATCCACCAGCAAATTACTACTGAATTTGGCATCTAGCTTGTTTGAACTAGAAAATATATAATTAAATGCAAATGGAGCTAAAAAAGAAACATGAATCATTAACAGGTGATGAAGAAAAATGGGTGTATGACTCTTCTTTTGATCATAAAGGAAGAGTTCCTCTTAGAGACTCCACTGGTGCATGGAAGGCCTCTCTTTTCATCATAGGTACATATTTCCTACTACCAAATAATTCCATTTTTTCTTCTTTTAAGTTAAGTTCATCTGAACGAAATAGGCCTAACGCACTTTAAAAAAAAGTATGTTCAAGAGTTGATGATTGTTCAAAATTATATAAGAATCACTTAGTCATAATCTATAATACATGTGATTGTCACTACAAAGTACCGAATCCTTGTTGGGAGAGGTTCCGGCTTAGTGTGCTCGATGTGTCTTGAAAGGGTTTAAACCATTTGGACACCCAAAAAAAAATGATATTACAATACACGTGAGACTTTTATATACAACAATGCACCAAGACGACGTTTTTTATTTGCCAAAAGAGAAAATCCCTTGAGTCGCGAATTTTAGGTGTATAAATATTAAATGTCTCTCTACTCTAACAGTTTAAGCTTTTGAATGAGTTGAGAACATTCAATATGGTATCAGAGTCGTCAGACCAAAATGAGTTCTGGTGTTCGATCTATTCCTAAATTTCACATGTTAGACTTAAGTAAACGTGTATGTATCTACACTTGATTTAGATGAATTCGACATTCAATAAATAACGAAATTAATTTATTATTGCTTTTTGTTTGTTCTTGGCAGCAATTGAGTTTAGTGAGAGGTTAAGCTATTTCGGAATAGCAACAAGTTTAATCATATACCTCACAAGAGTAATCCAACAAGACTTAAAAACAGCAGCAAAAAGTGTCAATTATTGGTCCGGAGTCACTACAATGATGCCCCTACTTGGAGGTTTCTTAGCCGATTCTTACTTCGGCAGATTCTCCACAGTTTTAATCTCATCCATTATTTATCTCCTGGTAACTTAATATCATTTCCTTATGGAGTAATTTTGAAATACATTATTTTGACATTTTACGTTCTGAAATTAAAATTTGGCATTTGCACCCTGGAATTGCGCCAAAAGTTTAATTTCAGGATGCATATTTCCAGAATGGGTTAATGACAATTTATCCCCTGTGCTGTGATTATCATAATGTTCAATTTACTCCCCTGTGATTTGAAAAACAACAATTTATCCCTTGTGATTTTAAATGTGACATTTTACCGCCCAGTGTAATTTTATGTGGGCCATTTTACCCCTAAAAGGGTAATTTTATCTTTTTACACAACACATTTCACGCCCAATTTAATATTGAAGCGAGTGAGATACACCCTCCAATTTAGGGTGGTAAATTGCTCCTTTAAAAAAATCACATAACATGGCGTAAATTGCCATTAGCCCTTGCCAAAATAGGATATTTCTGAAGTGCAAAATATCGATTATTCTTTCCACTATATAATTTCAAAGTATATTCTCGAATGATGTACTCTTTTTGTTCATGCAAAAACAGGGCTTACTTCTATTGACAATGTCTAGAGTTGTCCCGGCCTTACAACCTAGTAACCAAAAAACCCATGAGATTTTCTTCTTCTTTGCAATATACTTAATCTCAGTAGGCACTGGTGGACACAAGCCTTCTTTAGAGAGCTTTGGAGCTGATCAATTTGATGATGATCATCCAAAAGAAAGAAAATACAAAATGTCGTTTTTCAATTGGTGGAATTTCGGGCTTTGTTGTGGTCTGTTATTTGGTGTGACAATAATTGTTTACATTCAAGATCATATTAGTTGGGCTGCAGCAGATGTAACTCTTACAGCGGTTATGGCTTCGAGTTTACTTATATTTTGGATCGGAAGGCCGTTTTATCGGTTTAGGAAGCCGATAGGAAGTCCTTTAACTCCAATGTTGCAAGTAATTGTAGCAGCCATTGCTAAGAGGAAACTTTCGTACCCATCGGATCCGGAGCAATTGTACGAGGTTCCTAAATCGGAGAAGACTCAAGGGAGGCTTCTTTTTCACACCGAAAAGCTCAAGTACTAATTACTCATCGTACATTGTCTTTTTTTTGGTTTGTTTGCAAGAGCTTTTGAATTCGAGCGAAATGCAAAAATACTCCCTATATTTTGCTCAATTGGCAAAATAGTCCATGTGTTATTTTATTAGCAAAAAAAATCCTATTTGAGATTCTTTCATAAACCCACTTAATGTGTCCAACCCGCCTCGAAAGGGATTAAACCCTTGAGAAACCAAAAAAAAAATTGTAAAATTTTTCAGGTTTTCGCATTTTTTGGGGGATTTTGCTAATTAGGCAAATCATATGGGATATTTTTGCATTTCACTCTTCGAATTTTGAAAAAGATAAATTCTACCTTTTTAGTTTCATATAAATGCCTTTAGCTTCTAATCCACATATATAGTATTGTAGAAGCAGTCAAAAAGCTAGAAGCAAGTTAAGAGTTGTTTCTGTCTTTTGCTGTTAGAAGTACTATTTTCTCAAAACAGTTCTTACAAATAAACCTTTTAATTAGTTTCCATAAAGATTTAGTGACTTTTAGATCAGGGATTAAGACATGATTTTTTTCCAGATTTCTTGACAAGGCTGCAATTATTGAAGCAACAGAGGATAACAATCCATGGAGACTCGTAACCTTAACGAGGGTCGAAGAAGTGAAGCTTATAATCAACATGATCCCAATTTGGATAACTACTTTACCATTCGGTATTTGTGTAGCTCAAGCTGCAACCTTCTTCATCAAACAAGGGACAACGCTAAACCGTAAAATCACAAACGATTTCATGATCCCACCAGCCTCAATATACGCATTAGCTGCAATTGGAATGATAACTTCAGTCACAATTTACGATAAAGTCCTCGTACCCTTCTTAAGAAAAGTCACTAAAAACGAGAGAGGCATAACTATTCTCCAAAGAATCGGAATTGGGATGATTTTCTCGATTGCAACTATGGTCGTGGCAGCTTTGGTTGAAAGAAAGAGACTTAAATTAGTCGAGAAAAATCCACTAAAGGGATCGATTTCGATGAGTGTGTTTTGGCTTGCACCACAATTTCTCATAATTGGATTTGGAGATGGATTTACACTTGTGGGATTGCAAGAGTATTTTTACGATCAAGTCCCTGATTCAATGAGGAGCTTAGGCATCGCGTTGTACTTAAGCGTGATGGGTGCTGCAAATTTTCTAAGCAGTCTTTTGATAACTTTTGTTGATCATGTCACTGAGAAGGGTGGCAAGAGTTGGTTTGGGAAGGATTTGAATAGTAGTCGCCTCGACTATTTTTACTGGTTATTAGCTGGAATTACAGCGGTGAATCTTTGCGTTTATGCATTTGTCGCGAAGAAATATTCTTACAAGAATGTAAGAAAAACAACATTGGTTGTAGGTGATTGTTGTGAGTTATTATGAAGGTGGCCTTGTAGAAGCAATGGCTTGAACTATATACATTTATGTGTTTCCTATGCTTTGTTTGGTTTAGTAAAGATTATAGTATCTAGACTGGTGTGTATGAAGGGATTTGTTATAGTCATAATTGTATCTTTAGCATTGGTTATTATAAGGAAGCTTAAATATGATGTGATTTTTACTTTTTGAATTCTATATTTTAAAGATTAAAGTTTGTGAGAGTATAAATTAGTGATGAGTAAAACAAAGGTTTCACTTTGATGAGATTATTTATACCTAACACACAAGAATATATAAATTTTATCCTAGTAATATTTGAGATTAAATAAAAAGTGTGTTTAAAATCAAATTCAACTCCTTTCACTATCAATGTCGGAAACGCATTTTAAATATTTGTTGCATCTATACTATTATAAAGAGAAGCCATCATGTGTAACAATTTTTGGTATTCTATTTTGCTCTTAGTGCTTTAATTAATTTAATTATTTAACTTATTTACTAATTCTATTTAAATAAAATTTACTTTTACTTTTCACCATGAACTCGTGAAGAAATTTTTTTTTTTTGTGTTCGGAAAATTTAATGCACATGGGAACACGTGCTGATGAATTAAAACACGCAGGGGCGCGTGCTGAGGATATACTAGTATATACAATGAAAAGTGTATTCCTCAGTAAACTCAATAAACCTCAAATTGACCCTCATTTTATACTCCGTATGCTTTTATTCTTACATGTTTCAAAATAAGACTTCATTTCCTAAGATAAAATTAATTCTTTCAAAATATTCCTCGTATAAAATATTGATTTGACAAAAATAATTTTCAACCACTATTTTTATAGGTATAATTGTAAAGTTATTTAAAACTTCTATTTTTCCTGCTTTTACCTAAACTTTTATGGCAAAAGCGAAAGAAGCTAAAAGTAAAAGACTTGCAAAGAATAACATATAAAATTATTTTAACATTTTAATGTGTTCGAATTTATTTAAATTTACTCTCACTATCTCAAATTCGATTCATAAATTCATTGGAGTTGATAAAATTAGGGCTGTCAATGGGTCGGAATCAGGCTCGTCCAGATCCGGCTCCATTTATATCGGATCGAATCATGTCGGATTCGGATCTTGCTCGGGTTGTGCTCGGATCTAGATTTTTTGAATCCAACGGATCTTGGTCGGATTTTTCCGGATATCGGATCTTTTTCGGATCCAATAAATTTTCATTTAAAAAATTAAATTAATATTTTTTCCTAAAACAGGTTTATTAACTTTTCAATTTAATTTAGTTTTAGCTCACATGTTCAAACTTTCTTTACTATATTCATATTTGTAGAGTGAAAATACTAGTTTAAATAAATTTATAAATGAGTTATAAATTACTATCTTCTTAAATTGACGGTGAAATATTATTAATAATATTTACTTTTATAAAATATTATGTATATATATCATTCTTTTTATTTATTGTCGGATACAGATCTTTAACGGATCGGATCGACCTAAAGTCATATTCGCTCCATGAGTTTCGGATTACGGATCTTTATAATCGGATAAGGTCCATCGAATCTCTAGTCGGACAATTATCCTATTAAATCGGACCGGATTCGGACGGATCCAGATTGAAATCCGCCCCATTGAAAGCCCTAGATAAAATGGCTCAAATTCAATTTGGTTGACACTTAATTGGACTTAGACTAGTCAATAATTGGGCTGTGCCATTAGGCCTAGATTAGGACCAACTCAATTAAGAATCCTAGTTCAGTTCACAATCAACAAGGCCCGGCCCAACCAGTGTCTTGAGCCGCGGGAATCGGGAAGTCCGCTGTGATATTCAATTTTACACAAGAAGTGAAAAAGTAAAAGAATATTTGATATTCAGAGTAATATTCCTTAGAATTAAACCACATGGAGACCTTCCCTCCATTAGGGTTTTAAGAGGGTTTATCACAAAAATATGGCGGCCTCAGTTAATTTCCATCTCGATGCTCCCAAACCAGATGATCCACTATCAGTTTGATATTTCTCGGATTCGAAAACTGGAAAAGTGATTTGATTTATCTTGTATTGACTTAATGGAAGCTAGTGTGAGGATGGACGGCGGTTCGGCTACGAGAAAGTTTCTCCATCACCACCACTCGCGAACGTCTCCGCCGCTCCAGCAGCCACAGATATCGCAGATTGGCACCGTGCCGCAGCTCCTCTCCGGCGGCATCGCCGGAGCTTTCAGCAAGACCTGTACTGCTCCTCTTGCTCGACTCACCATTCTATTTCAGGTTTTATTTACTTTTTAATTTGATTTT
Source organism: Penstemon newberryi var. newberryi (assembly GCA_030819805.1). Taxonomy (NCBI): domain Eukaryota; kingdom Viridiplantae; phylum Streptophyta; class Magnoliopsida; order Lamiales; family Plantaginaceae; genus Penstemon; species Penstemon newberryi. The sequence goes on along the minus strand of JAUALY010000002.1, from coordinate 16,025,478 downwards.
TGTCTCGCAAGTTATGTATTCCCTCAATCTCTATTTTTTGTTCCTTTCACTTTTTCATGTGTAATTTTAGGTAAGAGTTTAAAAAGTCTATTTTTTTTAGATATTTTCAAATATTTTCCCTTGTAGTGCCGACAAATTGTTGCTTTATGTATGAGACGATGGTTTTGAGTAAAATAATTTCATTTTAAGAAAGGGAGAAATAGTATTAAAAATTTAGGGACGGAGGCCATAATATACATGTGTTGCTTTACTTGGTATTTTCCTCAAAATAAAAATCTTAACAGGTTTTGTTGTGTTTGGACCAACAGCTAAATGTTAGTTTTCCTTTATCTCTCTGATTTTAGGTACAAGGCATGCACTCAGATGTTGCGGTGATGAGTAAGCCTTGTATGTATCGTGAGGCATTGCGTATAGTGAATGAAGAAGGTTTTAGAGCTTTCTGGAAAGGAAATTTGGTTACAGTAGTTCATAGGCTTCCTTATTCTGCTGTAAACTTTTATGCATATGAACAATATAAGAATGTGAGTGTTATAAGAATTAAGATTAAAACTTTGATTATGCCAGCCAGTTTTTGACTTGGTTCTTTTACTTCTATTTAAATCTTTTTGCAGATTTTAAAATCCATCCCTGGCCTTGAAAGTTATGGGGCAAATAAAAGTGCAGATGTTCTTGTGCATTTTCTAGGTGGTGGCTTGTCTGGAATAACTGCTGCTTCTGCCACTTACCCGTTGGATCTTGTCAGAACACGTCTTTCGGCACAGGTATGAAAGAAATACTCTACTAAAGCAAAGCATGTGCAGTATTAGGATGTTTCATCAATCGACTGATGGATTTTGCTGAAGTAGTTTTCTTGATTTTCTTGTTGACATACCAATTTATTACTTTCCCTATTCCCATCCGTTGTAAAATGACAACAAAGAAGGATCTTAAAATTACTTGCAACTTATTTTTCTTGGTTGGCTTGTCTAGACTCATTTTCCGTCCAAATAAAAAGAAATAATGAAATAAAAGTAGACAACAAAGAAGAATTTTGGTATACTAGCAACTCAGTTTTCTTGATTGGCTTGTCTAAACTCATTTGGTTTGAAAATTTGTAGAGAAATGCAATATACTATCAGGGCATAAGGCATGCACTTCGTACCATCTGCAAAGATGAAGGGTTTTTTGGCCTGTACAAAGGAATGGGGGCGACATTGTTGGTATTTTTCTTATGTACTTTCTGTTTTATAGTCATAGTCATATTATCCGACTTTGCTGTTAGATATTCTTCATTCCATTTAATTTTCTTTTTGTTTATGCAGGGTGTTGGACCCAGTATAGCAATAAGCTTTGCAGTTTATGAGAGTTTGAGATCTTATTGGCATTCTCGAAGGTGAAACGGAATCTATAGTTGATGCCTTATTGGATTTTTATTTTTTTTATAATTTGGTATGTACTCCTTTATCCTAGACCTGCTTAAAGAGTAACAATTTGTTTTCTCTTTAGGCCCAATGATTCTACAGTATTGGTCAGCCTTGCTTGTGGCAGTCTTTCTGGCATTGCATCATCAACAGGTGAGTTGCGACAACTCTGATTTATACAACTTAACTTCATAACTTGAAAGATGTATTTATTATTCTGATTATATGTTTACTGTGAAATATATACTCCTATTTATGGGTCTGTTTTCTTAGTTTAAGTAAGCTGTTTTGAATCTTGGTGCCTAAAAATCTGCTCATATTTTTTTCTAATATTTGGAGCTAGTAAAGTGAAACTCTGGCTTCAGTTTACCATGCAATCCCCCTTTTCTCTGATTAAGGGTGCATGTTTAGTTTAGCCTGCAAAAAGAATATTAATGATTTGGTCGAGATTACTTGATTGGATTGAATTGCTGTCTGGACTGTGAAATAGTTGCAGTAGTGAGGGTGATAGAATCATCCCTCTAATCAATGTGTTCATGTCAATGTAAAAGTTCATTAGGTTCAATTTTTCGAATGTGAGAGTGGTGCACATTACATGGATAGTTACAATTTTCGTGCCAGAATACTCTTTCCAATTATATGTCGACTCTGAAATATGAATCAGTTTCCATTTATATGTTGGCTCTGAAATATTAACCAATTAATTGTTTGTACTATTGGAAGCATTACATGTTTGTAATCTTGTTTCTTTTTATCCTTGTTCGTTTCAGCAACATTCCCTTTGGACCTTGTGAGGCGAAGAAAGCAATTGGAAGGTGCTGGTGGTCGAGCTCGGGTGTATAATACTGGGTTGTTTGGAACATTTGGGCAGATTGTACGGTCAGAAGGCTTTCGTGGTTTATATAGAGGAATTTTACCAGAATATTACAAGGTTGTTCCAGGTGTGGGAATTGCTTTTATGACATATGAAACACTGAAGAAGCTACTGTCACAAGGGCCTTCTAGTTAGTCATCACATCTTTCTACAGCTACGTCACAAGGCTTCTTCCGAGGAGCTGTCTCTGCTTGGTTGAATTAACTATTAGAAGATAGATAATTTCTAAATCTAGGTTACTAGGAAAATATCCATGGTTGGTAAATTTTGAGGTTTCTGCCAGTGAGCAATTGTTCAATGTATAGACTTCTGTCAATGTATCAGTTCTAATTAGTTTTACATTTATAGTTTTTAAGGATTAGGTGCATTATATTGATGATTTTATCATCCTAAAATTTTGTTATTGCCATGCCAATTCCTGTGAACACACTGATACTATTATTTTTTGGGTAAATTTTGATGGAAGCACCATTCTTTTGATTGGTAATTATGGGATAAGTTGTAATAAAGTTTATGTTCTATTGTTATGTTAATTTGATTTCGTTCAGATATATTATTTACTACCATCAATATTTACCATCAATTTTACAAGATATAAGTAAATACTTCATTCAGATTTCACTTTTATGGCATATTTTCACATAAAGATATGAATTAATTTTGGTACAACGATATCAATCTCATTGTTTTATAACCAGATCTATTAACTCATTTGACCTGAGTGGCTAAATGAAATTTAACTTTAACAAACATGGGAAAAAAAGCATTTTAGGTACTTCAATTTTTACTGGTCCACGGATCAGGACACTTTATTCCCGACGATTGAATTACATCCTATATTCTTTTCGTACCTGCAGTTTCAGTCCTTATTTAACCAGAATTTATCACGATGCTAAAATATTCCCAATTGTGCAAAAATGTTTGCCCCTAAAAAATAATCTGCACAAATTGTTTGCATAGTTGGCATTTTTTGAAAAATGATTTGATTTCCAGCGGGATACGGACTGAAATTGCTGCTACAAAAAAGATATAGAATGTATTTTGCTCGTCGGAAAACCAAGTCTCCTGATCTCGTGTCCATTTTTGGAAAAGTGATTTGATTTCCAGCGAGATACGGACTGAAATTGCTGCTACAAAAAAGATATAGAATGTATTTTGCTCGTCGGGAAACCAAGTCTCCAGATCTCGTGTCCCTGAGAAAGTTAAGGGAAATAAAAGGTTTTTTTGCTTGCAAACTTGTATAAAAAGTATTGGTGAGAATTATGATCCCCGAAAAAGATCTTAAATCTAAATAAATTGGTGGAAATCAGATGGACTAGAAAATTGTAGATCCGACCTAAGCAAATGGAGTTGGATCCGAATAAGACCTGATCCAATCTGAATCTGGCACATAGACAGCCCTAGCTTCACGATTTTGAAGTAAAAAAAAAAAAATTCATGGTACTTTTTTATTTTATGTTGCTTGCTCTCTATTGAGGAAAGACATTCATCATTCTAATGCTAAAATCATGTTGTCATAATGTGTTCCCTCTACAATTCTTGGAATAACCGTTGGGCTATTCCCTTAGAATTTTGGATATCTGTTCCTATATACCAAAGTGAGTTTGATCCAAGTCATTTTTGTATATAAAAGCAAGTTGCATCAGATTCCCCTTAAATGTGCAAAGGAAGATATGTATGAGCAATCAACCAAAATGTTGCCCTTTTTCCAGTCTCGTTCATCATCAATAAGACGAAAGTTAGAGAATCCGAATGACATGTACGTACACAGATTTATGCTGCGTTAGATACTCGAAACATGATATTAATCAATAACCTTCTAGAATACTGATTTGCATCACTTCTAATCTTCTACTACTACTCACTACTTAACCAAGTATGTACATTTTTCCAGCTGAGATTCTCTTTTGGTCTTGTTTAGACAGCAGTGAATTCGAAGAAATCAATATCTTTGTCTGGAAAAAGAAAAGGTTCCCTTCTTATCATTATTGCTTTTCGTATTATGAGCCCCCCTCTGTGTGCGTGTGCGTGTGCGTGTGCGTGTGGGCGTGCGCGTGGTCGTGTGTGTATATATACCCCCTTCCCCATGCATATGGTTCAGCAACTAATTTTGCATGGAATATTGGGTGAGGATTAGGTAATCTGCATCCTGAGGTTTAGATTACAACTATTACATTACAATATTACATCTATAGTGTTTTGTTGTCTAGATCTCGGGATGCGGATTACCCCATACTCTCGACCAGTTAGAAATTATATCCATTCGATGTATCCTTGGAGTTCATTTGCTTCGTTTCTTTTGATCACTAACCTTGGCGCGTATCTCATACTTGTCTGATAAACACACAGTAAGTTTTAATATTTTTTCTTAATATTAGTAACCATAACACAACTTGTTATTTTAAAAAACTCATTCTGTGTAACTTCTCCAATAGCTCTACTAAGCCAGGTTTGTTGATGACTTTCCCAAAAACACAAATTAAAGCTACGCAATTTAAATCCAATGAAGTATGTTTAATCTTGTTTCGAGGAACAATAACTTGTTAAGGAACAGATGTAATTCCTTAAGGGCCAAACTGTAAAGAGAGTGGAATGTATGAAAACCGCGGGAACAGTCACATGAAGCCATTTCTAACTAAAATAACCACACACAAAAATCACATCTAAATCTTACATTATATATACTTTTGCTTCTTTGATATTTTTTTTCACAGAAAATTAAAGCATTAAATTCGAACCGAAGGTATTTATTTCAAACATGGTGCCATAAATTCAGAATTTCAGTGTGGAGAAGCCAGAAAATACATGGCAAAAGAAAATTTCAAATATCAGAGAACCTCAAGATTACCCATTTTCCCAAATTTACCCCTCCCCTGAAACCATGACGGCTGGACGTATATGGAATAAAGCGATGGGGGTATTCCTTGAGAATTTTGGATATTTGTAGCAATATGCCAACTTTAAGTCACTATTATATTATAATTCATGCAACTTTCTTTAGTCTTGTTCTTGAATCAGTATTTTAATTACTAGATTAATGCTGATCTAGACCACTTTTAGTTTGTTTGTACATTTTTAGTCCTGTTTAGACAGCAGTCGATCGAGGAAGAAATATCTTTGTTTGGTAAAAGAAAAGGTTCCCTTCTTATCATTGGTTCGAAAAGAACAGAATCGATGATGATGTTACAATTGACACACAACATCTTATCATGATTGCTTTTTGTATTATAAACCTCTGTGTGTGTGTGTGTGTGTGTGCATATATACCCCCTCCCTCATGCATATGGTTCATCAATTCATTTTGCATGAACTCTTTCTTGAAACTAAAGCCTATTTCCTTTCAATTGCACTCAGTATTAATTGGGTGAGGAGGATCAGGTAATCTGCATCCTGAGGTTTAGATTATACTATTACGTACATCTATCGTACGTGTTGTGTTGTCTAAAATCTCGGGATACAGATTACCCAATACTCATGACCAACAAGAAACAAGAAATTATCGAGGTTATCAAATATACGTAAGACATCACAGATCTATTTAATCATGCCGTTTCTTCTTTTGAGATGTATATATACATAGAAATCGCCTTTCTAACTTGCGACAAGCAGTCAAGGTAATTTATGTTTTTACAGCTTTGCTTCTTCTTACATTTCCAGTTTGCTTAAAAATAGCTCCATGAAGAGACTCTGTATATGGTATCTAATTATTTAAACCACTCCAATAGCTTTTGCACATAATTTGGAAAAGCATGATATTTTTTCTGTTCTTTGCCAGATTTGTTAATGAAATTACAAATCAAAGGTAGCATTTCAAATTGAGAAGATGTATTCATTTGATCAAGCAAAAGAAAATTTCAATTTTTTTTTAATTTATTTGTTAGCAAGTAGCATTCCTGAATGAAACAAGTTAAAGTAACTACAGAATATTCAGCCTACTGATTAATTATAGGAATATTATATTTTTGTTATCAAACAAATTATATTTAGAGGACATAATATTCAGCCTACTGAATGATGATTAATAAATGAGATTACCTCTATTAATTATTAATGTACTACTAAAAGAGCCAAACTGTTATAAGTTCTTCAATATCAAACAATTTAAACAATAGTACAATTCAAGGAAAAGTTTCATTTAAAATAACAAAAAGAAGTTTCATTTATTCCAAAATCCAAACCTATCCCTACCTTTTATTTAATCTAAATTCATAGAAAACCTCAAAAAAATTTAATCTGATCCCCACACAAAACTTCCATTTTCCCAATTTTACCCCTCCCCTGAAACAATGAAATTTAATTCATTTCCACCACTCAACAAAAATTACCTGTCCTTTTTTGAAATATTTAATATTAAAAATATCATCTTGACCGGAGCAAGAAAACGCTGAGTTCTTGACCCGGCCCATCATCCGGGTTAACCAAATGAAAAGACTCCGAATCAGCACTCCCCACAACGCACTCGTAATTAGCCCTCACGTACATCATCTCCTCCGACCCGGATCCGAATCCGGACCCGCCCGGAAAAACTCCAGCTCCAACTGTTATATTCTGCATAGTCCTAAGCATGCTCCTGTTCTGCTCCGTGGCCTTCCTTCTTACCGCGAACCCAAGCTTTCTCCCATTACAAAACAGAGTCCACATGGGAATCGAATGCAGGGGACATCTACTCAGATCCGACCCGTGATCCGACCCGCCCGCGTTGAACTCGAGTGCGATTCTTAATAGTCCGCTCTGCATTTCTTGAATGAGAGTGGAGGTCGGGATTGAGAGTTCGAGGAGGAGTGAGGGTTTGGTGTTGAGGCGGTTGTGTTGTATGCAGAACCATGTGTGCCCGATTCTGCGGTGGCCGAAGATGGTTCCGATTACCATTGTGCGGGAGGAGCGCGGCGGCGCGGCGGTGGGGGAGGTGGCGGTGGAGGAGGAGGAAGAGGATTCTTGGTGGTTGGTGTTGTTATTATCTTGATCTATGATATCGGGGAGGAGGGAGGTGCTGAGGCGTTTCTTGGCGGAGGTGGGTGGTGGTGAAGGGGGGGTGGGGTGGAGGCAGGGGAGGAGGAATCGACGGAGGGCGTCGATTTTTGTCATGCTTTGTTTTTCTTTTTCTTTAATCTTTTTTTCTGGATATTGTGTGAGGAGGATAATGTGATTAATGAGGTTATGGGAGGAGAAAAGAAATGAGTGACTCTGTTTATATATATATATATGATGATTGATGAAGAAGAACAGGGGAAGAGAAATGGCGGGAAAGGAAAGTAGCCGTTAACTGAAACGGAGAGGTTTGTGCAGAGAAAGGGAGACCAAGTTAATCCAATATGGGGGTATATTTGGAATTGGGCTACAGGGAATAAATATTCCAGTTTTTGACCAGTTTTTGACCAAAGAATCTTACACCTTTTTTTACTGCAGTGGGATGAAGTTGGACTGCATATTTCCAATTCTATTATCTATCTATTTTAATTGGATTTAGATTTTCTTTTCGTAGAATCGATTTATTTTTAACGTATAAATGTCTATATAACAATTCTATTCTATTTTGTACAGCTAACTTACCACTCAATTTAATTTGCTGGAGAAAGTATACTTTGTGAAAATAGTGTGGTTCATTTGTTTAACCGGTTTCAAAGTATTTTTTGTAATTTTTACCGAGAAATTATAAATAACAAATTTGAGTCCACTTATAATTTTGTGAAATTTTTTGCTTTGTGCAAATAGTTTGAACAACTTCTTGTATATGTTAGTACATGTCTATTGCAATTTTCACCCCTACAATTTTGCTTTGTTGAAATCTTTTGCAATTTTTACCCCCACAATTTATTTGATTCAAAGTGTCTTTTTCAATTAAACGTGTATGTGTCTTTAGTCCCAATATTTTATTTTGTTATTATGTCATATTCGATATTTTGACCTCATTTCTATAATTTAAAAATGTTAAAAGTTCTTACAAGTGAAAGTGAATTTGTACCATATTCACTTTCACATAGCTTTAGAAGTTCTATTGACATTTAAACCTCGACTATAAACTAAAATTGTAAACACACATTAGAAATCTTTACTAATAAATTTGATTTAGACTCGTGTTCCACACGATGACAACACATTTAATTTCGAATCATTTAAGATTTATGGTAAATCCAATCACAATCTCAAGTTCAATAAAAAAAATTAAACTTGAAAATACATTGCTCAAGTACTCAAAGATGATGTTATTATATTTATATATTACAAATATTTTATGTTTTAAAAAGATTATTACGTCAATTACAAATTTATGGGTCTTTTTTTTATTAATTATGAATATTGTAGTGCCAATCTTAATAGATTGTAAGACTAGTGCTATATCGAATTACTGGAACTTTGTAAGAAGGCGAATCTCTTCAAAAAAATTATCCTATAATCAGGGTTGAAAATTAAACTTAACTATTTGATAATCGATTCGAGCTTGTTCAATAATAGCTCGTTTGAGCTCGGTTCGTCTTTCAAATCAAATAAGCTTGAACATATTTTTCCATTTGATAACTTTTGAAGCTCGACTCGATAAGTTGATATTGACAAAATACATGTATTAATATCAAACTACTCGATCTCGTTCGATAAATGCTCGTTTGAGCTCGGTTCGTTAAACAATCAAATCAAACTCAATCACAAAACTTTAAACTTGATAAATTAAAACCAAACTTGAACAGTGCCGTTCGGTAGTGGCCGAGCTAGACGGATTCTCTTGGGGGGTGAATTTTTTTCCGAGCAATGCATTAAATAAGGAAGGAGTATTATAAATAAAATAAAAGACCATATCCTTTTTACAATAATTAATAAAGTTTTTTTTTTCGAAGCATTATACTAAATAAAGAAAATAATTTGAAAAAGAGTGCACTAAATCAATATAATTATAAAGAGAAGACCTTTTTATGAAGTAATATAAAAAATCGTATTCTTTTTATTTATGAACAATGCACTAAATAAAGAAAATAATAAAAAGATGATTTATTATAACAACAGTAAAATACCATATTTATAATCATTAAGAAAGAAAAATTAAAAATATGCATAAATATTGTTAAGAGACAAAAAATTAAAAGAAAGGCATAATTATTGAATTAAGAGACAGGAAAATTAAAAGAATGCATAAATATTGGCTTAAAAGAAAGTGCACCTAGGGGTGTAAACGAGCCGAGTACTATCGAACGACACGTTGTTCAAGCTTGGTTTGAATTGTATCGAGCTTGAAATTTTGTGTTTGAGCTTGGTTTGATTTCTTAACGAACCGAGCTCAAACGAGCTTTTATCGAACGAGCTCGAGCCGAGTATCGAGTAGCTTGGTATTTTATATGTATTTTTTCAAATATAAGCTTATCGAGTCGAGCTTCAAAAGTTATCGAACGAGAAATCTTGTTAAAGCTTGTTTGATTTGTTTGACGAACAGAGCTTAAACGAGCTTTTTATCGAACGAGCTCGAGCCAAGTATCGAGTAACTTGGTTGATTTTCAGCCCTAAGTGCACCTACCAGAAATCGAACCCTGGTCTGTAGGGACATTGCAAAATGTTCTAACCATCCGGCCAAGGGACTTACATTGCTTTATTTCACTACTAATAGTATTTAACGGAATATTCTTGGGGGCCGGTCGCCCTCCCCCCCCCCAAAATGTCTACCTTTAGCTCCGCCACTGCCGTTCGGTACTACTCAGACTCGTTTAAGCCATCTTCAACCAAAGGGGGGAGGCAGACAAGAGGGGGGTAGTCGATTGAAGATGAAAATTTTTCGAAGGGCAAGGCGGGCAAGAGGACAACCGAGGGTTATCTAGGCAGGTAGGCAGACAATGGTTAGGTGGGAATTGAAGTATAAAAATAATAACGAGCGAAATCATTTTTGCCGGGAAATAATAACGCTGATAACTTGATATTATGAAAAAATAATCTAAGTTTCTAGGTGGGAATTGAAGTATAAAAATGACAAAAAATATCAACATGAAATGACAATAAATGGCGCTATAATTCCACCCGCACGTGACTTTACTCGAGCCAATTTTTATTTATACTTGGTAAAATGAGAAATTACACTAGAAAAAATAGCGAGGATAAGCAAAGTCGTTTCTAAATTCTAAAAAAAAAAAAAAATGCTCCTAAGCTAAAATGTATGTGAAATTTTACCCCATCATCATCTTCAAATTTCAGCTTCATCTTCACATTCCAGCAGAGTTTGTACAACAGAACCCATTGTTGGCCGGTTATTTCTATTTTCGTCCACACAAGAAATGCCAGTTTCAATCAATCTCACCGCCTGATTTCTACTAAATCTCCCACCCAATCTCAAATCCACAACACTTTCCACCCAATCCAATCCTCTGATCTTCTCCTTAGCATTCCTCACAAAATCCATCAACGCTGATTCATTCTTATCGTCACCCTCCACAACCCAATTACAAAGCCTAATCCCCCTAACCATTTCCAAAATCACAACTCCATAACCGTAAACATCGACTTTCGCAGTTATAGGATGGTTCAATGCCCATTCTGGAGCCATGTACCCTTTCGTCCCTCGAATTCTTGTAAACTCCGAACCGGGCTCCCCTCTCTGCGACAGTTTCGCCAGCCCAAAATCCGCAATCTTGGGCTGAAATTCACTGTCAAGAAGTATGTTCTCGGGTTTCACATCACAATGTATGACCCATTCTAAACACTCGTGGTGTAGATAAGCCAAACCTTTAGCCGTCCCTAACGCCACTGCGTATCTTTGTTTCCATAAAAGGAAATTAGACCCGAAAATATGCCTGTCTAGTGATAAGTTGTCGAGGTATTCGTACACTAAAAGACGATGTCTTTTCCCAGAGCAAAATCCCCTTATTCTTACAAGATTCATGTGGTTGATCTTTCCAAGTGTGCTGATTTCCGCGAAATACTCGTCTTGTGATTGGAAAACGTCACCTCCTAGTCTCTTCACGGCAACTAGCCTCCCGTCTGATAAAACACCCTTATAAACAGCACCGGAGCCTCCCCTTCCTAGCTCCTCCTTAAAATTGTTTGTTGCTTTCTTTAGCTCGGAATAACTATATCGTCTAAATTGACTCGATATCATGTTATATCCAGCCTCGACTGAAGCAGGAACGCCGTGTTTTCTGAAAAGAAACCACCACCCTAGTGCAATAAACGCCAGTTCAATCCCACCAAGAACACCAGCAAACGAAAAAATGTAAACCCATCTCACTTTTGTGAAATGAAAATCATACATATGTGGAGAACCCATGAGAATTTCTTCCACGCGAGATACACAAGCCACGGTGTTGTCTTGGAATACATCAAATTCCGAAACCTGCAAACTATTAGGTAATTTGATATATATACTTGCAGGGAAATCTGGAGAAGAATAGCCATTGAAAAGTGCACTCTTTACATAACAAAACCCTTGTCCCAATAGCCTGTAGCTAAAGGCTTGGCAACGAAAATCGTTCAAACACATATCACGACATGTCTCCAATGTGACAGGATTAGTTGCGTTCAGATCAAAACCGTAATAATCTGCATGTGGGATTTCCAAGAACTTTACTCGTCTAGAATTTAATAGAGTTTGGTTGAATGTAGCCTTGCAACCGTTGTTCCAATCACTAGGATCGTTTACTTCAAATCCAGGAGGGCACATGCATTTGGGTTCGGGTGCATAAACACACATCGCGTTTCTTCCACACACGCCTTTTACAAAACAAGGTTGTGAAATAGCTTGCCATGTTGTATCCCAAAGACCTGTGGAATTATTCAAACTATAGATTCTGAGATTCCCATCATAGTCCATTGTTAGCCTCCTTTTGATCCCATATCCCATATCGGAAGCATTAAATTGCCATTGATCACTTGAAAGAAACCTGCCCATATCATCTAAAATTGCTATTCTACTACTATTATAGTTTGTTCTGCCATTTCTATAGACATCATAATCGGGATTCGGCCAATAGACGGTGGATGTGTCGGGACTATCGGATATCAACCTCAAAACATTGTCACTACCGAAATACAAATTGAAGTACCCTGATCCATAGTTCCCCTTTCTTAAAGCAGATGTCAATCTTTTATTCTTGGTTAGTGTTTGAGAAGGTAAAAGAGTATCAGTTGGATAATCGAAACTTTCCCAGAGAATCTCACCTTGTGGGTTTCTCAAGACGAGGTTTCCAGTGTTGAGAAGCTCGGCTGCAGCAACATCTCTACTGGTAGTATTAGTCTGCCATATAACCGTGCTATCTACGTCTGTCAAGACCATAGTTCCATCTCGCCTAATTGTCACTCTCGAGCCTTTGCTATTGACAGGCGTGTTGCGATTAGCCATCCAAATGACGGTTTTGTTTCTGGAATTCGTGAACCATATAGCAAACCAATAGGCATTGGTTCCAAGGTTGTAAAAGCCACAAGTGAATGAATTATCTTGGGAGGTGATGAAATTTGACTTGCTTTCCACAGATAGAGAATCACCTGTTTGCAAACGGAAATGAGATCTTGAGATTGCAAGAGGATAAGAGGGTAAAAGGATCAATAAGAACAGAAGATTTAGGAATTCAAGAACCTGGTAGTGGTTTCTCATTTTGGAAAGAATTTTACAGTTGCACTAAATTCTTGTTAATAATATATAGATATATATAAACACTTGAATGGTATTCAAAGATAGAAGGAAAATGGCTGAGTGGACATGGACCCGGCGGCTCATTGGTCAACTTAAATTATGTTGTAGGATTTAATATACTACTACCTACCTATACCTATAAAACAGATAATTGAGGCATGGAAAGTGAAATATTTATTCTTCTAACCTAAACTAGTTAAAAAATGAGGAAATAGCACTTTTGGTCCTCCTTATGGACATTTTTTTGCATATTCGTCCCTCTTAAATTTTTTGTAGCAGATTCGTCTCTCTTATCAATGTAGTGTAATACATTCGTCCCTCTTATAAACACATTCTTCCTTCTTAAATTTTTTATAGCAAATGCATCCCTCATATCAATGATTGTGTTACACTACGTTGATATGTGGGTCATATCTGCTACGAAAAATTTAAGAGGGTTACACTACATTGACAAGAGGGACGAATCTGCTACTAAAAATTTAAGAGGGACAAATGTACAAAAAATTGCTCATTAGGAGGACCAAAAGTGCATTTACTCAAAAATAAAAATATTAATATATAAAAAAAAAGAGAACCATGCATCCCTTGCTCTATCTAGCGAAATCTGACTTTGTTGTGAGAATTATTTTGACGTAACAGAAAAGTTAAATAATGTTGATTGAGATATTTGACAGCCGCATATCAGAAAGGATTTCATAAGAGAATCTGTAGAATAATTTGAATTGGTCTTCTGGAATTTAACAAGTCATCAGACACAGACAAAAACCTTGTACATACTAATATACCCCGAAACTCACGGATCACAAATTTTTTCTCTTGTACATATTATACACCGAAACTCACGGATCACAAAATTTTAGGATAATAACATTCACGCCCCTTGAAATATGATGAAATTACACGGACACAAATTTGAGGTTTCAATAATTACAAAGATCTCCCATACTCTAAAGTACTTTTCTAGTTAAATGCTTGTTATACCCCCGCAATTAGGTTTGTTGTAATTTCACCATACTTTCGAGGATCCAGATATCAGTCTTGAACTTTCTTGATTTTGTTGAAAATGGACAAGAACTTCGGAATTATTGAATTGAAAAACAAAAAAGTTTAGAATACCAAATATACACAGAGGTAAGATCCTTGTTCTTCGAATGATCAAAACCCAAGATTACAAGAGAAACCTCACATAAAATCTTATACTCATCTGACAAAAGGAAAATTTGGAAAGTAAATAAACTTAAATCTTCCAGAGCTATGGTTTAGACAAGAATTAATTATGTGCCATCTACTCAGGCAAAATCATTATATGTCATTCTTCAAATAACAAAAGTCAGATACTGCAAAGCAGAGCAGAAGGGTGAAACATGTAAAAGCAAAGCAGAAGGGTGAAATCCCACAATGCAATGCAGTGGGAGCGAAAAAAGAATTACCACAATGAACAAAACGTGAAAAGAAACATCGATTTGACAAATTAAGCAGGATGATATTCAGCAGGAACCCCAGAGCTTCTTTGATAAAAATGTGCAGTTTTTGAAGATAAATGGGCAGAGCATCTACTTTTGAAGAATGAAACAAGCTGAGACTAAATGCAAAAAGGCCTAACCTCTGCATGTATACTGTAGCTCTTGCATTAGGCCCTGGTCTCTATCATCTCTCTCTCGAGCATTTATTACTTTGAGCTTAAACTTGGTAATGAACATTAGAGTTTCCTCGACTGTGAGAAAGAGGGAATAGCTTCATAGAGATAGACCATTTAATCTAGGCACATAGTATGAACTAATTAATTACATGAAAAGTTTTCAAGAAACAACTTTGAACTCTTGGCATTTTGAGAATTACATGTGAATTTTTACAACCTTACATCCCACATGCCAAGCAATTCATCCTACCCCACACACCTAAATCACGACACCCAAACAAAGAATCTGTACACAAGTAATTTGCAGAATGAAACATTAGTATCATCACCAGTTTCAAGAAAGGCAGGGCTGATCCTCATCTTTGAAAAGAGCCATTCTTAGAGACCGTGCACATCAGTGTAATTCTGAATACGATATCTGTATTAAGTTTGTGAGGGTGAGTAGAGGATTCAGAAGTTGTACAGAGATGCATGTACCACTGCCTACAAGAACTAGTCCAGAATGAGGGGCTGAAGGGACAATCAGTAAGGATATTGCAGATGGTAGCCATACCTTGCAAAGCCAAAATCAGCAATCTTCAGGAAGCTGATGTCATCATTTGCAGAAAGGAGTAGATTCTGTTCAGATATGAGATACAAACAAATCGAATGTGTCAATTCAAAATGATCATTTAGCACTATAAAGATAATCATTACATTTAGAACCAGAGTGAAAATACGCTATTTATTCCAGAAGTATACATATTACATACTCCGTCCGTCCTTTTATTTTGCTCCTATTTCCTTTTTGGGACATCCCAAATTATTTTTCTCAAAAGTAATGATTTGACACCACTAAATCTCTACCACTACTTTTAAGGGCATAAATGTAAAGATGTCTAAAAGTTCCACGTTTTCAACTCTTGCCTAAAACTCAGGGGAGCAGAAGAAAAGGGACGGAGGGAGTTTTAAGTAAAGAAAAGTGCAAAGATTTCCCTCATAAAGAATGAAATTCTAACTGGGAAATGGGCATATTCCAAGTGAGGATATCAATACTAGGGATCATCTACTGAAACTTGAAGGAATATTCGAACGTTAAGTTCACTAACTTGATCTGGAAGCACCATAAGTTAATTTACACAGTAATCCTGCTAAATGGATTAAACCTCTTCTAAAACTTCTACTAAAATCAAGGTCTCAATGAGAAACTACAACATTTAACTTTAAAGTTATAGTCGGCCGTCC